>LR750486.1:432883-461712 GCA_902729485.2 Mus minutoides
ACCTTGAGCTCGGAGAACTCTCTGTCTTAATCTTCTGGAATCCATAGCCGGTATGCTATCAAGACCTCCATACCAAGATCCAGATCAGAGACTTCTATATCCAAGTCTCCAGGTTAGGGTCACTGGTGAGCCTTCCAAATCTGGATTGTAGCTCATTCCAAATATAGTCAAGTTGACAACCAGGAATAGCCACTACAAGACCTAACCACCATGTGATCCCTAAGCCTTGTGATTCAGGAGACTGTGGAGAAGCCGGGCTACAAGATTAAAACAGCGGTCAAGACCTGAGCAGAGATGGAAACTTTCGAGACACAAAAGCTGATTTGAGAAGGCAGAGGAAGAATGGGCAAACCTGATGGATTGAAGAAAAAGAGAAATAATAAAGACCGACCGAAAGACATCATCTCTCATGTGTGTCAGCAGATAGACAGTGGAGAGTCTAGCAGAGCCGAGAGAAAGGTGTTCATAGACCCTAAAGGGTGGATTCAACATAATGCAGACAGATCCCTGATAGAAAATACTATTGCATTTGCAGATAGTTTCTACATACTTTCACATATGCTTAAGAAGAATGTAATTTTAATTTATGGTGTGGTGTGTGTGTGTACGCATATAAGTGTGTGCCACAGTGCACATGTGGAGGTCTCAGAACATGTGGGAATCAGTTCTCTCACCACTGGGGCCTGGGAACCTAACTCAGGTCGGCAGAGTTGACAGCAGGGGCCTTGACCCATGAGCCCTCTCACCAGCCGCTCTCAGATACTTTCGGTCCTCTCTAGATCACTTGCAGTGCTGAATTCCTCGCAGAGGCCATGCCTGTAGTCGCGTGCTGGGGAATAACAATAAGAAAAATACCCTGTGCATGCTCAGAACAGATGTATTTTTCTTTTTGCCTTACATCTCTGTGGGTTCTCCCCTCTGCCCCTCAGGGCGGGGCTTCTGACCTGTCTGCCTTTGCTGTTCTCCTCAGTCTCCTCCAGGTGGCCCAGGTGGCAGGCCGAGTCTTCTGACACCTCAGAGCAGTGTTCTCAACCTTCCTAATGCTACACCCTTAAATACAGCTCCTCCTGTTGTGATTACCCCAACCACACAATTACTTTCATTGCTACTTTGTAACTGTCCTTTTGACACTGTTAGGAATCATAATGTAAATATCTGGGTTTCCCAATGGTCTTAGGCAACCCCCATTTAGGGATCTTTTGACCCCCCCAAAAGATTGAGACACACGGGTTGAGAACCATGGTGTTAGAGGTCCATTCCCACTCACTAAACCTTAAAAGAGAAGTAAGTGCCCCTATAGGCATGGCTTGCAGAGCCAGGACAACACACCCAGATGGCCTGTAGGACAGGGGAAATGTCCTGTGCTCATCCTGCAACCCCCTTCCCTGTACCTTGGTAATAGCTACTCACCTCCCCTTGGGGGAGCCCCTTCTCCATGGCCTCCCAGACTGTAACTTTTTATACCCATACTTCTTACAAAAAATCACTGCCCTTGCTAGGGTTAGGTCAGATCCTCCTGCCCAAAGTTCTGAGAACACAGGGCACGGTTCTCAGTGGGCAGCAGTCCTGGAAACCCTGGCCTTGTCTCCTGGGAGGCGGCTTCTCACACTTCTATTATGAGTTGATAATCTGTTAGGCTGAATGGCTCTTTAACACTGGCTGGCGGGAAGGGGAAAACTTCAGAATAAATAAATAAATATGAAATAAGCAATTGAGCTCTGCAGAGCTCCTCAGCCCAGTCCTCCTCCTTCACCTGGGCTGGGATTCCCACCCACCTAAGCCTGAGGGCAAGAACACTATTATAGAGAGAGCTTCTTGCTTATGCTCTAGGACTGCCGCTGCCAGCCCCTGGCCCAGCAAAGCAATGGGAGAGAACAGCCAACACTGACTTCTGGAGGAGTCATATTTAAAGAACAAGCAAGCAAACAAACAAACAGACCAGGGACTGGGTAACATGGCCTCCCGAGTTCCCTAGCTTAATTGTGCATAAAAGTGCTCAGCGCCCCTCCAAGGCCCGCTCTTGCTGCTGAGAACACGAATGTGCTATGGAACGTTCGTTCGGGGAGTGAACAGACTTTCTGTGAGTATTTGCTGGAGTGTGGGAATCCCTGCGAGGAAAGTGTGTGGTTGGCTGGGGAAGACTTGAGAGTGTCTGGGGACAGTGGGGCTGGATCTGACTCACACAGAACTGCAGCCTGCTGTTAAATAGCAGGGCCCACCCTCGGGCATACCTCCAAAGTGCCAGGAAGCTGCTCCCCACACCGGCTCTTCCCCTCAGAGGAAAAAGAGCTTCCTATGGTGGAAATGGGAAATACACAGGAGTATGGAGGCATAGGGATGCTGAAGGCTTTCTCCGGTAGGCACACTGGGATAATCAGAAAGGAGGCTGTACTGGTTCGTTGTTGTCAACTGGACACAGCTGGAGTCTCCCCTGAGAGGAGGGAACCCTCATTGAAAAGAATGCCTCCATCAGTTGGCCTGTGGAAATGTCTGTGGGGGCATTTTCTTGCTTAATGATTGATGGGGGAGGACCAAGCCCGCCATGGGTGGTGCCACCGCCAGGATGGTCCTAGGTGTCACTTAAAAACAAGCTATGCAAGACATGGAGATCAAGCCGGTGAGTGGGGTGCAGTGAGTGGGGTGCCTCTTGGCTCCCACTTCAGTTTCTGCCCTGAGTGCCTACCCTGACTTCTCTTCGTGATGGATGGAAGCTGTATGGTGAAACAGCCCTTTTAGTCCCACGTTGATTCTCCAAAGATGTTTACAGCAGCAATAGGAAGGAACACACAGGATGAAGGTCTTTGTCCTAGCTCAAGAGCCATGTGACTGGCTGGGCAAAAAGGAAGTGAAACCTTCCATCTTCAGTTACCCATGCTTTGGGGCCACCTCAGCCCCCAGTCCTCTTGGGATCCCCTGCCTGAGGTCATGCCAACACATTTCCTACAACTCCCTTGAGGATTGGTGACAGGTCACAGGTCACCTGTGGGTGATTCCCAAAGCACATCACCCCAGTGTGAACTTCCACGCCTGCCTCCTCTCTGAACTGACCCCATCATGACCTTCTCGTTAGGACTCTGACTAACCCAGGATAATCTGTCCCATTCCAGAACCTTCATCGGAGGAGACATCATTTGGCCTTTGAAACAGTGGGTCTCAGTAGCTGTTGCATCACGAGATCAACTCGGTAAAATTGTAAGTAGTAGCCTGACAGGCTGGAGCGAGAAAGGGACACCAGAGTGATTGATGCAGGCACATGCTACATGATGACATTGATCTCTGTGGCCATCACGCTCTACACACAAGAGTGAATGTATGCTCATGGGTTCCAAAGGCTGGGCAAGATTTGAACACACGAGTGTCATGTATCTTATGCATTGCTTATGGAGACAGAAGAACTTGGAGGGGGGAAAGTGACACTCTGTAAGTCAATCACCATCTTTGCTTGCCAGTCAATCAATTAGCCCCAGAGATGCTCTTTCTCCCAGGCAAAAAGAGCTTTAGGGCTCTGTGCTGTCCACTTTACCTGTCAATAGTTACTGGAGCCCCTGGAGTGGAAAGGGTCTTGTTTAAGATACTTGCTATTCCCCAGCCTCCCACCAGATGGCAGCCTTGAAACATGGGGAGGTGGCCCATCTGGCAGCTGCTTCAAGTATCTTAAAGTGGGAGAGTCTACTTCAAATCTTAGCGGCCTGGGCCGCCTTCCTTGCTGAAGGGTCACCTCGTGAAAAAAACTGTCTGGGTCTGGTTCCCTGTCTGGCCAGGAGGCAGCCGCTTTCTGAAGCACGGGGCATTTTGCCAGGGGCTGTTCTGTAGTCTCAGCAGTGGATTCTCCACCACACTACTGAAATGCCTCAGGCCTACACCAAAGCCAGACAAACTCCAGCCCCTGCACATCCAGCAAGCTTTCGTTATCCCTCCCACCAAGTCATGCTTCCAGAAAGGAAGTGAGTGCTGGCCTCTGACTTCCAGCTCCCCCCACCCCCCATGTCTCCAAGCCTCTTACACACACAGTCCATAAGGTATTCTGTTTCCTAACTGATATTCTCTTTAGTATTGAGCACACATCCCCTTCCTGGGAAGGGTAGGGCCGTCAGAAGCTTCACAGAACCTTGGCTGTCATCCCCGTTCTTGTGTGCTCCCCTACCCAACCTCTCCTCGTGCCTCCCTCCCATCTAACACCATTAGGCTATCCCCTCCTCTACCCATCTTCATTATCCTCTGCTAACATGCAGATGATCCAGGTAAAGGGCCTCTCACCCCGGCTTCTGCACCAGATCTGCCACCGTCCACCCCACAGACCTCTGCCGTCTCTAGAAACAGGACCTCACTCAGATCAGCATCTCCATGTGCCCACAATCAGGGTTCAAATCTTCCTAGGCTTGTGGAGCAATGGAGTGGGAAGAGGTTTGGGGAGAGAGGTGAAGCCCACAGCAGAGATGGGTAACGGATGGGTAACTGATGGGAACTCAGCCTGTCTGCAAGAACAGGAGAATGGAAGGATTCTTAGAGCCATGTTGGCCTTGAAGGGGTGACTCACTCAAAGCCAGTAGAACTGGGTGGCTGTTGAAAGGGACACTTAAACTACTACCCCCAACCAGGGAGGACAGGCAACACCCCAGGACCCCACAGTAGTGACTTTATAATGGCTACTTTCTCTGCCCTTCTCCCACCCCAAGTCTGTCTGAGTGCTCCCCAGGGCCTCGGAGAGCTGGTGTGTCTCCCCCAGGCCTCCAGCCGTCTCTAGATGAACCATTACTGTCCCTAGGAAACTGGACCAGGCAGCCAATGTGGGAGTAGGAATAGAGCCAGGGAGTCTGGTCCTGCAGCTGGCAAGGAGAGCACCCTTTACCAGGCTCCAGATTGTACTGGGTGCTCTTGGATCTAAAATGCAGGTGGGGCTTAGCGTATGGGAAAATTCTTCATAAGTCTGCACACACGTGTACACACACACACACACACACACACACACACACACACACACACACACAGAATCGGACTGTCAGATGCCAGCTGCACACAGCTGGAGTGGTGTTCCCAAGACATCAGATGCTGGGAACCTCCGAGGGCTCTTCCAAGATAGCCTTCTCTTCTGGATACACCCCCCTTTCTTTGCCTTATATTCAGAACCCCAAATTATATTCAGAACCCTAGTGTCACCGCCTAAGTCAGACGAGAAATGGCTCATGGAAGGAGCACTGCATGGTGTCCTGGAGTTACCCAGAAGAATAGCAAGCAAGGGAACTTAAAAGGACCCTCGCTGCAAGCAGGCACCTCCATGTCCATTTGGTGCCCTGTGTGGAAGCCTTCTGGGTCAGCGGGCCCAGAGTTCAGTGATGATGGAGGCAGACAGACATTAGAGCGGAGGAAGCTGCTCTGGGCAAGCAGGGACTATGGCAGCTTCTATGCCAGTCTGAGAACACTGCGGACGTCCATCTGAGTGGGAGCTGGTGTATCCAGATGGTTTCCATTTTTCTGGGTAACCTTGGAAAACGTGAATCAGAAAGTGGCCACGCTGCCCACAGCTGCAGTGGGAGGCAGGGGGATACTGCCTGTGAGTCACAAGCTAGGCTCTCCAGAGCTGTTTTGCACATGTCCGTCTAGAGGACAATTCTCTACTGGCAGTTCAGTTTCTTCAGTCCCCTGTTTTCTTAGGACTAGGATGAGTGATGTTTGCTCTCAGTGAAATGACAACCTTGTGTCCCCTCCACCCCCACCCCCAACCAGCCCAGCTCAGGCACTGATGAGCCCAGCCTTGATGTCCTGGGCAAACCAGAGAATAGATTAATCCTTTCAGGGCACAGCGCAGCCCCAGAAGAAGGCACCACATGACCCACCTCTCAGAAGAAAGCAAAGGTGAGGGCCTTCAATGTGGAAGTCCATTTTCAAACTCTCTAACAAGACTCCCAGTTCCTGAACCCTGCCCATTACATTCCTGATCCTACGCTCAGAGTCCAGACTTAAAGAGACCCTGGATTTCATACAGCCTGCATCTTCCTACTGTGATTATAGCACCCCAGAATGCACCAGAGGGGCTGAGTACACACCAGCATGGGGCAGTGCAGCCCAAGGTCCTTTCAGCCTAAATCAGGTTTCTCACTGTCTCCTGGGCCACTGCAATACCTGCTTTTGGCACAGTCCCATACTGTCATCACCTATCCTGTTAAAGTTCTAAGCGATGGGCAGTCTCCTTGACCACGCTGAAGCAGAGCAAAGAGACTCAGGAAAGATAAGAGGCCTGTCTGCATGGGTCACCTAGTAAGCAACAGGGTCAGGACCCAGAGCCAGTGGCTTCAGAGTCACAAGTCCTATGTAATCTCTGCCACTCAATCCTTCCTCAGCCCTCCTTGGCTAACTCCTCCCTATAGCAACACTGACTCCCGCTGTACCAGGTGAACACTGTCTCCAGTGCTCTGACTTCTTCCTGTTGTTTCTCTCTGAGAGCTCCTTCCCAGGACAACGTTGCCCCAGCACCTCTGGGGTCTTCATAGCTTCAAACACAAGGGAAGACCATTTGTCCTGATTGCAGAGAGAAATGGCATGCACTGCGGCAAGCCAGACAGATTCTTTCCATCATTTAGAGAGACAGCTATCAAACACAGTTATTATTGAAATGAAACCAGGTACACTTATAATTAAACGACTTATCAATAAAGACCATAATTCCTCTGAGCTTAGCGTTTTTAAATTATCCCATTATCAATTACTCGGGAGTCATATCCTGTGTGGAATGCTATCCTTTGGGCATGGCAGAAATCACAGTTTTAGCCAAATGCCTATGAATATTGGCATGAGACCATCCATAAGCTCAGACCTATTGACATGCTCCCACAGAAGGAAATCTTGGGGGTGGGTATCATCAGACTGTTCACAAGGGCAGACTTCTTGATGTTCCTTGAAGAAGGAAAGCTGGGGAGGTCATCAAGCTCTTACCTCAGACTCCAGCCAATCACTCTCTCCTGCATCTGCCTCTTGGGAGATGCTAGATGCAAAGGGATGGAAGGCTGGCTGGAAGGGGGGCATGGGACATCTCTAACTAGGTAGCTGTGGGAAGTTATCATCCATGCTGGGGTAACACTGGTCACTGGTGTGGTTATTTGGGGGTCTCCTATGCTGTAGATAACCCTCACCTCGTCTTCTGTTTGTAAGCTCAATAAACTTGTTGACTCACTGAGCTAGAATCCTATGGAGTCACCCGCTGGTCCCCTACGGTGACTTTCTCTGTAATGGTGTGGTGCCTGGGTGTCCCTTCTGAACTCAGTAGATCACACTCAGCCCTGGTAGAGGTTTTTGTGATGTGGAAATTGGAAGCATTCCGTAAGTCACCTGGTTTTGCTTTTGGTTTTCTGGTAGAGCTGCTATTAGATGTTATCAGTGCTCCAGGTCAGAAACCTACTCAGCACCTTTTGTAGTCTAGGAACGCTTCCAACTCCTGTCATGCCAGCAAACACGAATACAAAATCACCCCTAAGTCTAGAGATCCAGACTTTTGGGAAGCCTGAAGACTGTAGAGATCAGTCACCCCTCCTGACAACCTTGAGAACCCCCCCCCCCCCGTGTTCTCAAACAGCCCTTGGAGGAGCCCCATCCATATTCTGCAGTGGTAACAGGGACTCACACTCCCTGGGGTGGCTGACTTGACCAGCCCTGCCTGGAGCAAGATCAGTCTACAACTCACCTTTTGACCTATTCCAGAGGTGACTTTCGTATGCCTACCTGAGAAGTCCCCAGGTACAACTGGATGGTGGTGAGTCTCACCCAGGTCTTGGCAAACTTGGCAAACGTGGGGAAGGCAGAGGGTCCATTTCCTCTGCGGGAGCAGGACTTTTCAGTGCAGGAAAAGAACAGCTGGGCCAAATCTCTAAGGGCGTGTTAAGCTGAGAACAGGAGAAGGGGCTGATTTCCAAAACAGTCTACAGAAATATTAAATAATAGGACTAGAATTTTTTGGGGGGGTGGCTTTCTTGTATATTTAATAATGCTCTGCTCTGTATTCCCAGGTAGTGTTCAACAGCTTGCTTAAGGAGACAACAGAAACCTGGAAAGGCTTTGGGGTTCTGGAGGTGGGAGTTCATTGCATGCACATGGTGGGGCCCAAGAACCATGCTGAAGGGTTGTAACTGGGAGATGTACTAAGAAGTCCTCCAGCCCTGGCTTCTACTGACATGGCTAGAGAACTTCTGAGACCCAGGAGTAGTCCAGATGGTGGGCAGGCCCTCATAAATTTCCCTTAAACTTCTTCTTGGGGGCCCTTGGTCAAGGGTCCCTAAAAATGTGGCTGGAAGGAGATAAGAGCCCAAGTTCCATGTCAGATGAGAAAGTGAGGTTCAGTGATCCATGCCATGTCCAATGCTAGGGTGGTGAATGAGAGGGTCCTGAGACACTGGTTACTCTTCAGCAGGGGACAGAGAAATAGAGACAAGGCCGAGAGGCAGTGATGGTGCCAACATCTGAGCCCGGAAGAGTCCATGGGCTGAGGATTCCTGAGGCTACAGCAGGGCACCTGGGGGTTACTTCCCCAAACTGTCAGGACAATCTTAGCTCACCTGTTCTCCGAGATTCTGTGCCTATGTTTTTTTGGTTTTTGTTTTCTAAAACATCTAAACTCCTGTATAAGCATTGACTTTATTAGGTTCATCTCTTAGAGTTTGGATGGAAAAGAACCATCCATGTTTGAGGCGATCTTTTGTGGTGTTATTTACTCTCCTAAAAATGGGAAGTAATTATGCCTGTGATAACCAAGGGCAGTAAGAACACTAATGTACGAGCCAGTGCAGACACTCAAAGGTCTAGAAGGAGAATGGAGAAAATACAGCGATAAGATAGTTACAGGGGAAATGACATCCAAACAAATGTCCCAAAGTTCTTAAGAGATGGCTTTTGAGTTCTGGATATCTCTGGTCCATCCTGAACATTTTCCTTCTATCAGACTATGCTATAAACAACCAAAATAAGGATTAAGCCAAGTGACTTTGGGTGAAGAAGGATGGTTGGGAAGAAAGGGACCTGGGCTCCCCATGGGGTTCTTCAGAGACCCTCCCTAAGGGACTGCATTTGTCTCAGTGGTAGGATGCCAGGCTAGTCCACACAAGGCCTCGGGATCCACCTCAAGCACAAACCAAATGGAGATGTCTTGACTGTTTTTCCCACACTGTTGGTGGCTCATGGCTGGGTTCTGTGGAAACTGGAGGAAGACGTGCCACGTAACATGTGGTTTTTAAATCAGGAATTGTGCTACAGTTTAGTGAAAGAACTTGGAATGGACTAATGCTGACTCTCCAGCCAGCGTCACATGAGAGGCCCTCAGGAGGAATCTGGAAATGGGAAGCCGGCCTCGGCTCAAACACTGAACACAGCTCTGACCTCGCTCCCCTTTGGAATTCCTTTCTCCTGTCTGAATTATGGGTGGTGTCTCCCCCAGAAACCTTGATCTGGAGGAAAGAAGAATACATTCAGAGGAATGAGTTTGGCAGAGTGAGAACAGGAGAGAGAGAGAGAGAGAGAGAGAGAGAGAGAGAGAGAGAGAGAGAGAGAGAGAGAAAGAGAGAAAGAGAGAATATGAATACTACCATGCTGAACATGTTTTCTCATTCTGGGACAGGATCATTTTGGAAAGGAGAGGTGGGCGGGACATCCCAAGAGGGTCTTACTGAGTAACTAGTACAGGGCTGGGATATGGTCAGCGAGGCCCAAATGTTCTCTGACACGGACAGCTGCTGGAGGAAGCGTGGTCGGCTGAGGCCCGACAACAGCCTTGGCTTACATACACAGCTGGAAGATATTTTTTTTCCAGAGGATTCCTGCTATCCAAAGTTTGGCTTCTCAATGTAGCCCTTTTGTCTGGGGTCTGTGGTATCTAGAATGTCATCATTATCATCTAGAGAGAAGTCACTGGGACAGACTGGAATGAACCAATAACGTGCCTCCAAGAGGGTATGTTTAAGAACTGAAGGGGAACTGGAGATGTGGCTCACTTGGCAGTGTGCTCTCCTGGGATTCACAAAGCCCTAGGTTTGATCCCTGGTACTGCACACACCATGTGCGGTGGCACGCACTCGTGGTCCCAGCACGTGTTCAAGTTCAAGGCCATCCTCAGGCCCAAAGTGACTACAAGACCCGCCTGATTCTGGGATGTCATTGTGGAGCTGTGACAGCAGGAAGCTTAGGGCTCGAGTCTTGAAGGACTAACAGGAAGCAGAGAAAGTTGACCTGGAAACGGAGAGTGGTTTTTGAAACTTCAAAGTCCCCCTCCAGTGTCGTACTCCCCCAGCAAAGGGCCACATTTCCTAACCGTCTATCAACTGGGGCCCACATATTCAAATGTCCAAGACTCTAGGGGACATTTCTCATTCAAACTATTACAGTGGATTAGTTAAGTCTTTCTGGAAATGTTCTCAGAGACACATTCAGAAGTGTTCCCATGGTGACTACAAATCACGTCAGGCTGCCAATTAATATCAAACATCACAGATGGTATGGCACGGAGTGAGGAAAAGGAAACAGAGAGTGTCGGAACGAATATGTGAATGGATGGATAAGTAGACAGGGGATAGACAGACAGACACAGACAGACAGAATACCGAGCCAGGATCACTGGACACGGTGATCCATGAATGTGATGTTTAGCTTAATGGTTAGTTTGTCATGACCTACAATCACCTAGTAAAGGAGTCTCAGAGAGGGACTATCTACACCAAAGCTGCCCGTGAGAGATTGTCTTGATTATTGTTGACTATTGCCTTGATTATGGTGATTGGTGTGGGAAGACCTAGGCTAAAACTGGGTGCCACCAGTCCCTTGCTTTGGACCTGGAACTCTACAAGAGAGAGAGAGAGAGAGAGAGAGAGAGAGAGAGAGAGGAGAGCAGAGATGCGTGCATTAACTTGCTCTCTGTTTTTGACTGTGGACATGATGGCTTCAGGTCCCTCCTGCGTTGACTCCACAATGATAGACAAACCTGGAACTGTGCATTAAAACCAACTCTTTCTCCCCCAAGCTGCTTCTGTCAGGATGTTTTATCCCAGCAAAAGAAAATGAATTAAGACAATGAGCTAAAGAATAATAACTCACGCCTTTTTGCATCTGAGGTTTAAGATGGGGGTGGGGAACATGTCTATATTTGGGATACAAAAGCAATCACTCTCTGACCTAATTTGGCAAGAACTGAAGTTGAGAAGCTGAAGGGACTAAGGAGAGTGCTCTCCCTCCCCCTCCCCTTCCCCTTCCCCTCTCTCTGCCCCCTCCCTGCCCCCCTCCCAGGCAAACTCTGAGGCTGCCTGAGAAGCATGGACTTCTCCCCACATGTGGGATGGGGGCTCAGCCAACTTTATTTGAATCTTCAAAGACCAATTACCTCATCTGCCATCTGGCGCGCGTGTGTGTGTGTGTGTGTGTGTGTGTGTGTGTGTGTGTGTGTGTGTATGTGTGTTATAATTGTATATGTGACTACATGTGAATGCAGAAATGACTTCTGTAACAACTCCAAATCTAGTCAGTGGTGGCACACAGTTCTGGAAAATGTTTCTTGGATGCGGCTCTTTAGTGCTCAGTGACTCCCCATGGATTTTCTGTCCCGAGCAAGGCCCGGAGAGCACATAGCACGGCAGCATCTGCCCACAGATGGCTCTTAGCAAACTTTGATCCCTTTGAACAATGACTTCCCAGTGTCAGACCTGGCCAATTGAGGCATTGTATTGTCACTGCAAATATGCTTCCTGATGAAGCCACTTGAAGCCACCGAGTGAGTTGAGCTGGCCACATGCTAGGGCAAACAGAATCATATTTTAACTATCTCTCATTTCAAAATTCCTGTAAATACCTTGTTCCTTGATGACACTTGATGGGTCCATATAAGAAATCAGATCCTTTGAACCACATGACCTCATTCTGGTTCCCCTGAACTGTGTCAACAAATCAGAATCTCTCTGTCACAACCCACAATACTCCGGTGCTGAGGCCATACATGGTCTTCAGGCCTCATCAAAGCTCACCAAGCCTCAAGGTTTCGGTGACACCAGAATCAACAGCCTCCCCCAGCTTCTCCCCCTTGCACAGCTGCCAAGAGCCATCTGACATCTCAGAGCCTGGGCTCTGTGTCACCCCGTAAAGTCCCGCCATGTGTGCCACTCAAGTGCGGTAAGCACCAATGGTGTCATTTGTAAAAGAGCTTGGTTAATGGAAATCTAGTTTCTCGCTAAGCAAAATGTGAATGACTCTGGGCGGAGCCTGTTGCACAAGAATCTTGGGAACGGAGGGCTCACATCTGTTTTGCTCCAAGCTGCCGCTTTGAAAGACTCTGTCCCAGTCTCTCTAGTTTCAACTGCATCGATTTTGTGTCCAAAATAATTGTGTGTTTGCTTCTTACGACCTCAATTATTATTGGATTTTTAAGAATGGTCAGCATACTTCATTGATAAACAATGTGTAATGATGATGGTATTGTGCTAGCCATTGAAAAGAGTTCATAACAGACCACATTTGGGGATCTCTACAGTGGTTCTCAAGCTGCAGGATGTGACCTCCTTGGGAATCAAATGACCCTTTCACAGGGGTCATCTAAGGCCATTAAGAAAACACAGAGATTTACACTATGATTCATAACAGTAGCAAAGTTACAGTTATGAAGTAGCAACAAAAAATAATTTTATAGTTAGAAGTCACCACAGCATGAGGAGCTGTTTTGAAGGGTCACAGCATGAAGAAAGATGAAGGCTACTGCCGTAGATTATTTCTGTCTCTACGTGTTCATAGATTTTTACCACAATTCAAAAGCAAACATGTAATCTCAGCTACTTGAGTCTCGGGAGACTCAGGTGGGAGGGCCCCTTGAGCCGGCAGGTTTGAGAACAGCCTGAGTGATGTGTGGGGAAAGATTGACTCAGAAAGCAAAGCAAAACAAATGAAGGGGAGGGGACTGCAGGTGTGGCCCAGCTGGTAGAGCACTTACCTAGACCTCATGAATCCTGGTTCAGTCCTCACCGTTACAGGTGAGATGGTGCCAGTCTGTGATGAAAGCACCGGAAAGTGAAGGTGGGACATCAGAAGTTCACGGTCCGTCCTTAGCTATGTAGAGAGTTGGAGACCAGCCTGGGGTTCATGAGATCCTGTCTCAAATGAGTGAATGAATGATGAATGAATAGATAAATATTTAAATAAATAAACAACACAAATGATTTTTGTTTGTGGGTTTTGATATTGTTGTTTTGTTTTGATTGGGGGCGGGGGTAGGGCATGAGAGACACACTCTGTGTGTCAGGCTAACCTGGAATTTGAAAGCTTCTAGTCTCAGCCTCCTGAATCCTGGGATTAGTGATGTGCACCAGATACTCAACTTCTCTGGCTTGCTGTTCATTTCAAAGCCAGGCTCTCGGGACTAATTTACATCCAGTAAATCACCCTTTTCAGATGAACAGTTCTGTGTTTTGACAAATGGCCTATGCTTGATTAACCACTAACAGTAACTGATACATAGAATATTATTATTCCAAAAGCTCCTTTTTCTAGTCAGCTCCTCGTTTCCTCTCGGGTCCCTGCCAAATGCTAATCTGTCTGGTCCTCATGCCCCTGCCCTGCTCCATGGTCAGGGCAACAGAGTGAGGTTTCTGGCCATTTGCTTCCAGCAGGGCAGGAAACTCATCCACACTGCATATCTGTAGTCTGTTCCTTTTCACTGCCTTGTGTTCAATTGTGTCTGTGTATGAGGGTGTGTCTACTCACCAGATGGAGACCCTTTGGTCATTTCCAGCTTAGAGAAATTACAAATACAGCTATGGTAAATTGATTTTCAACAACACGGGAGCCATGGTAAGTGTATTTTAACTGAAAAGACCTGCCAACCCTCCTTCCTAAGTTACAGGTGTGGGTTTCAGATCTAGAGTGCAGGACTCTCAATCCTAGCTGTCCACTAACCGGCTTTGTGGACACGAAATCTCTTGTGTTTCAGTGTCCCCATTAATAACATTCAGAAAGTTTTAAGGTCAAATAGGTATTTGAAAACATTTAAAACAATATCTTGCTATGGTACCAATATACCCCAGATGAAGGGTCTCAGAACACCTGAGGGGATGGTACATGCCCCCCCCCAAAAAAAGTTAATAGGAATGCTCGGAGGTATTCCAGATGTCCCCAAACCCATGGCACCACCTCTCCCTCTTCTGCACTCTATCTAAGTGCATTGCCATGTAAGAATAGAGAAACAATCACCAAGTCTAACTTGGTCAAGTTTCTACAGAGTTTAGGGTGTGCACATCACGCCCTACCCTTTCCCTGCATCTCTTACTCAAGCCTATCCGCTGCCAATGACATAAAATGATCTCCAAGGATGCCCCTGCTATTTCTCTCAAAAATTTCTCACCTCTTTTCCTCCAAATGTTCCAAACACCCCACTCACGTGCTCACTGTCTCCTGGAATATTCACATAACTCTGTCCTTGTGGATGTAGCATTAGGGTTTCCTGGGATCAAGTACCTGTCTGCATTGAGACTCAGGTGGTAATGTTTTCGAGGAGGGCTTCTGGGTGACTTTCCTCCAAATTTGGGAGAAGTGGGCAAGGCTGATGGTGTGGTTCTGGGCAGAGGTAGCTCCTCTCTGTGCCCCTCTCACCACTTGAAGGGTTTTCTGGGGTTCAGCTCCCTCAACCAGGGCTCCAAAGGCTATGTGCATCTCAGTCTGTCCCAGGCTTTGGAGACAGGCTGCTGTGGATTTGAAGCTCCTAGCTCTTGAGAGATCTCCTTTTGAGTAAACTAAGCCTTAGTATGAAAATATGTGTCATCCTTGATCCGCACACCTTCCAATCTCCCTGCAAAAAAAAAAAAAAAAAAAAAAAAAAAGAGAGAGAGAGAGAGTGACAGCTCTAGTCTCACACACTACCTGGTTTCCAGCTAGTTTACAGCCGATTGTTCACGGCAGAACACTTTCTACCAAACAACCAAATAAGGAGGGAAACATAGACTGAGACATTTTCCTGGGTCCATGTGCTGAGATTTTGCTCTTTTTCTAGAACCAGGCTTTGGGAAGGCAGGAGGAGTAAGAGGAAAAAGTATTTTGGGGTGAACTGGGGAGCTTGTATCAGGGTGGGGATGCGGTGGTGGTGGTGGTGGTGGTGGTGGTGGTGGTGGTGGTGGTGATGGTGGTGGTGGTGGTGGTGGTGGTGGTGATGGTGATGGTGGTGGTGGGTTCACAGTCGTCACTAGTGAGCCCAAGACATACTCCCACCAGCAAGGACCAAGCTTGGGGGCTGTCCAGAGACGATAAACAGCCTTCGTAGAAAATGCTTTCCATCTGTTGGAGCCAGGGCCTTTGTTCCAGAAGCCGTTGTGCTAACACATGGCTCAGCTCTTCTCCTGAGCGCTCAGGCTGAGGAAATGAAAGGAAGCAGAGAGATCCTTGCTTTAAGTCAGGAAATAAACTGGCCGTTCCTCAAGAATGCTGCCTGCCACTTAGGCCAGCAATGGACAGGATGTGGACTTGATATTCCACATTTGAGACCCATAAACCAGAGAACAAAATGTAAAGGGAGGAGGGGAACTGCCCATCCAAGAAGGGGGTTTGCATTTGAGTTAACTGGAGTAGACATTAGGAGCTCTGTCTGCCGAACGTGGAGATTCGCCGTGAATTCGGGAAACAGGCAGAATTTAGCCAAGTATTAGAAGAGCGAGTTCTCACATCCTAGATAAGTGTGTCTCACCAAATAGCTGAAGTGAGAGTGGGTGGCAATGCCATATCTCCCAGATCAATATGAGTGAACGTGGAATGCATTCTCCTACTTGGAACAAGTTTGGGAAGTTGGAAACAAGAGGAAAAGGCACTCGGGAGTCACGAGGAGTCTGCGTGTGGGTATGCATATATGCAAAGAGTCTATGTGGGTATGCATATATGCAAAGAGTCTATAAACACAAGACCCCAAGGGTAGTGGAAACAGTCATCTTGAGTTGGCCCCAATCATGTCTGGCTTCATAGTGTGAAGCCGTGCAAGGGCTCTGAGATCCTTGAGCTCTGGGTTGTCTAGTGAGCTTTGATGCTGTCAGGGCTCTTCCACGGCAGGTTGCAGGAATGACTCAAGGCTCAGTTTCCTCACTATGGAGTGTGGTGGTGGTTTGAATGAGAATGTCTCTCATCTGCTCTGGTTTCTACTTGGTTCTGTCTAGGGATACTTAGGTGGTACGTCCCTGCTGGAGAAAGCACATCTCTAGGGGTGGGCTTTGGGATTAAGAGCTCAGTGACCCTTTAAGCTCTCCTTCTCTGCTCCATCCTTTCAATTGAAGATGTGATCTCCCAGCTCCTTGCTCCTGCCTCCATGTCTGGCTCAGATCCATGATGGACCTCATGCTTCGAGAACCAGAAACCCAAATTAACCCTTTCTTCCATGAGTTATTTTGGTCATGGTGTCTTTTCAAAGCAACAGAAAAAAAAAATCACTAAATATACTAGTGACCACATGTTCCCCACAGTAACGGGTCTCAATTATTTCCTACCACCTGATCCTTTAGACTCCGAGCCTCCTGGTTCATTCTGGTGATGGATGGTTTTCTTGTGAGCATCATAGGACACTTTGTTAAAAACAAAGACAAGCAGCATGATGTCTTGGTCCTTGGTCTGGGATGGCTGTGTATGCACCATAACAAAAGGCTTGGGTCTTTCTCATGGAACATTTGGGAGGCGATATCTAGTAGGAGACTGTAGGCAGATAAATATGTGAGCTTGAATCCCTGGGAACCCCAGCCTCTTCAAACTCCCCACCCTACAACTTCCACGTGAACAGTTTGCTCTGCCATGCATTTCCTGCTGTGATGTGCTTCTTGCCAGAGACACCAAAGCAGTATTGGCAACTAAGCGTTAGCAGAGACTCCCAGGATAAACCTTTACCTTTCAGAAGTTGTGTATCTCATGCATTTGTTACAGCAACAGACAGCCATCAGGTTGTGTAGAATAAAGAAAATTTAGATGTTATGGTTAAGATCTGTAATGTCAGCTTGTGGCTTGGACTTCATGAATGCGTGAATGAGCTGTGCTGGGGTAAACTGTGTGATTTGAAGAGGAAAGAGACTAAGGGAAACAACTCTGGAACCTCAGTAAGAAAACCCTAGGGGAAAATGAATGTTTCTGATGCATCCTTTCACTGTAAGACCTGGAACACCTCTGTGTATACTTTCAACTCTGTGGGCTCTCTACCTTAGTCTCACGCTTTCCCTTCTGTGATTCTCTGAATGAAAATGGCCTCCATAGACCCATAGGGAGTGGCACTATTAGGAGGTATGTTGGAGTAAGGGTGGCCTTGTTGGAGAGAGTGTGTCACTGGGGGTATGTTGGAGTAAGGGTGGCCTTGTTGGAGAGAGTGTGTCACTGGGGGGTGGGCTTTGAGGTCTCAGAAGCTTAAGCCAGACTTGGTTGTTCATTCTCTTCCTGTTGCCTTCTGATCAAAATGTAGAACTCTCAGCTCCTTCTCCAGCACCACATCTGACTGCACACCACCATGCTTCCCGCCATGAAAACAATGCCCTAAACCTCTGGGGCTATAAGCCAGTCACAATGAAATGTTTTCTTTTATAAGATTTGTTATGGTTATAGTGTCTTTTCTCAGCCATAGAAACCCTAACTAAGACACCATCTCTCTCACCTCTTCTGTTTTTGTGTTTTTATCTTCTCTCTCTCTCTCTCTCTCTCTCTCTCTCTCTCTCTATATATATATATATATATATATATATATATATATATATATATATCTTTGTTTCAAATTCTCTCAATGATATTCAAATCACAGAAGTCTCGTCTAATTCATAATTCTTGAAATAGAAAAATCAATACAAAATGAAGCAGAGTGGTTGGGAAGTAATGACTGCCTGAGCTCAGTTCCCAGAACCCATTTAAAAGCTGGGTGTGGTAATATGCTTGCTAGCTCCACATGGGAGATCAAGTCTAGAAGACCCACAGGCTAAGGAGCCTAGCTCAGCAGTGAGCCTTGGGTCCCAGTAAATAACCCTGCCTCACAAAACAAGATGGACATCTTTCTTAGGGGAACATACCCAAGTCTGGCATCTGACCTTCACACACATGCGTTCTAAATTTTCACCATTCTTTTGATAAAATGGGGAAATATTCTTGTAGGCTTAAAAATGGGACCATGAGTGGCAGATCATGTTTTCTTTCCACTCCCTGCAATTCCTCATATTATTTTAGGCAAGTTGGACTGCTGTCTGGGTCTCCATTATCTTGTCTTTGTAGAGAAGCCAAATTGCATTTTTTTAAGGGTTGTGTCCCTATGGGTTTGTGCATATCTGGGAGCTGTGTTTGTGTTTCATCCGCAGAAGACAGACACTAGCCTGTCCCTCCCTCATGTGAAGTCAAGCTTCTCAATGGCCAGGGCTGGTGTTATGCTGTGTGAGTCTGCAGCAACTTCCTCAAGTGGCTGGGCCTGTATAGGACTTGGTCTATGGCTAGCAGGAATCCTGGATAGGGTGGGGGGAAAGATCTTCTGGTGGATGAGCCAGTGCCACTCTGAGAAAGGAGCACTGGTTGGGTTATCCACAGCGGCCAATGAGATTCACTTTTGGAATTCTGGGAAGTTCTTCAGAGGAAACTCATGGGCGGGTGGGGGGGGGAGGAACTGGAGCAAAGAACAGAGGGCAGCCATGATAGCTCCTTTAGCTCTGTAGCATCGCTGCAGGACCAGCCACTCCACCATCTCTTGGAGCCACCTGTACAGAGAACAAAGGGTCCCACCCTGTCACTAAGCCTTGCTCCAGGGACCTTCTACTTGGTTTCACCTGGCTGTAATCTTTGAACATGTAGCCACTTGGTTTCTCTTTTCCTGGGTTCTCAACAGGTTTTTCCAGACCACACAGCAGAGAGCCAGTCATCATGAGGAAGACATAAGTTCCTTTTTGGAAGCTCTCATCACTCTGTAACAGGGCCAGCTAGATGCTATTCTTGGCTTGAGGGATCCCTGTGTTGCCTTTTGCCCCATTGTCAGAACACAGACTCCCAGAACTAGGAAGGTTAATGAGGAGGTGTCTGTATGTGTCTCTTCCATCCTCCACCATCCTTGTCTCCTCCGGCCAGACCAGGCAGACTTTCCTCAGCCTTTGCTGATGCCTTTGGCTTTGGCTTTGTGTCTGGCTTCAGTTCTGTTTGTTAAGCTATCAAATAAAGTGGAAAAATTAACTTCATAGCTTCTGAGAATCAAATTGGCAATTATGACAGAGTCCAACGAGGCTGTTCTCAGGAAATGCTTGAGCCTAGCTCCCAGCTCACCTTGTTAATCAAAGAAGGAAAGAAATGTTCATGAACCCAACCCAGAGCTTTCCTTTCCAAGTACAGCTGGATCTGCTGGTGTCCTTCTGAGTCTACATCAAGCCATTTTTACCGAAGTTCATCTACAGGCCAGTGTTTCTTCCTGTAACTGGAGGAAACCATCCACCTCTCAGGGTACTTACCTGTGAGAGCCCATACATGTGATGCTGGCAAAATGGAATCTGCATTTTTTTCAGACTGTAAAATGCAGGGTGCCTAGCTTCAATCCACACCAGTATGTCTGGGGAAACAGGCCAGGTTTTTGAACCTATCAAGCACACAGCAGGTTAGCCAGATTCTTCTGTATGGTGTCAGGTGCTCCTCCTAGCCACTGTCACTGACTTCCACTGTGGGGTAATTGGGAAGGAGTTCAGTCCTCCATGGGCTCTTACTGCCTTTCCTGTGCTTCCTCTTCTTACAGCCCTCAGTGTCCCATGGCTACGTAGATGTGGTTTCATCTTCCTCCTGCCAAGTAGCAAATGCTGGTAAAGATATTGGAGGGACTCTCAGTTCTGTCTATGACCCAACTCAGACAGAATCTAGGCTCGGACTGATGTGGGCTCAGCACAGGGGCTATTTACAGAAATCATCCAATGTAACAAAGACTAGCTAGAGTTTTTTTTTTCATATCAGCACCTAGTGTCGATCAGAGGGAAGTTAACCCTGTCTCACTGGAGCACCACGAATGGGCTGAACCCCCTTTATAGAAGGATGATCACACTCCATGCTACTTGCTGGGGTTCATCATCCTATTACAGTGCTTCCTTTACCCCACAAAAATGCTTTGGGTAGAGATTTAGGCAGTCAAGATTTTTTTTTAATGAAGTATTTTCGAAAACCTAGTTTGTATGAGGTCTTGTTCCAGATACTAGAAGTAGTATAAGAATCAATCCCTCCCCCAAAAGACTTTCACTCAATTGGACTTTTATTTTAATAGAAAAGATAGATGGTATAAACAAGTAGGAAAGAGAATGTATAAGTGACCTGGCCGAAGTAAGCTAAGGAAGGAAGGGTCTGTTTGGACTCAAAGTTTAATGTAACATCTATCATGGCAGGAAAGACGGGATAGTGGTAGATGGTCACATTGTATCTACAGTCAGGAACTGGAAAGAGATGAATGCCAATGCTCAGCTTGCTTTCTCCTTTTCATGTAGTATAGAACCACAGCCTAGGGAATGGTGCCACCCACAGTGGGTGGTTCTTCATATCTCAGTCAAGCCTATCTGGATATCTCTCACAGAAATGCCTATATGCTGTTAAGTTGACCATATTCACCATCACAAAATGATCAAATTTAAACCGCAAAATGATTTATATTTTCAGTTAAGATTTTAAAACACCAAAAACCATTAAGAAGAGAATTGTACACATACAAATTGGAAGGGAGTCATAATGATGGCATGAGAGAAAGTAGAGAGAACCCTAATTCTAAAAAACCTGAATGTACTTGATATCCTGAAATAGGCAGCAATGGGGGTTCAGTCAAGGTGTATGCAGTGGTCCAATTCTGGGTTTTCTATGAGGGCAGAGATTGTAAGAGAGTGCTTGCTGACTTAGGAGAATGAATTCTTCCTTAGGTGAGATAGGAAGACTATAGGAAAGTCAAAGTGGCTAACATCAAACATGTAGAGTACAGAGTAGCACAGGCTCTGCATGTATGACTCATATGAGAAGTAGCTGGATACTCTGATGGAGCCCACAGGGGAGTGACTTAGGACCACATGTGATGTCCTGAGGCCAGCTGAGATTACACATGGATTTCTATTGATGGACAGAGCTAGGGATGAGACCCCGGGGCACTCCAACATAGATCTTGAGGCATAGATCTGCAGATGTGCTGAGACATCCATTTCCTTCATGTTCAGTGGCCCGGCCACCTCTCCCTTATCAATGAGCCTAAACATGGGGCTCTCCCTGTGCCTTCTTCCTTGCTCGCTGCTTGACTCATCTTCTCCCAGCTCCCAGCTCCCAGCTCCCAGCTCCCAGCTCCCAGCTCCCAGCTCCCAGCTCCCAGCTCCCAGCTCCCAGCTCCCAGCTCCCAGCTCCCAGCATGTGGGCTGTATCCAGGCAGAGCATGTTCTAGAATGTACTGTTGACTTAAAGTGCCAAACTCCCACTGCTTTCAGTGAGGATGTGTGACCGCAATGGCATTGTAGGGCTTCACCAGCTTCCTTTTGGCTGTACCATTCCAGATGCTGGCCCTGTGGGATTATGGCTTACAGCCACATGCCTTCTGGGAATTTTCCTCGGGCCCAGGGAACATCTGACTCAGGGTTTTCCTGATCCCTGTGATGACTCAGAGCTAGGCTGGTTTGGGTGAAGAAAATGGAGATGCAGGCCCATAGCATTGGCTGGAGTATTGGTGAAGAGCCATCCTTGCTACCTCCAGAAATCACTGGGGGGATTATTTGAATTCTGGAGACCATGGCACAGCCTCTGACGGGGCCTTTCCTAGCTCCTGATGAGAGATTTGTGGGCTATAGCTATGACTATGGGGTCTCTCTCTCTGGTTAGCAGTTTTCTGTGTACCCACCCTCAACAGTGAAGGTTAAACCTACAAGAAGGGTAGAGTGATGGCCCTTTATCTAAGGCTAAACACTGAAGGGAAATGAACAGAAGAAAAAGACAGGCTTTCTTCCAAAGAAGTGGAGATAAAAATGACCAGGAGTGGTGTTGTGACACAGTGTGAGACAGACATGTTCAGGATGGGATGACCAGAGGTCAGAATACCTTTTCAAAACAAGACATCAAAGCATTGAGAGCATAGATCAATGCAAGAGACATCTGCTTAACTTGGAATGTACTATCTCTCCACAGAGACTGCCCAGTCTCTGACAGGCTCTTGGACAATTGTCCATATTCAGCATCAAGAAAGCTCTGTGTGGGTTTCATAAGAACACTTTACTCCAGAGCTCATCTGCAGTGCCATCTAGTCCTGGCCCATAAGAAAAGACTTAAGGCTTAAGCACAACTCTTAAAAAGCAGAGCCTGTAGCTCTGTCTGTCTTCCATCAGCAGTGTGACCTGGGCTGTCAGGCTGAGCCAGTCTGTCTTCCACCCAGGTCACTGTGGTCACTTCTAAGACGTGGCCCTTGTCTGTCACACCATCTGTTCCTCTCCCTTCCAAGCAACATTCACTGTCATGGGCATCACCATTACTGATGCATGCCAGGTCCCTCTTAGTACACGGCTCATCTCATCTCCATGACACTTGTCACATTCTGAGGCTGAGATCAGACAAGAGGCAGTAAAGTTGCCAAGAACATGTGGCCAGCCAGAAGATGGACCCATTGTCCACAACTGTCCACAACCCTACCTATTCAATATAGTGCTTGAAGTCCTAGCCAGAGCAATTAGACAACAAAAGGAGATTAAAGGAATACAAATTGGAAAGGAAGAAGTCAAAATATCACTATTTGCAGATGATATGATAGTATATATAAGTGACCCCAAAAATTCTACCAGAGAAGTCCTAAACCTGATGAACAACTTCAGTGAAGTAGCTGGATATAAAATTAACTCAAACAAATCAGTGGCCTTTCTCTATACAAAGGATAAACAGGCTGAGAAAGAAATTAGGGAAACAACAACCTTCAAAATAGTCACAATATAAAATACCTTGGTGTGACTCTAACTAAGGAAGTGAAAGATCCGTATGATAAAAACTTCAAGTCTCTGAAGAAAGAAATTGAAGATCTCAGAAGATGGAAAGATCTCCCATGCCCATGGATTGGCAGGATTAATATAGTCAAAATGGCTATCTTGCCAAAAGCAATCTACAGATTCAATGCAATCCCCATCAAAATTCCAACTCAATTCTTCACTGAGTTAGAAAGGGCAATTTGCAATTTATCTGGTATAACAAAAAAACCTAGGATAGCAAAAACTATTCTCAACAATAAAAGAATCTCTGGGGGAATCACCATGCCTGACCTCAAGCTGTACTACAGAGCAATTGTGATAAAAACTGGATGGTACTGGTACAGCGACAGACAGGTAGATCAATGGAACAGAAGTGAGGACCCAGAAATGAACCCACACATCTATGGTCACTTGATCTTTGACAGAGGAGCTAAAACCATCCAGTGGAAAGAAGACAGCATCTTCAACAAATGGTGCTGCCTCAACTGGTGATAACATGTGGAAGAATGTGAGTTGATCCATTCTTATCTCCTTGTACAAAGCTCAAGTCTAAGTGGATCAAAGAACTCCACATAAAACCAGAGACACTGAAACTTATAGAGGAGAAAGTGGAGAAGAGTCTCAAAGATATGGGCACAGGAGAAAGATTCCTGAAGAGAACAGCAATGGCTTGGGCTGTAAGATCAAGAATCAACAAATGGGACCTCATAAAATTGCAAAGCTTTTGTAAGGCAAAGGACACTGTCAATAAAACCAAAAGGCAACCAACAGATTGGGAAAAGATCTTTACCAATCCTAAATCTGATAGGGGGCTAATATCCAATATATATAAAGAACTCAAGAAGTTGGAAACCAGAAAACCAAACAACCCTATTAAAAATGGGGTACAGAGCTAAACAAAGAATTCTCAACTGAGGAATACGGAAGGGCTGAGAAGCACTTAAAAAATGTTCAACATCCATAATCATCAGGGAAATGCAAATCAAAACAACCCTGAGATTCCACCTCACACCAGCCAGAATGGCTAAGATCAAAAGCTCAGGTGACAGCAGATGCTGGCGAGGATGTGGAGAAAAAGGAACACTCCTCTGTTGTTGGTGGGACTGCAAGCTGGTACAACTACTCTGGGAAAAACAAAACCAAACAAAGATGTATTTGCGTGAGACTAGCTCTTGGTAGGGCTTTGGGAGAAGAGAGGAAGCAAGGGAAGCAACATTTGAGCTGGTCCTTTCAGACCGGAAAGGACCAGTAGAATCATGGCTTCTGCTGTTAGATACCTCTGGTGACAGAAGAAGTCAGGCACGTGGGGGAGGTAGTCATAGATTAAATATCTGGCTTGTGAGGATGGTCTTCTGGCGGGGGGGGGGGGGGGGGCGGAACACACCCATCACCGCTATATCTGCATGCCTCCCCCGGGGCTATCATAAGCTGTGTATGTAAGTGCAGCAAGTTCATTATTCAGTATTTAGACAGCATAGCCAGTACTATACTGACCTCACATTCTAGCCATGTCTATTCAACCCATCCACTCACAGCAGCCCCTGATTAGGGGAAGTGCTGCCTCTGGATTTACAGATGGGCTTCAGGCAGTCTATACCTTTGGATTGCTGCTCAAAAACATTCACCCCCATCCGCCTACCCAGCTCTATGGAAGGAATGTCTGCTCTCACCATAGCAACTGCCTTAGCCGTGGGGCATGATTTGGCCAATGAAATGTGAGCAGTCACTATGCCTGAGTGGTTTAGTTGACTGTCATACACTGTCATCTGCTACTGAAGGATTTCGTGGTTGCTGCTTCCCTTTCAGTCCAGACCCCAGAACAAAGCCTGGATGCAGAGCTGAGGGGGTCCCAAGTCCCAGAGCTGTGCTGAGCTGACACACACAGCCTGAAGTAAAGGCTGCCCACCGAGTCCAGGTCTAGCCAGCTCGGCTGCAGAGGATGTATAGATTCACAAATATGGGTGTAAATATCAGTAGAAGCCTGGAGTCATTTGTTATGTAGAACCACTCACCATTTGTGGTTGTGGGTTAACCAAATATAAGGAGGGGCTATATTCCTGGGTTCGCTAAGTCTGTGTTCTTTGAGTGTCAGAGCAAACAGTGTAGAGGCAGAGATCAGGGGAAGCTGGGGAGGGTCCCCTCTGCTTGCAGTTGAAGCTTCCAGACCATGCAAGGACCTAAGTGGAACATAGCAGCTGTTATGAAGAAGGACTTGCTCGCAAATCTCCCTAGATTTAGGTCTCCAGAATGTTTTCCACATGTAGTTTTGACTCACTCCATT
Organism: Mus minutoides; assembly: GCA_902729485.2. Classification (NCBI taxonomy): domain Eukaryota; kingdom Metazoa; phylum Chordata; class Mammalia; order Rodentia; family Muridae; genus Mus; species Mus minutoides. The sequence continues at coordinate 458,090 of LR750486.1, forward strand.
TAACAAAATTACACCCAAGAGAATTCCTATGCTTAATTTCCAGGTCCACGTGTCCAGGCACATCCTTCCCCTTGTGTTTAAATTGGGTAGCAGTGCCCAATTTCAACCTTGTACGTGAAGCCCGTGTGCTTGGTGTAAAAGCAGCAACAGGAATAGAGGCACTGTGAAGCTGTTATGACACCAGGTCTGTCTGCTCTGATGCCAGGTGTCTTGGTGGGCTGATGCTCAGACCTTCCCTTGTCTGTCACATGTTCATGTCATGTGGGGTAGACGGTATGGACTGGCAAGTGAGGAGTATTGGGAACCACTGAGTACCACGGCATCGAGTGTGCTCAAGTTCAGGGTTAAATAGTTTGTGTTAGAGTCTCCATCTGTTTACTATAAATGTCCCTCTTCTCATGACATAAATTAAGAAAGTACTTATGATCCTTTATTGCTTACTTTGTCTTCTTCCTTATTCCACTGGGCAAAAAAATCACCCCGTGGTTGTAATTTACAAGTATGAGTTTAAAAAGAAACTACAACTAATCTTCTCTCTCTCTCTCTCTCTCTCCTCTGCCCCTTCTCTTCTTCCTTCTCTCTCTTGCCTTCTTCCTCCTTCTTGCTCTCTTCTTCCCAGTCTTCTTTTCTGTCTCTGTCTCATTGTCCCTCCTTCCCTCTTTCCCCTCCCTCTCTCCTTCCTGTGCACGTGGAAGCCAGAGGTCAAGTGCCGATTCTTCAGGAGATCTGGGACCCAAGACTGGCTGATCAGGCTAGGCTGACTGCCCAGGGAGTCACAAGGGTCTACCTCTCCCTGCTCCGCAGAGCTGGATCTATAGGCACACACCATCAAATCCCACTTACTATGTGGATGCTGGGAACTGAGGTCTCCATGACTGCGTGGCAAGCACTTTACTGAGTTATCTCCCTAGGACCCATCTTTCTTCAGTAAAGTTGAAGCTGCCCTTAAGTTGACTCAACTTGTAGAGATTGAAGTGGAATGTGACTAGTTCCTCAATGTCCACATGTGGCAGTGCCATATAGGATGTGCTAACACACACTCACAAACCATTGTGACAGTCCAAAGTGTCTGCTGCATGGTCCACATCTGCAAATGAGGTTCACACACACATACACAAAGCCACTCTCTCAAAGTCATAAGCAACCAACGACAGGGCTTAAGACTGAGCCCAAGGGTTTCCCAACCGTATCCTCCATACTCTCTCCCTCACAAAGCCACCAAGGGCACAGGTGTCCTAACCTCCATCAAGCAGAGAAGCTTATTGGGTTAGATCCTCTGTCATGAGGGTCTTCCCCACTTCCTGATCTCTTCATTCCTTCTCACCTCTAAGGAGGTTGAGCCTTTTGTTAAGAACCATTATCTTATGTTGTACCCATATGAGCTCATCCATGGCTGCTCCACAGAAAGCTGAAGCCCTGAACCACTGACAGGCAGGAAGGAGCAAATTCTCAATGGCCTCAGTCAGCATGCTGTGCCGTCTTCAGAACTGGACAGACACTTAGCACCTTGAAGTACACAGTGACAGAGTCAACTCTGCAAAATACTGAATGAAATTCTGACTGTAGCATCCCCAGAACATGCATGAAGAGGAGCCACCTCAGCCACTCAAATTTGACATCTCAGCTCAGATGGCCCTTTATGAATGGCCTTTGACATGTCAATATAACCCTCTTTATTATCTATGGAGTCACATTTTAACTTCCATCTCAGGAGCCGGTCCTCCTTCCTATCCATTATCTATGGTGAAAGAGGCACACACCCAGGGTTCTAGAGTCTTTTTCTTTTATTCCTGGCTGCAGGCGTCTCACGTCACTTTGCAATAGATGCCAGATGAGTGCATTGCTGGCTTCTGTTTGCTGGCATGTGAGACACAGGTTGAGTTCTTTTCCTGACGTGGACTCAATCAGATAAAGAGCCAACCCTGAAGCTGAAGGTACTGTAGTGGATGTGCCTGGCCTGACTTGGTGTGCTACTGGACGCTACAGACATTTAGAGATATTGTGGGAAGATCAGACAGTCCAAAGCCTCTTGCTACAGCAAGTCTTTAAGGACCTCAAAAGCAGTAGGTAGTTTGACACCCCAACACTCATGACTGGAGCTTTCAAGGGAGTACAGAATCAAGAAGGTGAGTCCTGGCTTTTAGGTTGTGCTGCCAAGTTCCACCCATACCCAGGTCAATCACCCTTTGTCCACTGAACCAGGACACTGTCAGAGTTTGAAGGCAACACCTGGTGCTCACAGGAATACCTTCTGTCCCCTTTGGCATGCTGGTGTTTCCTGTTGATGTCCCCCTGGTTGGCACAGGCCCTTGCTGTGACAGACAAATAAGAAAAGCAGGAGGGTGAGCTGAGAATGTTGTTTAATTGTTTCTCCCACTTTCTCTGCAAAGCTGAAATTTGGGAACAGAACTCTGAGCTGAGCTGGTTTCTCCAAGGCCCCATGGTGCTTGCCTGGGACCTTAGAGATGTCCAGGACACCGTGTCCTTCCCTGAAGGCATACACACATTCTGAATGAGTCACCTAGAGCCTGGGACTTTAGGAAGCATAGCCCTTTTTGAAGTTGTGATGATTGGTTGAGTTTCTCGAAAGTTCTATGCTATTTTCTACACAGCCTCAGAGGTTGTTGTATGCAGGTCTGTTTGGCTTAGGAGAATAAAACCACCTTTCCCATGCAGCCACAACTTTCTAGCTCTGTACCACTCTGGAGAGTTTGGTCAAGTCTTAACCCACAGCCCTCTAGAATCATCCAACTCTTAGGAGAAGAGTTCAAGATACATATCCCACCCTGTGTCTCTCTGCTCTGAACTTTCTTGGAGCTGTGGGAAACATGTCTTGGTGGTCCCATCTCTGTCTGCTCATGGGAGTCTCTGAGGCTGAGTCACCCACCCTGCCGCCTCTTCTTCAGTAAACTGCCACTGCCCCTGGGCTAAGTCACAGTCTGAATCCCAGGGATGCATTAGTGTCCCTGGGGCTTTGACCATCCACACAGCCAAGACATTTGTTCTTAATCATATACCCACCCCCACCCAGCAAATGGTCCAAACTTCCCAATGGGGATTGAAACCACAAGTGTAAGGCAGCAAACTTAACGAGTAGCTATTCCTGCCTAGAAGAGTCTCCACTTGGAGAATGGAAGTGTTTATCTCATTGGCATTTGGAGGAAGAACAGTTTTGTTTTTTTTTTATTTTAGGAGATGTGATGGCTTTTTCCACTAAGGTCAGATACTTTCTCAGTTCCATGGCCGAAAGCTCTCTATCAGTCCAGGACTGTGGGACAAGAGGACAGGCTCTGGCAGCTGTCCAAGCTCTGGGAAAGGGAGGGAGTCTGTTCTCGGGCAACAGCTCTCACAGCGTTGCCTTTGAGGAAAGGGTAACTGATTGCCCACAAGCCCAGAGTGGCAGCCTCCCACACCTGAAGTTCGGAAGGTTTGTCCTATCATTCACAGGCTCAGACAGGAAGTCCCCACCCCCAGCCCAGTCAGCTACTCCCACCTCATCTCTCAGTTTCTGGCTCCCACCCTCCACCGCAGCAGCCTGGAATTATCAATGGGGTGTTCTGCCTCACACCCACCTGGCTCTTGTGTTTCTGGGGAGGACTGTACATGATGTCAGCATTCTGTGA
>LR751635.1:0-95227 GCA_902729485.2 Mus minutoides
GCTATTAATTTTAGTTGGTCTGATAAATTTTAAAACTTTAAGACTAGACATACCATGGGTAAAAATCTACCAAGAGTGTGAAATTGCTACAAAATGGGAGACACTTAGTAATGGAAGAAGAGGCTGAAAGAGCCAGTGGCAGCAGCAGAATTGGTCACACATCGAGTCTCTTCTTGTACCAAAGACACTGACACTTGAAGATAAAGTCTTTATCTGGGCACCATCTTGCCTTTTCTTTGTTTAATGACTTGTGTAGGCTTCTTCTTCAGCAATAGGGCCTTGCTGTCAGTTTATGGGCATTAACCTCTATATATTCTTGGGCAGTAGCCTGGATTGTTTGGGAATGCCATGAGACCCCTTTGGTGAACAACTCAATTAAATGAAACACAAATCTGGTAATGGAAGCTTCATTTGGTGACAAAGATGTCCAGTTGGAACTCTCTATCCCATGTTATTTGGTGATTTTATTTAGACTTTCATATATATATATGTATGTATATATATATATAGTGTTAAGATTCCATATTACCCATCAAAGGACTCTTAATTTTTGATGTGTCTGCTCATAACCCCTCCCTCATCTCCCTCTTCACTCCCCCTACCCATCCATAAATATTGATCCTATTTCTCTTTCCTAGGGAAATCTATCTATCTTCCTTAGACCCTTACTCTTATCTAATCTCTGTGGGTCTATGGACTGTAGCTTTGTTGTCATTAACTTAACATCTTGTATCCACATATAAAAGAATGCATACCATTTCTGTTTTTCTGGGTCTGTGGTACCTCCCTTGGGATGATGTTTTCCATCCTGTGTTAGAGGAGGGATTATTATTCACCTCTCCTTTCATTTTATTTAATAAAATCATTTAAACATGATACCATTTTAAAAGACCAAGGAATATTCCATTCTGCAAATGTACCACATACTCTGTATTCATTGATTTGTTGATAGACATCCAGGTTGTTTCCAATTTCTGGCTATCATGTATGATGAAGTATCCTTTGGGTATACGCTCATGAGTGTTATAGCTGGATCTTAAGGTAGATCATTTCCAACTTCAAGAAAAACTCCCACATTGATTTCGATAGTGGCTATACAAGTTTTCAGACCCACCAGCAATGGTTGAGTGTTTCTATTAATCCACATCCTCAAGAACATGATCTGCTAAGCCAGCCAGAAGTCACAAGGACCTACAATTGTTACCTACCTACAAGATATGCTAGTGTCCTTTTTGTACAAAGCTGCCACAAACTGGTTTCAGTCAGTCCCTCAACACATGGGAGAAGTCAGGATCCTGGTTCTCAGGTGGACAAAAAAATCAGTGGGATGACAAACAGACACAGACACCAGAGAGAATGCTGTATCTGAATGTAATGTCTCAAAGTAAGCATCAGACTTATAATACAGAAGAAAAACAAAGAAGTTAGGTGATACATTAGCCAAGGTACATTGAGATGCATAATGGCTCTTTACACAAAACAGAGAAAATGCATACATAAAAGTTAGCAGGAACTAGGCAGTGTTTACAACTGAGATAAGATCAGCCCTATCTAAAGTCAGCTATTCACAGGAGCCAGGTGAAAGGGCTAATATGCCTAGGTGCAATTCTGGTCTATTGTATAACCCACCACCAGGGGTTCCACTCTTGCTAACCTTTTTATGAATAATACAATACTCTAGTTTCTCTTTAAACTATAACCCTCCTTCTATCTTGTATATGGCTGTAATTCTAAGTTTACTTTGTTGAACTTGCCCAGATATTTTTAGCTCTTATCCAGTGAAATACTGCAAGAAAGCATGCAAGACCCTCCATACTATCGCAGGGACAAATCTCGTTATGAGACACCAGAGATTCTCCAAGAGTCAAGTTTCTGTGAAACTTTTTGCCTCAGGACTTGCTTTTGGACTTGCCACGCAGTTTTCACTGGAGTGGGTGTGGCAGAAAGCATGTGGAAGCAATCAACTAATATCTGATTTGACTTAAGGTCCACTCCACCAGATGGAACCCATACCTAGTAGTGCATGGGAGATCAAGAAACTGAGACTAGATAACCCAGGGACCTAGGATAAAACCAAGTACTACTTATCATCCTACTAAAGTAACTGAACAATAAAATTACTCACATGACATGCTGCTATGCTCATAGATCAGTGCCTTACTTATCCATCCTCAGAGAAGCTTCCTTCTGCAGCAGATAGGAAGAAATACACAGAAAATATGCGGAGAGAGAGAGAGTCCTTGGGAAACCCAGCCTTAAATGCTAAGTCTCCATCACATTTGTACCCTCAGGGCTCAGAGTGCCCTGAGGAAGAAGAAGTGGAAAGAATGTGTCAGAAGAAATGGAGGAAACCAAAGAAACAAGACCCTGTAAATCAGCAGGATCAAAGCACATAAGAAGTTACAGAGTCGCCATGCAGAGCCTGGCAGGTGTTCACCTGATGGGGTCCTAGAACTGAAAGGAGAAGTGGACAATGGCTGTTCTTCTAACCAAGGAGCTAGCTCTAATTGATAACCACTCGTTAAAGAAAAATATTTTTCTCCAAAGGAGTCTTGCTGGGGAAACTACTCTTATGGGTAGGCTTCATGCCCAGCAGTAGATGGCCAACAGAAAGTAAACTCAATAACTTCTTTGGAGTCTCCTTGTCTCTTAACACGATGTCAGATTTTTAAAATGTTTATCTTATTTTATATACACATATACATAACACATACATATACACTTGTTTTTAGCCCACAGGTCTTTTGCATATATATTATGACTTCCAGTTTAGTGGTTTTACATTTTAGTGCTTTAAGTATGAGAATGAGTGTGTCTGCGTTTTTATCTCTTTCTTGAGCCTTTTCTTGGGATCTTATCCTTCTCTTTGTTTGTTTTGTCCTATTCCAGTGTGTTAGTTTTATTTGTGTATTCTATTTTTAAATTTAATTTTGCTATTATCCCTTGGAAGCTTGTTTGTTTTCTAATGAGAGACATAAATGAGGTGGAACTGGATGGGATGGGTGGGGAGGACCTGTAGAGGGAGGATAAACATAGTTGGTATATTACATGAGAAAAAAAAATCTATTTTCAATAAAAGAAAAAAAAAGAATAAAAAAATCATTCTTAAAAAAGAATTATGTCCCTATGAGTTTATGCTGCATGTAATTGGGAGCTCCTAGAAGACAGACGAAGGTCCTGCTTTTTAGCTTCATACTGTGGGCTTGGAGGCAGTGAGGGAGCTGTGACCGTAGTATCTCATGAAGTAAAGGAAGAATGACAGGAGGGATAGGGAGGCTGAGAAACAAGAGGTAGAGAGAGGCAGGGCTGGTATGCCTTCAAAACAATACTTGCAAGTGAGGAACAAGTTAAATGAACCCTTTAAGAATGTCCTTCTGTAATATTGTTTAACATTCTTTTAATATAATATAATATAATATAATATAATATAATATAATATAATATAATATAATTTCTTCTTTGTGTGGGTGTTTGGCCTGCATGTGAGTCTGTGTACTGTGTGCATGCATCAGCCACAGAGGTCAGAAAGAGTGTGTGACCTTCTAGAACCAGAGTTGCAGAAGGTTGTGAAATGCCATGCATTTGCTGGGAATTGAACTCATGTACTCTGAAAGAGCAGCCTGAGCTTTCATTGCTGAGCCAGTTCGTTCTCCAGTCCTCCTTCTGCAGCTTTCATTTAAGGATGGGATTTGAGGCCTGGTTGAGAACTTGGATCAGGGAAAGCCAGAATGTAATACAGAGCATTTACAGTCGTCCTTAAAAATCCCCCCCTCTCCCCCCCTCCCCCCCCACCCCTCCAGCCATGAGCCAGCTCCCACTTCATTCCACTCCCCTGTCACTTTTGGTCTGAACTTCACTTCAGAGTGGCATCACTTTTTAAAGTAAATTCTCGCACCTTCTATGTTACTCCTCCATATATTTTACTCCTGTTCACTGCTGATTCCCCACCATCCCAAAGTTTATTCTCTTCTATTGCCAAGGCCCTCATTTGAAAGGGAAAGTGGTGATGATTCAGTAACATACATATTAATGTGTGCTCTGCTTTCAGGGATAGCTCTTCAGGTAGGATCCTAGGAGAATTCCCCAGGTAAGAGCCCTGGGGACTGCAATGCAGCTTCTCAGCAGCTTTCGACAGGGGTAAGGTTGGAGATAGAGGGGGCTTCTCCTACTGTCATCATGAAAATACCAAGTATTGGTACTGCATCCTCATCACCCCTCAGAAAGGAACTCAAAGGCCAGACTCTGCAACTCACTCACTATTTGAAACAGAACATTTAGGTAACTGATTTAACCTTATTTAGTTTGTGTTCACTAAGGACAGAGCAAGGGTAACTCTGGCAGTTCCATAATTGAGTCCCTGGGCAGGAAATCTAGTTAACTGGTCAATTCAAAATCCCAAGGACTCTGTCTAATGAAGGTTGAATTTTGCAGTTGAGGTGGAGTTGAATGCTTATAATTAAGGGTTTGCTTCATCTTTCTGTAGTTCCATCTAGCTACAGTGCTGCGTGTTTAGCCTGTAGCCCCAGTTCTGTGACACTGTGTGCCAATTTTGATCAAGTCATATGTGAAATCTGAAGAGATCTCAGTGAAATCTGGGTTTAGCCCTGTGACCAGAGGCCTGGCTCCCCTGCAGTGAGCAGCTGTCCGTCCACCCAGTGTTAGCCTGCTGTGTGAAGCCTTGTAGGGCATTCTCTATGATGGGTTTCATTTCATTTCAACATGGTACTTGGTTTCCCTGCTGGATCTGGAGGCTTGCCTTGAACTACAGCCCAACCGACTATGGTCTTGTCACCATGCCTAGCACTTGGCATTCCATGTAATTTGGCAGCTGGATGCTGTCTCCCTCCGTTCCAGCCCTTGACAGGGGTCTTGTTCCAAATTAAATGGACCACCCCAAACTCTGAGGCTGCCACCCATATGACTTGTATATTACCTTCGCCTAGTGACTCCTGGCATTTTTCCTGTCTTGCAGATGGGACTCTCATTAGCATTAGGGATACTTGGATCTAATAGCATTTTGGAATATGATGTATACTGACTGCTATTCCCAGGGAACAAGCAACTCTACAGTTAGCCAATACTCTTCCCTATTCCTGCTTCTGCTTGTTCTCTATCTTTGTACCCACTCCCACCCATACTGTACACAGACTCAATTTGCTACCCACACCATAAGAAAAACCAAAAAATGTGTTTCCTCTGTTTTCTGTAAATTAGCCTAATTGATACAAAATTTAACCTCAGTATGATTAATATTTCTGCTGGGACTATATTATATTCATCAAAGCATATAAAACTTAGAGAATAAAAATTCAATGTAATATATCTGGAAGGCAGCAATTGACAAACCAATATTCTGCTATGCTCTTTTTTAAAGGATATGCGAGAAGTTCAGCCATGATGGGTGGTCCTGGGGAAGGCAAGCTGAAGAGGAGGAGACAGAGCTGCCATTGGTAGGTGAGCAGAAGGAAGAAATATCCATTGCTTGAATTTTAGGTTTCTATGGGGAAAACACCCCAAATGGAGTATATTCATTTTATTGTTGCTGTGACCAAATACCTAGAATAGAGGAACACAAGAAAGGTAAATTTTATTTTGACTGTAAGTTTGAGGGCATAGCTCGCTATGATGGAGAAGATGTAGGTATATGAAGTGGCTGGTCTCATTGTGTCAGAAACCAGGAAACAGAGAGATAAATTTTGATGCTATAAAGTTTACCTTACACCATATATATATATATATATATATATATATATATATATATATATATATATATATATATGTGTGTGTGTGTGTGTGTGTGTGTGTGTGTGTGTGTGTGTGTGTGTGTGACAGAGTGTTTGTGGAGGTCAGAGAACAACAGAACAACTTATAAGAATTAGTATTCTTCTTCTAGCGCATGGGTTATAGAGATTAAATGCAGGTCATGAGGCTTGGTATCAAGTGCCTTTACCCCAGGAGTCAATATTCCATCCCACCTTTGCTGTTTTATCCAGCCTGATATTCCTCCTCTCTAGTTGCACGGCCCACATCCAGGGTGGAATTTCTGTCAAATTTTTCTCTGACATCATCTTTATAGAAATGCTAAGAAGTGTGTTTCTATGGTGATTCTAAATCTAGCCTAGTTGATAATGAAGATGAAGCATCACAGGGCCCTTTTCTTGTGGAGCCATTTGTGTGGAAACAATAGTACACCAAGACTTTTTTTTATGGGAGAAGAGGCAAAATAAATAGTTTTTTAAAAAGTCTACATTGTTTGGCACAGTAAGCATTCAGTGAATGTTCAGCCCAAGATAGTCAATTAGATTGGATTCTCAAGTGTCACGAGTACCTCATTGACCCAATATTATACTTAGAAAGAATTGTATTTTTCATACATCTGAGTTTTTTATTTGAGAATAAAAATATATTTAATGAAATAGTGTCAAAATTAAGGACTATATAATTATTTCATGTTGAATCAAGATATGTTTTTAATTTTAAAATTGTTTCTTTTAGTTTTTGATGTTACAACATAATTATATTTCCTCTCTCTAAACCCTCCCATATACCTATCCTTGCTATCTACCATGGTCTTTATTTATTTATATATAATATAATATAATGTAATGTAATATAATATAAAATAATTAATATCTATATTTCTATCTATCTAAATATATCCTGCTTAGTCTTTATAATATTCCCTGTTTGTATGATTACAGCATTCCTCAGAAAATCAGTGATAAGCCACAAAATATGCTAAGTACATTTCCATCCATTCGCTTCTTATTTTGGCTCAAAAATGTATACCTTCCTCCTCCTCCTTTTTTATAGTCCCCTCTGTTGACTTCATTGCAGACCTCAATGTCTAAGTGATTTTCCCTGTTGTTCCCATGCATTTGCTCATTCAGTTAATAGTTACTGAAAATTCCTCTATGCCTTCTACCCACCACCATCAGTGAACTGGCAGGCTACCCTCTCAGATGAGGCATATTCTACATATAGGATTACAAACATTTCAGAAGTCACAAGTTCCATAGAAAGATGGAAGTAACATAAAAGCATAAAGCTTTAATACTGAATTATCCAAGTTAAACAGCAAACCCTTTTGTGGCCAGAGTGTTTCCACAAAGCATGTTGAATCACTCCATTTACTCAGTAATTCTTTCTGCTGTGGTGATCTGTAAGGCTGGCAACTTAGGCTCTGGGTACATGGAATGGTTATTAATTGGCTATCACTATTTGTGGAACTGAAGCAAAGTTTGCCAGACCTGAGCCTAGGCCTCCAATCAGGTTCTGTATAGCCTGTTAGAAGAGTTGGGATGAAGGGACCCTGATATAGCTGACTCCCACGGAAGTGGATGCTCACAGTCATCCATAAGAGGGAGCATGGGGCCCACATTGGAGAAGCTAGAGATAGAACCCCAGTAGCTGAAGGGGTCTGCAACCCTAGAAGATGAACAACAATATGAACTAATCAGAACCCCCAGAACTCGTGTCTCTAGCTCCATATGTAGCAGAAGATGACCTAGTTGGCCATCATTGGGAGGAGAGGCCCCTTGGTACTGCAAACTTTATATGCCCCAATACAGGGGAACGCCAGGGCCAAGAAGTGGGAGTGGGTGGGCAGGGGAGCAGGGAGGGGGAGGGGGGAGGGGATTTTCAGGATAGCAGTTGAAATGTAAATTAAGAAAATATCTAATAAAAAAATAAAAATAAAAAAAAATAAAAAATATAAAGAAGAGTTGGGATAATAGGCAATGAACATTTTACAAGCCATGTAGACAATCACTTAATTGTGGATTGATCACTTAATGGTATGGCTACTGTCATTGACTAGTTTTATGGTGTCAGCTCTATAAAGTACTATTCAAACTTTGTCATGGTTAGAATATGGAATATTTTCTAAAGATTCCAGTCTTGAACGCTGTTGTCCTTCAGTACAAGAGTTAAGAGTTAACTTTAGAGTTAACACTTGAGCCTGAAGTAGTTGGATCATGAAGATGGTTCCCACTTCCAAGGATTATCACTGATGACTTCACAGCTGAATGAACCCTTAGTAGATGTGGCCCAATTTAGAGGAGTAAATTGCAGGCATGTGTTTGCTTCTGGTCTCTTTCTTCTCCTCCAGGTTTCTCTTTGTTTCCTGGTTGCCAGGAGGCAAGCAGCTTTAATTTACAACAATCCGTTCTCACTCATGATGTTCAGCCCCATCTCAGGCCCAAAACAATGAGTCAGAGAATATAGAGTGTAGTGCTTGAAAACACGAACCAAAATGAATGCTTCCATTTTAAAGTATTTGAATTATTTTTTCATAATGATGAAAAGTTGACTAACACACACACATATGCACACACACATAATGCACATATACATACACACACATGTACACATACACACCTATGTAACACAACGGACAGAGGAACTTTAATTTATTTATGAAATTTATGATACATATAATATCTGAGAAATGCCTAAGCATACTTAAAAAGCAAAGTCTTGTAGAGAAACAAAGACTTCTTGGCTCTAATAGTTATGACTTAAATAATGTTTGAAATGGTAATTTGTGAATGATAACACTCTAAAATAATGCCTAAATCTATTTTCCCATTTTGTGCCATGCTATCATTTTCTATGTCATTTGTATAATTTATGCTTTATTATTTGAAAATGTCTATTATATAGGAAGAAATTAAACATATCTACGAGGCAACATAAAATGTATACTTTAAAAAATTTAGTGACTAAATGTAATTAAGATAGACAGGTGATTTTGGGAAATTATACATAACATTAGTGAGGAAACTTTGCCAAAAGAAGTTGTCCTGATTTTAAAAATATGCATTATTTTAAAATATAACTTTTAGAGTTTCAGAAGGAAGGGGAATAGCTACAAAGAAAAGGGGTTGGGAATTACTAATATATCTTAAAATTTACATATACTTTAAAAATTTATTCAGCTCTGGTATCATTTTATGAGTTTTGATAACTAGATAAAATTGTATATTCATCAACATCCCCAAGTTTTCTTCATTCCTGTCCATTTTTTTTCATGCTTTCCTTGTGTAGTTGAGATCTGTCCTACCTCTCCACATCCTGACCTAGCCCTTGGCAAAGGCTGCTTTCTGTTCTTTATTCTCATCCATCACACACCAAACTTATAACCACCCATAAAATAATAACTGACATTTTGTTTTAATGCTAAAAGTAATTTAAAATTGGACTTGAATCCACTAAAAACACGTGTCTAAGTTATAAGTCGAATGAATATGTGTATTTGTGAAAAACAGATTTCTAATAAAGTATATTCATGTGAATTTAAAGTGAAGAAAAAACACTTTTTGAAGTCAGTGCCTCATTAAAAATTATGTTTGAAGACCAGCCAATCCAGGGAGTGTATCACCTAAAGTTAATTTTATATAAAATCTCTCCTCCCAGTATTCTTCAATTCTATCAATTAAATCCTTTGATTTCATATTCTCCAATAACTCTTCTTCAGCACATTCATCACTTACATAGTTAATAATTATATATGTTCTTCACTTACCAAGAATGAGAGACACAGTTGTTCATGAAATTTCTCTCTTAAACAGATTTCTTTATTTTACTTATGAGCCAATATGGGACCCCTGTGAAAATGGTCCAAATGTGTGTATTTCCAGGGCCTCGCACTATGACTAACATAAACTATTTCCTTCATTGTGCTTTTACTAAATTGTGAATGAAGTTGTATGTGGAGAATATTATTACACAACTAAAGGACTGAATGCTATCTTTGAGCATTGATGTTGTAGCACTGTAATAGACTTGTCCACTGAGGTTTCATATTTAGTTTCTCATTACCTGGGTTCATTACTGGGAGGTTCCTACCCACAGAAAATGGCAAGAGTATGATTCCTATGAAGTCATGTGTCTTCAGTGTTTGTTGACCCCTACCCATTGATGGGTGAGAGGTCAAGACCTGGAGATGGTACTGCCCCCAGTAAATTGAGTGGATCCTAACTATAACATTCCTAAGGAGAAGCTAGACAGAAGGAGAGATTGCCTCTACATCTGTCAAGGAGAAGTTGGCAGTAAGAACTGGTGATTTGGGAGCATGGTAGCCGGGAGATGAAATTATATTATTGAAAGTCACTGTGGACATTTCTAGTGGGTCGATTACATGAAGGTAAACTACCAACTTTGAACATTGTCTTTTTTTTTTTTTCTGGAGTTCAGTAAAGAAAAACCTTCACAACTTTGGCTTTTAAAAGCAGAAAACATCTTTCTGGTTCGCATGAATAATTTCCCATTCTACTTATGTTGAAAATCTGAGTCAGGAGAACAAGAATGATGCCACTCTGTTCATATTTTATGAAATAGGTCAAGAAACTGCTACATGCAATGGGCAAATTGCTATGGGGGATGGCTGGTCTTCCTCACTAAGCTCCTGTGTGTGGGGTGGGTGATGAGACTTGAGCATAAAGAGCTATGGATGCGGCCTCTAGTACCACTCAATGACTTTATAAAATCCTCAGACTCAAGAGAGCTGTTTGCTCTGGGAAAGAGTCACATTTAAATGGCTCCGAGACAATTTTCAAATGCCCCTGGGAAACTTGTACCATAACCACACTGGACTGCAAAAGGCAACAAGATGGATTTTCCTAGCAGAAACATACAAGCAACTGAAGCATTTCCTGCAGGTTCAAGTCTCCTAAGTATAGATGACCTTCACAGTGCTGCTCTATGACCCTGGAGAAACTCAGGTTTAGGAGGACTCAACATCACTGTCAAGTTCCAGGCACTGGTATAGTTGCACCATTTTGTGAACTATGCCCCAGAGACATTCTGGGGGCAGAACCACTGCAAGCAGCAACATGATTGATTTGCTCAGTTTTGGGTTTTTTTTTCTTGCTTGCTCTGAAATATTTGGAAACACACAGCATGTCACATCATGTTTCACAAGATGACAACAGCCAAAGCCCAAACAATACATAACCAGGTAAGAAGTGAGAGGAAGGGATCTGACTTCAGTTAGACACTGGCATGAAGAATTGCTTTGCATCATGTCTTGGCTGAGGGCTAAATCAAACCCAGATTCAAATAGTTCCAGCAGTGAAGGGGCCTTGCTTTTCTTTTCATTTTCTCCCACTTTTCAATTTGTCTGATCATAGATTATTTGGAGCCATCAAACCTATGCTATATGAATTATAATGATTCCTAAATCTCCAATCCCTATGGTTGAAGGGGTTGGAGAGCTAGAGCAAAAAAGGCTATTTCATTTAGCTAAAGCAAAAGCAAAATGTAAAGAGAGATGTCAGGCTCACAGAGAACCTACAGGAACAACCCTTTCTGAATGGAAGAGATCACCTATGAACTACAGAAAATGTAGTACTTAGTCTTGATTTCCAAAGGTTTTAAAAAAATATTCCCATGACACTCAATATTCAATGCAGAACCTTACCCAGTAATGAGGTTAATGAATTACAGCACTCAAGAGCCCCCATCATGGCTCTTCCTAGTCACTACCTTTCTTTGTCTAAAAGTCATAACTCTTAGAATATTTAGCACAAGTTAATTTTACTTTATTTTTTATGCAAAAGAAATAATATAGTATGTACTCATTCTGTTATCTTGTCCCACATATTTTTTTCTGTTATTCTTCTTTCATAAATTACATTCTGACTGCAGTGACCCCCTCCCTTTACTCTTCCCAGACCTCTCCACCACCACCCATCTTCCCCAGATCTACTCCTCTGTTTCCCTTGGGAAACAAAAGCAGAACTCCAAGGGATATCATCCAAATGTGGCATAATTAGTTACAATTAGAATAGGCACAAATTTTCGTATCCAGGATAGACAAGACAACCACATAGGAGGAAAAAGGGACCCAAGAGTCCCACAAGAACACCAAGCTAAACAATTATAATGTATATGCTGAGAACCTAGCTCAGACCCACAAAGGATATGAGATTGTCTTTTTAGTCTCTGTGATCCTTTATAAGCCCTGCTTAATTGGTTCTGTGAACTGTATTCTGTTGGTGCCCTCAACCCTTCTGGCTCCTGCAATGCCCACCTCTCCTGCAGGGTTTCTCTGGCTCTGCCTAGTGTTCGGCTATGGGTCTCTGCATCTGCTCCAATCAGTTGCTGGATGACTCCTCTCTGATGACATTTGGGGTAGGCACTTATCTAAGAGTATAGCAGAATATCATTACAAATCACTTCATTAAAACATTTTCACAGTCATGTTTGCTTCTATCCTGGGTGTCTGGGCTGTCCAGACCCTAGTTCCTGGCCATTCAGGCAGTTTTAGGTATGGGCTTCCTCTCATGGCATAAGGTTCAAGTTGCACCAATCATTGCTTGGCCACTCACACAGGCATATCTTGGAGGCAGGGGAGATCGTAAGTCAAAGGTTTTGTGGCTGGGTTGGTGTTTTAGTCCCAATGCTGAAAGCCTTGTCTAATTATAGCTGATGACTGGTTCAAGCTTAGTATGCCCCATTAGTAGGAGATTTCACTAGGTTTACTCTCAGACTTCAGGGAGTTTCCACTGCATTAGGTTTCCATATCACCTCCCAAGTGCCCTAGTTCCAGTTGTCTCTCTCAGTACTCTCTCCCTCCATCTTGGTCTGATCCCTTCTGTTTCCATCCCTACCTTCCCCAGTCCATTCACAAAATCTGTCCTATTTCCCCTTCCCAGTGGGATCCATTCACTGCCCACCCATGAACTGTCCTTGTTACTTAGCTTTTTGGGTCTGTGGATTGTAGCATGGTTACTTAACAGCTAATGTACACTTTTAAGTGAGTACATACCATGTTTATCTATCTGGGTCTAGGTTACCTCACTCAGATGATTTTTTTTTCTAGTTCCATCCATTTGCTACAAGTTTCATGTTCTCATTGGTTTTAATACCTGAGTAATACTCCATTGTGAAGACACACCACATTTTCTTTATCCATTCTTTGGTTGAGGGACAATCTAGGTGGTTTCCAGTTTCTGGCTATCATGAATAAGGTAAATAAATGTCCTTGGAGTAGGATGGAGCATCCTTTGTGTATATGCCTAACAGTGGTATAGCCAAGTTTTGAGGTAGATTGTCACTCAATTTTCTGAGGAACTACCATCTTGATTTTCATAGTGACTGTACACGTTGTACTCCCACTAGCAACGGTGGAGTGTATTTGTTGCTACAAATTCTTGTCTCCTAAAAGTGGGTATTTTAGGTTTTCACTTATTTTCATTGTTCTCTAGGATTCGATTTGATTTATATATAGTAATTTACTCACTCTAGTATTGATGAACATGTAATTGATGGTCTCCAGTCTTTGTTTCTCATGATTCATTGTTATGAATATTTCTTGTACATACCTATTGCTGTGTATTTTTCTTGGTTACAGCTCTATGTATTAAAAAAATTTTTTTTTTTTTTTTTTTTTGGTTTCTCAAGACAGGGTTTCTCTGTGTAGCCCTGGCTGTCCTGGAACTCACTCTGTAGACCAGGCTGGCCTCGAACTCAGAAATCCGCCTGTCTCTGCCTCCCAAGTGCTGGGATTAAAGGTGTGAGCCACCACCTCCTGGCTGTATAAAATTTTTGAATCACTGGATATGTATATAATTACTTTTACTTGAAAATGCCAATCTATTTTCCAGGAACTGGAGAACTGGATCAAGAATGTAAAGACACAGGCAGGGCAGAGTCTAGAATGTTTAATGCCTAGGGAGTATTTTAGGCTAGGTAGAGTTCTGAATGTGTGTGTGGTGGGTGTCTTAATAGTAAAAAAGACCAAGCTGTACATGGGGGCACAAATGGAAGAGTAAGGCCTTCTTATGAAATCAACTTAAATAATAGGTACTGGGAAACCACTGAAGATGTTCATGTAGGGAAATGACTTGGCAGATGTGGATTCTGGGTAGAGCAGACACTGTGAGTGGTCTGCAGAATAAAGCCATGTGGGATGCAGAATTCTGAATCTGAGATTGAGAATGATTAAGAAGAACAATGTAGAAGATAGACTAGCTGAAGTTCCCTTAGACAAAGGTTTTCTTTTTTGTAGCAAAAGGCCCCTGTTCTGATTAATTCTGGAAGGGTTTCTTTGATCCTTCCCCCCTTTCTTGATTTAATAAGCATGACTACTAGCCTCCTTGAGGATTCCTTAATTAATTGCATCTTGTTAATATTTTTTCTCTAATAATGAGAACAGCTGCTTGGTTTTAGGTAGTGAACAGGTGGAGAAGAACAGAGATAATTTTATATTTGTCATGAATATTGGTGATAGTGGAGGACTTACCTAGAAACTTATGGGTATGAGCAATTCTGAGTAAAAAAAAAAATGCTATCAAAAGACATAGAAAGATTTTGATTTCTTTTGGGGCATGCAAATATTGAGAAAGTAGCATTAATATCTATTGTCTGTTTAGAGTTTTCAGAAGAACAGCAGCACAGTATAAAAATAATTTGTCTGAAACTATATTAACCATTGATCATCAGAAGACCAATTTAGCCTGATTATATTATGATGGCATTATCACACTGCAAAGGGGACCAGATGGGTCAACACAGAAATAGATAATTATGTGACAAAGGATGCATTTTGTCAATCAGTTTTCTTCTAGCAGCACAGAAAAATACATTAACACCCCCTTCTGTGTCACGGGCTTCATATAGCCTCTGCTTTTCAGTGCAAGCCTGCATCAGTTAATAGCTTTGGGGGTTTGGGCTCAATTAGTTTCAATCTTTGTGGTATGAACCTGAAACCTAGGCTCAGGCAGTCACAATAAATATTTGGTAGATTCCAGAAGAATAATTGTATTCCCTAGCTACGAGCAATTAAGCATTAGATGTATTCCTTGTAAACCTTTGCAAAGGCAATAAAAAACACGTTTTAAAAAACAAATAATTAAATGGCTACTTTTGTTTGGTGGCATTTAGGCAAATAGAATTAAAGCTTATTTTACCTGGGAGGAAAAAAGACTGATTTTCTCCTATAAAACCTCTGATGGCTTGCAGATAAGCTGCTGGTAATCTTTTAGATATCAAAGAGTAGGATAGATGGCAGAAAGCAGAGTGACAAAGGCTCCCAAATTTAGAAGAGATCAGCTTTTTACAAACTACTAGTGGAGAAGCTTGCTTTCTACTCATTATCATCTCCTAGAATTGAGAAGTTCAGATTTAGGTGAGCCAAGCAGCTATAGACTCATACACCCGAACCAGAAACACCATTGCCTATTTCCTGATCAGCCCTTTTTGCACTTGCATAGTCAATAACCACCTTCTGCCACTTCTACTTGGAAATATTCATGTCTCTTCTTCCTTCCTTTCTACTTCTACCGCTTTAAACTTATGCTTACCTCATGGTTTGCCAGGGTTGCTGTTCAACCTCAGACATAGTCCCCTTAGTCTAGGAATGTCGAGTCCCAGTGGTAGCCTGCCAGTTGATATAAAATATTTATCTTACTGTTACCCAGTCTTCTTTAAACACTCTTGGCCTCCTTGTATCTTTATGTGGGAGAGAATATTTTCATATGTCTAAAGTAAAGAGCAGTCTTTACTGCCTTGCTGATTATTAGGTATAGACATTGGTACAGGATAGCATGTCCAAATCTTTGGTTTTAAGCTGGAAGGTTCCTGAATTCATTGGACATTTCACAGACATCTGAGTCACTTGACAGAAATCAAGTACCTGGTTTTTCAGTCTTTAATTTTAGCATTTGTGTACAGTGGTTAGGTTTCAGGTTTAAATGGAAATGGCAACCATATTGGAGAAAAATATACAAAGAAGGGCTTACTCATTACTGGAAGAAGCAATATAATATTGTGAAAATGGCTATGCTGCCAAAATCAATCTGCAGTTTCAATTTGTAATGGAAACTATATTGGTTGAGTATAATGAGCTGTTTGAGTCACCTGAGAAGCTGCCTCTGGAAGTTGGGTTGCCCTAACTACCATTTCAAATGTAAGTCTAGTTCTCTCAAAGTGCCCTCTAAGAGCCCTTGTTAGGTAATCAGTTGGGCTTTCTAAGTCTTCTAAATTTTAGAGCAAAGTTTAAAAGTCACATATGATAAAGAACTAAGACAACAATGTGCTATAAATCAACATGAACTCACAGAGACTGAGGCAGCATTCACAGGTCCTGTATAGATCTGCACTGGGTTCCCTGAATATATATTCAGGGTTTCCACTTAGTGTTTTATGGGGCTCCTAAGTGTGCAAATGACTGAGTCTCTGATTCCTGTGTCTTCTCTTGGGCCCATTTCTTTCTGTTTGTTTGTCTTGTCCAACTTCAATGTGATAGTTTTTTCTTGCTATATTTTATTTTATCATATTTTATTATTATCCCTTAGAAACCTGCTTTTATTTTTCTGCCTATTAAGAGAAGAAAGGGAGTAGTTCTGGATGGGAGGGGAGGTGGGAAAAATTTGAAGGATAAGAGGGAGGGTAAATCACTATCAGGATATATTATGTGAGAAAAAAATTCTATTTTACATAAATGGAAAAGAAAAGGAAAATCATGTGTACAATCAAACAGGAAGAATTTGTGTACATTAACTACATAAATAAATACATAAAAACTAAAATCTTGATAAGACAAGCTCCATTTCCAGCCCCTTCCTGGTCTTAATACATTATTGGCAATATAGGACAATGCTCCATCTCTACTGACTGGCATCAGATAGTTTGTCACCCATGAGGCAGGACTCTTCCTTTACTTCTGTGTCCAATACAGAGGCTGCCCCTCACAGGGCAGGGTCCATTTAAGAACCTGGCCACAGAGGTTTAGTCTAGTACCCATAGTAAAAAACCCTTAAATCTTCCTCCCAGAAATAGCATAGGTTCTGTGCTCCTACATCCTATGCTAGATCACCAGGAGAATTTGGCAATTGTGGAGTAGGCTCCACTCTGACACACAAACCAGCATCAGTCAACCCGCCGGATGAATTTCATACAGTTATGACCCTGGGAATCCTATTCTGAAGTGTTGAAAACCGGAAGCAAAAGTTTAGATCAAAGGCAGGATCTCTTGCCCCAGTATTTGTAAATTTTTATTTATCTTGGTTCTATTTCCTTCTTCTTCCTTCACGGTGTTAGCATGCTGGAGAGCTTGTTTGTTTGTATTTTTCTCTTTTCATTACATTTATAATATTCATTTGCTTGCTTATTTGTTCTTTTATAATATATGACCTAGGCTTTTATTTTTTATAATATTTTAATAGTTTATCCTTTCTGCTTGCTATTTTTCTCAACCTACCTGCTATTCTGTGCTGGATTAAGCAAATATTTTAACCTTTATTACACCAATATAGACCTACATGACTGTGTTTTGTTTTTCTATACTTACAAAACTCTGTCCTGTGTTTTTAGATCTGACATATCTCTGCTATGTCTCATGCTTTCAACTTGTGCACCTTCCAAGTCAAAGCTTACTTCATCCTTTCCTCGTTCCCCCATTCAACAACTTATATACAGATGCCCTTCCCTCTACATTACTCCATGAAACTCCTGTCTCCAACCTCAGTGCAAACTCTATACATTAATGGGAACAGAGGTATGATACATAATTTCCTCCTAGAACTAGGCACACAGCATCTCCCCCCTTAAGAGCCACAGGAAACATTTTTCTTACTAAAGACCCATCTTGTAGAAGGAATGATGCAAAACAAAAATTCCATCCAAATAAAGTTGGAAAACAGAAGAGTTAAAACTGTTCACTCATTCATGGTGGGCACAAATACACACAACACGACACAACGAAGAAGCACAATATAAAGCAAGTTACATTAGGTAGCCATGCTCTCAACTCTCATATCATGGAAGCTGAAAGGACTGATATTACAGAAAGGACTGAGAAGAAATTTAGAGTTCTATTTCCAAAAATGACTACCATTAAAAGGTCTCAGATAAGCAGATGAACAAGCCAGGAAATCTTTAGAGCTCCTTGGCAAGATAGTTACCAGAGTGAATGAGACAGATGCAACTTGGAAGGGAAAGTCACAATCATTGAGGAAACATTCACCAAGGAAATCAGAGCACTGAAAAGGAAGCAAACAGAAAAAGAGGACCTGAAAGAGGTAGTCTAATGGAAGCAATTGAATCAATAACAGGCTGGGACGTATACAGTGAAAAGTTTAAAGAATATGTCCGACAGTTATGTTATCTATGGGATATATTTAAGATAGCCAGGTTTAGAATCTATGAACTAGAACAAGGTGCTATAAATGTAAAATAATTAGATAACTATGTAATAATTTTATAACAGAAAAATTCTCAAATCTACGAAAATTGATGTGTACGCAAAGGAAACATTTAGTACAGTGAGGAAAAGAATCTTCATGTGATTTGCCATTGTCAAAATGCCAAGAATAGAAAAGTAATGAAATAATAACTGCTATAAAGGAAGAGCACAAAAATCACACGTAAAGCAAAGATATCATAATAACTTCAGACTTTTTATTAGAAACCCCCAAAGCCAGGAAAGAATGAAATAATGTATTTTAAGCTCTGAAAGTCAATAATTTCAACAGTAGCTTGCTTCCATTAAGAGAAAATAGTGATGCTGACAAAATGAATCTGGTCATTCCACCCTTAATTTGCCAGAAGTATCAAAAGAATAAGAGACCCACATGTTCTCATACTCAGGAGTCCCATAAAAATTCTAAACTGAAAACTATAAAGCACATGCAAAAAACCTGGTGCAGACCTGTGTAGGACCTGTCCTTGCTACGTCACTCCCTGTGAACTCATATGAACTTTGTTCAGTTGTTTTAGAGTGCTCTGTTCTCCATTTAAAACATCTAAGACTACCTCAATTAAACAAAGAGAAGCATGGATTCTTCCAAAATTTGGTTGGAGGGAGGTGGTGGTGGGGAGAGATGAGAGAAGAGAAACGATGACTTCAGAGATAAGTCACAGGGGATGAGCCTCAGAAGAAACTCTACCATTGGACCATCTCCCTCCTCCTGTCATTTTCTCTTAGCATGTTGGAGCTGGCAAAGGAAATCTCTTGGTTGCCCCACTGGCACTGTTGGAAGCCATCTACTCTAGGATCTTCTTTTCTAAGGATCCTTTCAGCAGCCAAAACTGACTTCAGAATGTCTTTAGAGGGTACATCATTTGTTAATTGATCTTATGGGTGTAGTAGCATGTGACTATGATAGAGTGCAGAGCTGCCCAAAGTAACACTCAAGTGAAGTAACCCCGAAGGAGGTCCTGGTGGGTTTTCTTTCCAGGGTGGATGATACCTCAGAACCTCAAGTGGAGAGCCTTTCTTATGATGAATATGAAACCTTGTTCAAGCTCTTACCTCAGGCTTCTTCCACACCTTGCCCTCTCCACAGACTTCAGCTAGCTTGACTTAGGACACAGAGTCTCTGTTGACTTAGTGACCACAGTCTCTGTTTCCATTCAGTCTTTTTCTATGGGTGGCAATTATTTTTTAATAGACAAAAGCAACCACACACTCAGCCATCTGTGTTTAGAGACAAGTGTCCTGGCCTATTTTCAGTATAACTCTTTCTTTCCTGTTTTTTTTTTTAATTCTATCCTTGTCATACTTGTTAATGAGGCTTAAAGCATTCAACTTCTTGACCTGTTTCAAAGAATTAGGTGTTCAGTGCCCAAGAAGAAAACGTACTTCTAAGAATGTCCTTGCCCTGTCCCCAGTTGTTCTGTGTCTAAGATGTAGCACAGCTATTGCTTTTTTTCCCCCAGCTAATTGGGTTGAACTGAATCCTTAGAATAGCAAGCTAGCAGTCAGTCCCACAGTTTCAGTTGACAGAATCTTTGCAGATTGAATGCTTGGGCAGCTCGAGTCTTTAACTCCTAAAATCCTTGTGGCAGCATGCACTCAGTTCTATGGTTATGGCTGTCATGTGTTTGTGAAGGTAAATAAAAGCTCTCATGTAAAATTAGAAGGTTAGCAACCTAGGATCCACACAGCATATATAGAATATGGAAATTGGATATACACCTCCATTAGAAACACTATGTGAAGGGCTGAAGAAATTATCAGTGGTAAAGCTTACTTGCTATTACTCTTCCAGAGGACCAGGGTTTTATTTCAAACAGTCACACAGCAGCTTATATCTGTATGCATAACTCGAGTTCCAGGGGACCCAACATCCTCTTCTGATACCCATAAAATCAGACATGTATGTGGTACACAAACATACATGCAGGCAAAACAGCCATACATAAACATACCTCAAGATCCAGTTATACCACTCTTTGGCATATATCCAAAGTATGATTCATCCTACCACAGAGACACTTGCTCAACCATATTCATTCATGCCCTATTTATAGTTTCCAGACATTGGAAACAACCTAGATGTCCATCAACAGATAAACTGATATAGAAATTGTGGTATATGTACACAATAGAATATTACTCAGCCATTTACCATCATGAGATTTACAGATAATCTGATAGAAGTAGGAAAAAAAAATCATCCTGAGTGGCATAACCAAGACCCAGAAAAAATACAATATGCTTTTGTGCTTATATGTAGGTATTAGATTTTTACGTCAGTGATAATCATGCTATAATTCACAGAAGCACAGAAGTTAGAAACAGAGTAAGGTAGTAGGTGAGGCAGATAAACTTCCCTATGGAAGAGAAATAGAATGTACAGTTATGGATGGATGGTGGGGAGGATTGGACTGGGAGGATCAAGTGTTGAAGAGGAGAAGAAAAAGTGAGCTCGGTGTCTGAGGGAAGGAATACAGGGAGACACAGGTAAAACAAAAGGCCATTTGAGGGATTGTATGGGAATCTCATATTGTTGGAGCTTCCTAAAATGTTACATATACGAAGGCTATGTAAATGAAATCGCCAAATAAGCTAGGAGACAGAAATCCACCTAAATATCTCTTGTCACCAAATGAAGCTTTTAATACTGAGATTAGGTGACATCTAATTGAGTTGTTGGTCAAAAGGGTCCCATGTGAAACACAAACATTTTATGTGGTTGCTAAGACTAAAGGCTGCTATGTACAAACTGACAGACCCATTGCTGAAGATACTGACACCAACTCATCGAACATGGAGAGGTTGAGTTGGTCCCCACATAGAGACTTTACCCTACATTCTAGCATCTTTGGCACAGGAAGATGCTTGACACACTACCAAAGGAGACATATAAACACAAATATAACCCATCCCCCTTTGATCTACAATGGTGGCCTGCCTGTAAGTTACATTGTGCAATCGTAGACCAAGGCTTTTAGGGAAGATCAACCAATGTCTGATTTGACTTAAGACCCATTCTACCAGAAGGAAACCATATGTACCAGATATAGTTGGGGTAATCAAGAACCTTAGACTAATAGCTGAGAGACCTAGGGGAAAACCAATTATCACTGTTCTACTAAAGGAACATAACAATTAAATGACTCCTAATGACATCCTGCTATACTCATAGACCAGTACCTTGCTCAGCCATCATCAGAGAATCTTCCTTGTGCAGCAGATGGGAACAAATACAGAGAATCATAACCAGATAATATACAGAGAGTGAGAGACCTTGGCATGCCCAGTCTGAAATGGAATGTCTCCATCAAACCTCTTTTCTCAGGGCTCAGGGACCCCTGAAGAAGAAGAGGCAGAAAGAATGCAAGATCCAGAGAAAATGGACAACACCAAAGAAATGGGGCTGTAAATTAAGACCCTGGAAATCAATAGGATCAAAACACATATGAACTCATAGACTGAAGATGCATGTGAAGAACCTGATGAGACCTAGAGCTAAAAGAAGTGGACCCATTCCCTCATCTCTAAGCCAGAAGCTTAGGTGATGGTTATCAATTGATAACCACTTGAAAATGAAAATTTACTTTTCTCCAAGGGAGTCTCATTGGGGAAAAAATTACTTGTAAGAGAAGGCTGGATGCCCAGCAGTAGATGACCAACAGAAAACAAACTTAGTGACATCTTTGAAGGTTCCTTGACTCAAAATTCCATACCAGGCATTTTTTTAAATCTTCAGTTGAAAATTTTAAACATATATTTCTTTAATACATTAGTTCTTGTTTTTATCTTATTTAATCTTATTGTATTGTATTGTATTGTATTATTGTGCCTTAGAAACTTGTTGGGTTTTTTTTAATGAAAGTCAGAAAAGGGATGGATCTAGTTCATAAGGGAAACTTTAATCATAATTACTATGGGAAAAAAATCTATTTTCAATAGAAACATTTAAAATTATATACTTTGCTACATGCTCAGAATGAGGTTTTTTGTTTACAATGTTTGTATAGTTTCAGTCCCAAAGAGAAAGCATTTGCCCAAAGAAGAAACATAAGTAATCCTCCATAGTTTAGAAGAGTTAGATAGCCTGATAAATAGGAAGGATCTGGAACACTGTCAAGTAGACTATAATTCAAGAAAAAAATTTTATGGTGCAAATGTGCACTTAAGTCTACAAATAGAACATGCCAGAGTTGTCAGGAGCTGCACTGGTTTAATGCTTAAGAGTCTTTGATGAGGGCTTCTCCATTTGCTCCAATATGTTGGATGATAAATATAGCATTGCCACATTCATGAGTTATTTTGAGAATGTTTAATAACTGATTTTTATATTGAATTCTGGTCACCTCTTTCCCAGTAGGGTGACAGGTTTTAAATGGACAGTCGGTGGTAAGGAGGCTCACTCTACATATCAGCTAGCCTCTTGAAGTCATCATTAGTTGATTTTGTTCCACAATAATCAAGGGACCCATTTAGTACAAGTTTAATGAAAATTAGTACAATTTAAACGTTTTTTGGCTTTTTTATGAGTCTGGGAAAGAACTCATCCCATATATAATCATATAAATGAGCGATTGCTATGCATGTAACATTTATTCCTTATCCACCATCAATACCGTGCATTGAGAGATGATGCATTGAAAGTAAATGCACATGTTTAGGAAGATTGTAATATATAGAAAAGCCCTGATTAGCCATGCTTCTGCTTCTAGAAGTCATAATTAACCATGTCTTCTCTCTCCTCCTTTCAAATATATACATCACAGGAAAATAAACTGCTATCATATTAAGTTTTAAAGGTTAAAAGGCACGGTCCCTCCTGGTTTTGTGAAGGTGTGTGTGTGTGTGTGTGTGTGTGTGTGTGTGTGTGTGTGTGTGTATGTGTGTGTGTGTTTCAGCTCCCAACCTGTCTATTTTCCTCTCCTTTTCTTATCCTGCTGCAGGATGAGCAAGGACGCTTGATGCTGAGATAAACAACAAGCCAAAGACTGGCTTTCCAAATTCACCAAGGAAGTGTTCAATTGCCTTTCAGCAGTCTGGAGTGGATTATTCATTACTTGAAAGATTATCAGTATTAAGCACTAAATTGCTTAATCCTGAGTTGAACACAAAATTCAGTTTACCAAGAAACGCTTCTTAAATACCCATGGCAGCTTCCCAGTAAATCTTAAATATTTTGCACAGTGTGATTGTCTGCCATTGGAGATGAAGGATTTCAGATAAAAGCCAAGGGGCTGGCAGTATCCTAACCAAGAGGGTACCTCCTGAGTATCATCAGGACTGATGCAGAGAATTAAGGTCATGTTTAGGTTAAGGCATTTTTGTGCCGTTTGAAGATGCATGGAAGGAAGAATGGGGATTTATTTCAAGAATATATTTTGAGCTTTGAAAATGGGAGGGGGTGTTTTTGATAATTGTTCTCTATATCAAAGAAATATTTTAACCTGGAAAAAGAGTTCTCAAGGTAAAGCTTAAGTAGTTCATTCCATGTGTGTGAAGCAGGTCCACAGCTTCCTCCCTCTGTCCTGGGGCAGGGCATTTCTGCTTCTCCTCATCTGGTCTGAACCTCAACTTTCAAGGTCAAACTCAATTCTGAGCCTTTCCTCCACCCCTGCCTTCCTAGACTTTGCATAAAGCATCTCTGTTGTGTTCATCATATTTTATTTACAATTGGAGAAGTGGCTGTGGCTTTTCTTTATCTTGACAGCTTTACAAATAGCACTGAGCCTCCTCTTCTTAAAGTGGTTTACATGCGGCCCTACCCAGAGGCAGCCACCAACGCTGAACACTTCTCCAGGCCTCCTCTGGCCTAATGAGCCCTCCATTATTGTTTGGCATTATTGAATGTCAACAATAGAATGGCTCCCCTCTGGGAGTACAATGAAAATGGCAAGAAATATAAGATTAGAACTAAGGGAACAGACAAAATAGCTTTTATTTATTGGCAGAGGGGAGGTATGAGCTGCGGAGCCTTATCTCTGCACCCTTTTTTATCAACTACTGTCAACTTTCCCTTCTTTCCTTGAGGGCAGGCTCTTACTTTTTGCAATGTAACACATTAAAGCGACAAGTTTTATTTCAATAATGATATTAATAATGGATCTAGAAAACATTTACTTGCCAGTCGTTTAAAAGAAAATTTAAGCTGCAAATGATTTCTTGCACACGTGTGTGTGTGTGTGTGTGTGTGTGTGTGTGTGTGTGTGTGTAATGGCTTTCTCTGACTCTGTGGCTGTAGAAGCCTTTGGAGGCTTCTTTAGGAAATTGAGGCAAATTTGAATTTATTGAGCATTTTCTATATGCTAGATCTACAAATGAGTGCTTACATCCTTTCCTAGGTAAGGTTTGAATGTGTCCTGTCTGAAATTTGGGTTTTACTAAGGTTACAGCAGTATGATATAGGGCTACTAATCAGTGATTGGTCCATGCATATGTCTCCCTTGTGAAGGATATTAGGTACCATTTTGAAGAAGTTGGATAAAAGATGTATTCTTTTGGGTCATAACCTATGCAGGGACAAAGTATCTCTCTCAACTGGATGGTTATGGCTCCAACACAGCATCCTAGAAGCAAAAAGGAACATGCAGAAGATATTAACTATGAAGGCAGGTCTATCTTGGACTTCACAGTGTCTATAAGTCGAGGAATATATTTCTACTCTTTTTTGTTGTTGTTTGGTTTTGTTTTTTATTTTTTTCTATTTATTTTTTATTTTTTTCTATTCTTTATTAAATACATGGCCTCAGAGATACTCTCTCAGCTAGCACAGCATGGATTACATTACTCATTGGTTCCAAGTATCCTGTAGGCAGTTTTTATATTTCTGAGATGGGAGAATGGTATAATTGTATAAAGTAACGCTGCCAAGAACACTCCTACTTCAGCAATAAAGATGGAGGCACTTGTGAGTAACTGGCCCAAAGCTTCCTAGCCTGAGCAGGCTGCTATGCAATAATGTGGTGGGCGAGCCATGTGATGCCACTATACAAACTTTCATTGTTTGAGAGGCTCTTACCTTGTTGTTAGAGCCTAGAGGGTGGTGACCTCTTCATAAGAATGGAAAGACAGCATAGGTTAAAGGCCCTCTGCTGACTTGCCTCTTCGGGCTTGGGGATTTGAGAGAGGGCTCTTTTTTTTTTTTTTTTTTTTTTTTTCAACTTTTATTAGATATTTTCTTCATTTACATTTCAAGTGTTATCCAGAAAGTTCCCTATATCCTCCCCCCTCCCGGCCCTGCTACTATACCCACCCGTTCCCACCCCCTGGCCCCGGCGTTCCCCTGTATTGGGGCAAATAAAGTCTGCATAACCAAGGGGCCTCTCTTCCCACTGATGGCCAACTAGGCCATCCTCTTCTATATATGCAGCTAGAGACACGCGCCCAGGGGGTACTAGTTAGTTCATGGTTATTCTTCCACCTATAGGGTTGAAGACCCCTTTAGCTCCTTGGGTACTTTCTCTAGCTCCTTCTTCCTTGGGAACCCTGTGTTCCATCTAAAAGCTGACCGTGAGCTTCCGCCTCCATGTTTGCCAGGGATTGGTATGTTTTCCCCCGAGACCGCTATATCCGGGCCCTTTNGGTTCTTTTATTGTTGAGAAGAGTTTTCGCTAGTCTCGGTTTTTTGTTATTCCAGATGAACTTGCTAATTGTCTTTTCTAGATCCGTGAAGAATTGAGTTGGAATTCTGATGGGGATTGCATTGAATCTGTAGATAGCTTTTGGCAAGATAGCCATTTTTACTATATTGATTCTGCCAATCCATGAGCATGGGAGATCCCTCTTATTCAGGGTCTCAGAAGTTGCAGACCTCATGGCTCACCTACCATCTGCCATTGGCTTTCTCTAGTATTCTTCCTTCCCCTATGAAATGGTGACACAAATATGAATGAGTACTTTAGTATAACCGATCACTGCTAGCTCCTGTGCAGGGCAAGCTTATCCATATGGAGAGATTCATTATCAATAATAGCTATTTAATCTTTATTTTTCATGAGGGAACTTGAATTGCATTGCCTAGTACTTATATTAAAATATTTATAAATACCGAAGAAAGCTATATTCTTTACTGATTGTGATGTTTTTCACTATCCTTTATTTCAGATGCCAAACAATTGAGGAGAAAGCCTAAAATATTTCTATTTACTCCTTTTTTTTTGGACATTATTATCTTATTATAATTATATCATGAGAGAGATTCTTTTCCAGATGTAGGAGTTGAGAGATTTTGTTTTGTTTCAGAGCTAAAATAAAACATTTAACCCCTAATAAAATCACTTTAAACTCTAAAACTACCTTTGTTGATTCTGTTGAACTTCACTATAGTTTCCTGCGTTAAAATGGATGCTATGTGCAGGACAAGGATAAGCAGTGAGATTGGAGGAGAGCAGCGGTGGTCCAGCCTGAGGCCAGAGTATCCTGAGGGAGGGGTGGCTGTACTTTATTATGGAATGTTGGCATCTACACAGACAAGCATTCATCCTATACCTTAGAAATGTGTAACTCACTGATTGACACATTATTTTTAGTTGAGTTAAAATATAGCCATAAAAGTCTTCTGAACATAACAGTCTACAGATAACAAATGAAATGGTTTTGGCATTTTTGACAAGTAGAAGTAAGGAGACATGATAGAAACTAGGTCTAACAGAAAACTTTAAAATAAAAGATTTTTACAAAGAGGAATATAGTCAGGAAACCCTTGTTTAATATACAGTCCAAATTCCAATTCTATACTATGTATAATCTTAGGCAATATTTATTTCTTTGTTCCTGAGTTTCTTCACTGAGTGAAATGGTAGAGATAAGAGAAAATACTTCAGAGACTTGCTATAAAAACTGAATAGTTAACATAAAACATTAGGGTCGTGCTTTACATAGGATCAATGCTAGTATGAATGTTAGGGAAAATATAGAATGTGAGAAAAAGAAAGAAAGAGAAGAAGAAGGAGGAGAAGAATGAGGAGGAGAAGGAAGAGGAGGCGGAGGAAGAGGAGGCGGAGGAAGAGGAGGAGGAGGAGGAGAAAAAGAAGACACAGTAGTACCAACAATGCCAAGGTCTTTTGGGGTTTGTACTATATTTCTCTAAAAACTATTTTTCCTACCTCTAAAGTTCAAAGATAACTAAAACTACCCAAGCCCTCATGTCTTCTGTTTAGAGATGATAGGTTTTTTTTTTATTCCACTGAGTTTCATTCTGTTGTCTTGTGAGTGTCTCAATAATGCTAAACCCTGTAGTCCCATGAGAAATTTCACTGATCTGTCATTAGCCTGCTTTTCTACAGCTATAGCCAAATAATTCATTTCTAGCCATTGTGGCAATTTGTAAAATGATTTATGCCACCTCAGTACTTTTCAATGATGTTGATTNCCACCTTATGTTCTATTTTCTACTCAGTTAAATAGGTAAGTGTCAAGTTAGTTACAGAGTTACTAATTATCCTTTTCTGTGCTAAGAGGGACTACATCTCATGTTAACTACTGAGAAATTAGAAGCAGTAGAATCTAGATGTTCATTTTTTTGTTTTTAGAAAGCCTCCAGGTCAGGATACCTTTACGATTTTTTTTTTCATGGATTCTGACTCAAGAGCCTTCTGCTGATTTGGAATGTAGAGGCCAAATTTAGTTGTGATTGGGTAATAGGATGAGGTTTAGATTTTTACAACTGTAAGTGTTTCTTTCATTTCTAATCATAACTATTGGATAATTGACTTAGATGACATAGCTAGCTTAGTTCTTCCTTCACTAGCTATTCCTAGGTAAAATAAAGTCATAGACTATTAAATATATAAGAAGAGGGAAGGAGGGATGTCTCTGAGGTGCAGAGAATATGGTTTTCATTCCCAAAGTACTTAATCATCGGTAACTCTACTTGGAAGGTATTTGATTTCCTTTTCTGACTTCTTTTTTTTTTTTTTTTTTTGGTTTTTCGAGACAGGGTTTCTCTGTCTAGCCCTGGCTGTCCTGGAACTCACTTTGTAGACCAGGCTGGCCTCGAACTCAGAAATCCACCTGCCTCTGCCTCCCGAGTGCTGGGATTAAAGGCATGGGCCACCACGCCCGGCTTTTTTTTTTTTTTTTTTTTTTTTTTTTTTTTTTTTTTTTTTTTTTTTTTTTTTTTTTTTTTTTTTTTTTTTTTTTTTTTTTTTTTTTTGATATTTTCTTTATTTACATTTTTAAAGTTATCCCCTTTCCTGATCCCCTCCCTCCCAGAAACCCCAATTCCATTCTCCCTCTGCTTCTATGAGGGCATTCCTCCACTTACCCACCCACTCCCACCTCCCCATCCTTGATTCCCTTACATTGGGGCATCTATTAAGCCTTCATTGGACCAAGGAGCTCTCCACCCATTAATGCCTGACAAGGTAATTATCTGCTACATGTGCAGCTGCAGCCATGTGTACTCCTTGGTTGATAGTAAGAAAGACTGAAGCACCCACACTTTGGTTTTCCTTCTTCTTGAGCTTCATGTGATCTGTGAATTGTATCTTGAGTATTTGGATCTTTTGGGCTAATATCCACTTATCAGTGAGTGCATAACGTATGTTTTCCTTTGATTGGGTTATCTCTCTCAGGATGATATTTTCTAGTTCCATCCATTTGACTAAGAATTTCATGAATTCATCATTTTTAATAGCTGAGTAGTACTCCATTGTGTAAATGTATCACATTTTTTGTATCCATTCCTCTGTGGGTAGAGAGCTAAACAAAGAATTTTCAACTGAGGAATATCAAATAGCCAAGAAGTACTTAAAGATATGTTCAACACCCTTAATCATCAGGGAAATGCAAATCAAAACAAAATTGATATTCCACCTCACACCAGTCAGAATGGCTAATATCAAAAACTCAGGTGACAGCAGATGTTGGTGAGGATGTGGAGAAAGAGGGACACTCCTCCATTGCTGGTGGGACTGCAAGCTGGTATAACCACTCTGGAAGTTAGTGTGGTGGTTTCTCAGAAAATTAGATGTAGTACTACCTGAGGACTCAGCTATACCACTCCTGGGCAACTACCCAGAAGATGCTCCAACATGTAATAAGGACACATGTTCCACTATGTTCATAGCAGGCTTATTTATAATAGATAGAAGCTGGAAAGAACCCAGATGTCCTTTTCTGAATTGTGATGACAACATAGTATACATATTATGCATATTGTACACATACATACAGGCAAGAAAAACATCTAAACACATAGAATAAATAAATCTGAATATATCCAAAGAATAATAATAATAAAACAAAACAAAACAAAACAAAGTTAAACTCCTTTTAGGTTATGTAACCTTTTCCGGCAAGCTATTTTTCTCACTGAGATTCACTTTCCTTATCTGTTAATGGCAGTGAGATGTCTCTGTAGTTTTTCATGAGTTTTAAAAATGTAACATGAAAATTAAATAAAATTTCCTGAATAATGCTTTACAGAATTGTAATGACTGTATACTCTTTCCAGTAGTCATTGTGATTCATTTCCATGTATCTTCTCTTATTTTCTTCATAATGATACTGATACAATTATCTTCATTTTACAGATATGGGAACTGGGGTAATAGAGTTTATGTAACTTGTTCAAAGTTAAGTATTAAGGGATTATTGTGCAGAATTTTAATGAAGAATGTAAAATGTTACAAAAATACAAGAACATCATATATCCTTTCAATAAAAACAACACTTGGGTAAATTTAAATACTTAAAAACCCAACAAATATCCAGGAATTCATATTAAGTATGCTTCAGAAAGGAAGAAGCCTTTTTTAGACAAGGAGTCTTACAGCTATCCCCATCAGTAGTGACACTTCAGAGAATCTCCATATCCTTTTGGTGTATCCAAGGGTAATCATCTTATGATTATTCAAGCACTATATATCCAATGGCTATGCATTAAGCCTGATGGCTAGAGTCTCAAGGAACTACATATTTCTCCCGTCTCCATATGTTTCCCTTGATGCCTTCAATGGGTACATGAAGGTAGCACATTGTAGGTTGGAATAGAGAATTAGAGTTGTATGAGAACATTCCAGAGACAAAGTGAGTCTTTCTAAGTCAGTGACAAAGCAAACGTAATACTATGTTCAATTCTCTGAGGAACAGCCAGACTTGGACATAGTATTACCTGAGGACCCAGCTATACCACTCCTGGGCATAAACCCAAAAGATGCTCCAACATATAAGGAGGTTGTTATAATTTACATTTTAAAATGTTATATAGAAGCAAAATGAAGAAGACCCTGATGTTTGAATTAGCTGTCAAAAGCTTTAAGGTAACTTTCTTATACACCGTAAATAATTAGAAATACTAGTGAGCTATTTGCATGAACATATGGAAAATTTCAGTGAAGAAATAGAACTAGACATTATGTATACAATGTTCTACCTTCATTTATGCCTGCATGGCCAGAAGAGGGCACCAGATCTCATTAAATATGGTTATGAGCCACCATGTGGTTGCTGGGAATTGAACTCAGGACCTCTGAAAGAGCAACCAGTGTTCTTAACCTCTGAGCTATCTCACCAGCCCTGAACTAAGATATTTTTTAAAAGCAATATTAAGAAGGTTAAAAGAATGCTCTTAAAAATAATGGAGACTAGAAAATGGTGGAATACCTTTTAATGCGCCAAATAAAAAAGAAATTACAATAAAACTACCCACTTAGCTCTGAGATTTAAGCTTTACATTGACATTTGTTAGAATTTATCAAATGTGGAGTCATGGAGCCCATTCAAACCAATCCCACAGATCTTGATAATTGAGCTAAAGCTAAAGGGTAACAACTGTAGAAGCCATAGCTGATTAAAACAAAAGCAGGCAAGCACCCCTACCCCTTCCACCAATAAAGCTCACATATTATCAATAGTAAGAGGAGTACCTTATGGTAAACTCTCATGTGAAAGAATCCAGGGAGTACAGATCAGGATTTTAGCTCACAGTGATGGCTTAGCTCTTTCTAGCAGCATTGCACAGGGAACATGGCATTTCCCATTAGACTGAACTCAGGAAAAAAGCAGTGGATCACAGTAAAACTCTTCAGTGTTTGTCTTTTTCTTTTCTTTTCTTTTCTTTTCTTTTCTTTTCTTTTCTTTTCTTTTCTTTTCTTTTTTCTTTTCTTCTTTTCTTTTCTCTTTTCTTCTTTTCTCTTTCTTCTCTCTCTCTCTCTCTCTCTCTCTCTCTCTCTCTCTCTCTCTTTCCTTTATATCTTCCTCTTACAAGGTCTCATGTGAGTCTGGCTGGCTATGAACATCATATGTAACTGAGATTGAGAATGACCATGGGATCCTGATATTTCTTTAGCTCCCGAGGGCTGGGATTTTAAGAGTACACCAACAAGTTCAGAATCTTGTTTGATATTTTTTTTATATCAACTTCTTTCAAAATACTTTCTTGAATATTTAAAGTGATTGATATACTCATTGAATGTTCACAACAAATAGGTTAAATATTACTAGTAAAAACAGAAACTACTATCAGTAAAATATCAATCAATTGCACTTCTATGCTCCATGAATACAATTATTTAAAATGAAAGGTGACAGAATGATTCTGCTCTGTGCTGATAAGACCACAACAGGAATGTTGTGTTGTGTATGTTATATGTTAATAAGGAAATAGTCAGGGAAACGCCAGAGCCAAGAAGTAGGAGTGGGTAGGTAGGGGAGCAGGTTGGGGGTGGGGAGGGTAGAGGGAACTTTCGGGATAGCATTTGAAATGTAAATTAAGAAAATATCTAATAAAAAATTGGAAAAAAATAGTCCTATAGGGACAGAAACACATTTACATTAAAATGGTGTGTAAATTTCTAAGTTATTAAGTATTTTTCTACTAAGAATTATTCTTAGTAGCCTTGAAGAGAAGAGATTCAGTTTCAAAAAATAAAGAAAAGAAGAAAGAGGAGGGGAGGAGGAGGAGAAGGAAGAGGGGGAGTAAGAGGAGGAGAGTGGGGAAGAGGAAGAGGATGAGGAGGAAAAAAGGAAGAGGAGCAGGAGGGGAATGCGGAAGAGGGAAAGGACAAGGAGGAGGAGTGGGAAGAGAGGGAAACTGGGAACCATGCACTTTGATGTTTGGGATTGCACCTTAGCATTCCTTGTTCCCTGAGCAAACTCAATAAGCTGTTTTAATCTCAATTTCAGCATCTATTAAATGATGATCATGAAACAGGTTTGTGGCACACACACGAGTGCTCAATGAGATAATACTAAAATATTATGGAAGGGCCTATTTTATGTTTAACTCTATGTGAATTGATCTTATTTTAACTATTTTAAAGCAGTGGGAATTATACTGAAAATGCAGTTCTCTTTAGTTGAAAAATTCAACTCTAGGCTTGGTGCAAAATATTCAAAGGTCACTGAACACAGTTGGATTAGATGATATTTAAGGCCCTTTCCAACCTTCAAGTCATATTTAGACAATATCAGCAAATAACACTGTAGATCAGTTTTCTGGTCTAGTCTCATTACTATGCTGTGTTTGCATGTGTCTGCACATGAGATGAAATTGGATCAAGACAGGTGTATGTGGGGGGCTGGGAAGAAGAGCAGAACACATAGGAGAGAGACTCAGACAGACTCTCCTGCTGGGTGTCTATCAATTTCATAGTCCATTGCTTCTAAATTTTTTAGATTTCTATAACCAAAAAAAACCCACAAGAATTTGGTTATATGAATAGGAATATTCAGTTTGTCTTTGTTGAAAGTTTCTAAGGTTTCAGTAAAGATCGGATGAAGCTGTCTAATGAACAGCTATGAATATATGAAGAATATGTCTATATTCTTCAAGCTGAGAGGCAGAGAACAGACTTTGTGGTAGTCTATCGACATTTTATCCACAAAGAAACAAAGGTAATAATGAAAGATGTCAGCTTAAATGACTGGAAACTGTCAGACTAGTGGTCTTGCTGATCTTTGTCTGATACTTTAATAATATAAAAATCTGGCTAATAGAAAAGTCCCCTTGTTAATATTGTTATTAGCAACAATGACTGATCTACAATGGATGCCTACAGAGAAATATTCCCAGTTGAACATTAGGGGATGATTTGATCAGCTGGTGAAATGAAAATTCAAAAGAGGTGGTAAGAGAGATGTGAATGCCATTGGGTTGCCTACTGACCTGTTGTGGGATATCTGATCATACTGTGAGCCCCAGGATTATATACTGGAAAAAAAAATCTGTCTCTAATTGTTGTATGGTCTAGCACCTAGTACACATCTTTAATCCAAGAGTCTTTCAGGATATTTGATCACACTGTGAGAATGTGTACTGTAAAAACTTGTTTCTAGTTATTATGTGGCTCAACCCCAGTGCCAGTTAATTCAAGAGCTTGCTGTCTATTGTCAATAAAATTGACATAGGTCAAGAGAAGGAGCAATCAACCAGAGAGTGAGCATAGGAAAAAGACAATAGCAAGTTAAAGGAATTCAGGAGGACACATAGAGGGACACCCAAGAAGCAGAAAGGAAGGTCATTCAGTTGAAAGAGTTTGTAAGACAATGTGGAGAAGGTGAGCTGGTTTTATTTTTCATTCTGGAACATTGGATGAGAAGGAAAGTCAGCTGGGTGCTTTCTCTGCCTCTCTTAGCTAGCAGGCTTTCACCACAGCATCTGGCTTCAGAGTCTTCATTTGCTAAAGTTGAACAACTGGGATTTTGTTTTAGAAACATTTTCTTCTTGCCTACTTGTGATGGGGAAGGTCTTATTTTACATATTGATTAAATTGGAATATACAGGAAAGGAGCTTCTTGTCATGAGCTATTTTCACTTACACTGATTTATTATTTCTCCTACTTTATAGTTTTGTGGTGTGTGTGTATGTGTGCAATTTTAAGAGTAATCAGAATTTCACCTTATTTTGAGGTTCTCTGAAGTCACTACAACTAAATTATACTTTTCATGTATTTTATATCTTGGTATTCATATTTAGTCCTATCCCACGCTCTTCATACTTCACCTTTAGAAGATTGCTCTGAAACACAAGTTTGCATAATAACATGCCACATGTACAGAACTACACCTGTAGTAGAGTTTGGACTGAGGTACTTGAATATGGCAATGATACTTGCTAATTTTTTTAAAGTTTGACTTGAAGTCATTATCATGGTTCCATAGAATGTCCTATAAAAAACAAAAGTCTAAGTACTGAGAAAATTCTTAATGAATTAAGATGTTTTTTTTCCTTGTAAATTTAAAGATGTAAAAAAAGAAATCCCTGATGTAGAAAGGGAACAAGTGTCTGGGATGTTGAAGTATGCAAGAAAGTATAGATGATATGGAGATGAAAGGTTACTTACCATGATGTTAGTAAGCCATTTCATCACTGCAGTGTTTGGCTCTTCAAAGTGTTTTCAGTATAAATTGCCTCTAGAACCTAACAAATACCAAGCAAAGTTTTTTTTTTAAAAAAAAAAAACTTTATTTCCCATGATTTTTATAACATATTAGTGAAATATAATAGACATGAGAAAGATCTACTCCAAAACATTCAAACGAATTTTTATATATTGAACACTCTTTGTAAAGGGGTCCAGAAAAAAGCCATTTGTGCTGATTTATATAGCAGGTGACCACATTCTTCTATATTATACTTTAGTTATGCTGGTTTTTGATCTACAAACAAATGAAATCATTTAGTGTGTCCTGTTTTGTGTTTGGTTCCTTTTCTGTATATTATGCATATAACTTTTTTTCTTTACTCATATTGTATACATTTCATTTTGTGAGTGTGCTATCATATATGTTTGTTGATATTTGGTTTGTTCCTAATTTTCAATGCTTATGAATAGTGTTAATTGCAAGATTTTTCTCTCTTTTCTGGAATAAAATGACCATTTCAGGATATTCTGTGTCTGTGTAACCCCCAAACAACTTTGCTTCTGCTGGAAAACAATGCTAAGATAGGAATATCACAGAGTTTGACAGATACAAAAATACATATTAGGCCTCTTATCTTCCCATCTTCATCAGACCTGAGGCTCCTGGACCATACAGGTTATATTTTCTTCTTCCACCTATCTTCTCTGCTTGCAGAATCCACTGAGGCACCACAAGCTATCCTGAGGAATCTGCTACCCCTGGCAGACCTCTATTCTCCTTCCAGCTTTCTACCCACCTTCATCAGATCTGCTGATCCAGAATCATGCAGCCCAAGGATCCCCATCACAGGTCTGCCACACCAGGACCATCAAGGTTAACTTTGATTCCAATATCTTCAACAACAGGGACATCCAGGGACCAAAGCCATTCAGGTGGCTTTTAAGGCCTTTAAAAGAACACAATTAACAAACACCAGGGCAATATGACACCTTCAGAGTACAGCTACCCTACTATAGCAAGCCCTGGATACCCTAACACAACTGAATCACAAAGAAATGACCTTAAATTCAGCCTTATAAAGATGTTAGAGGTCTTTAAGGAGGAAATGAATAAATCCTTTGAAGAAATACAATTAAATAGGTAGAGATCTTTTTGTTTTTTGTTTTTTGTTTTTTTGTTTTTTGTTTGTTTGTTTGTTTTTTAGAGACAGGGTTTCTCTGTATAGCCCTGGATATCCTGGAACTCTCTTTGTAGACCAGGCTGGCTTTGAACTTAGAAATCCACCTGCCTCTGCCTCCCAAGTGCTGGGATTAAAGGCATGCACCACCACCACCCAGCACAGGTAGAGATCTTTAAAGAGGAAAACAAGTAAATCACTTAAAGACATATAGGAACATACAATTAAACAGGTGAAGAAAATAGATTAATTGTGTGGACTTGAAAGTGGAAATAGAAGCAATAAAGAAAAGAGAAACTGAGGGAGTCCTGGAGATGGCAAACCTAGAGAACAGAACAGAGAAAACAGATGCAAGCATCACCAACAGAATACAGGAGATGGAAGAGAGACTCTCAGGCATTGAAGATACAATAGAAGAAATTGATACAAATAAACTATTAATCTAAACAATTGCTGACACAAAACATCCAGAAAATCTGGGATGCCATGAAAAGACCTCACCTAAGAATAATAAGAATAGAAGATGCTAAAGAGTCCCAACTCCAAGGTCCCAAAAATATTTTCAACAAAATCATAGAAGAAAACTTTCCCAACCTAAAGAAAAAACTGCCTATAAACATACAAGAAATTTACAAAACACCGATTAGACTGGACCAGAAAAAAATTCCTCATGCCAAATAGTAATCAAAACACAAAATTTATAGAACAAAGAAAGAATATTAAAAGTCTCAAGGGGGAAAAGGCCAGGTCTGCTTTCAGAGCACAGCTAACTTATTACTGTAAATCCTGGATAACACAAAACAACCAAAGCATGAGAAAATGACCTTAAATTCAATCTAATAGGCAGACATAACAGTATTACACCAGACTTCTCAATAGAGACTCTAAAATCTAGAATGACCTGGATAGGTAACTTTCAATCTCTCTCTCAAAATAAAAAAACAAAACAAAAATCAAAACAAAACAAAACAAAAACAAAACAAAACAGACAAACAATAAATACTCCTACACATTTGAACCTTGACTACTAATAACCAGCAAAACTCTTAACCCCATAGACAGAAAACAACCAAGGTAGTTCAAGACAAATCCAAGTTTATACAATATCTATTCACAAATCCAACCCTACAGAAAATGCTAGAATGAAAACTCCAACCCAAAGATGATAACTAAATCCAAGAAAACACAGAAAATAATTCCATACCTGCAAAAGTAAGAGAAGAACACATACACCACCACTACCAGCACCATTATCAAAATAACAGAAATTAATGATCACTGGTCATTAATATCTGTCTACATCAATGGATTCAATTCCTCAATAAAAAGACACAGGCTAACAGAATGGATGGAAAAACAGGATCCATCATTCTGCTGCATACTAGAAACTCACTTTGGCAATAAAGATAGACATTATGTCAGAGGAAAGGGTTGGAAAAAAGTTTTCCAAACAAAACACATCATGAGTAGCCATTCTAATATCTCATAAGATAGACTTTCAACCAAAATTAATCAAAAGAGAAGTGGAAGGACATTTTATAATCATCAAAGAAAATTCTGCCTACCAAGATGATAACTCAATTCTATGTGCTAAACACAAGGACACCTACATTTGTGAAAGAAACATTGTTAAAGTGTAAATCACACATCAAGTCCTACACATTAATAACTTCAGTACCTTACTCTCACCAATTGACAGGTCATCCATACCTAAACAGAGATATAATGAACCTAACAGACCTTATGTATCAAATGGACTTAACAGATATTTATAGAATATTTCACCCAAACACAAAAGAACAAACCTCAGTATCGCAAAGATCCTTCTTCAAAAGTTGCCATATAGTCAGTCACAAAGCAAGCCTTAATAGACACAAGAACATTTAAATAATGCCTCAAACGTTATCAGACCACCATGGATTAAAGCTGGACTTAAACAATAACAGAAACACCAGAAAGTCTACTCACTCATGGAAATTGAACATCTCTCTGCTCAAATGATATCTGAATCAGGAAAGGAATAAAGAAATTAAATACATTCTGCAATTCACTAAAATGAAGGCACAACATATTCAAATTTATGAGACACAAAGCAGTTCTAAGAAGAAAGTTCATAGCACTAAGTGCCTTCAAAAAGAAATTAGAAAGTTCTTATGCTAGCAATTTAAAAGTACACCTTAAAGCTCTAGGTAAAAAAGAAGAAGAAGAAGGAGAAGAAGAAGAAGGAGGAGGAGGAGGAGGAGGAGGAGGAGGAGGAGGAGGAGAAGAAGAAGAAGAAGAAGAAGAAGAAGAAGAAGAAGAAGAAGAAGAAGAAGAAGAAGAAGAAGAAGAAGAAGAAGCAGCAGCAGCACACCAAAGAGGAGAAGGCAGGAAATAGAAGCAGTCATTAGAAATCTCCCAACTAAAAACAGCCTAGTGCCAGATGTTTTTAATGCAGAATTCTACCAAACTTTCAAAGAAGAGCTAAAATCAATACTCAAACTATTCCATAAAATAGAAACATAAGGAACACTGCCAAACTCACTGTATGAAACCATAGTATTCCTTATAACTAAACCAAACAAAACAAAAAACAAAAAGGAAAGAGTATATTCATTTTATGAACCTTAATGGAAAAATACTCAACTAACTACTCACATATTGAATCCATGAACACATCCAAAACTTCACCCACCATGATCAAGTAGGATTCATCCAAGTGATGTAGGGGTGGTTCAATATATGAAAATCCATCAATGTAATTCACCATATAAACAAACTAAAAAAAAAATCATATGATCATCTTATTAGATGCTGAAAAGCCTTTGACAAAATCCAACACCCCTTTGTCTTAGAGAGATCAGGGATAAAAGTCACTTACCCAAACATTATAAAAGAATTATGCAGCAAGTCCATAGCTAACATCAAATTAAATGGAGAGAAATTTAAAGCAATTCCAATAAAATCAGTAGCAAGATAGCCCACTCTCTATCTATTCAATATAGTACTTGAACTTATAGCCAAAGCAATAAGACAATGAAAGGAGATGAAGGGGATACAAAGTAGTCAAAATATCGATCAAAGATATACATAAGTGATCTCAAAAATTCTATCAAAGAACTCCTACAGCTGATAAATATCTTCTGAAAAGTGGCTGAATACAGAATAAACTAAAAAAAAAAAAATCAGTAGCCCTCCATACACAAAACATAAATGAACTCAGAAGAAAATTATAGGAAAATATTCTTTATAATAGTCACAGATAATATAAATTATCTTTGTATAACTCTAATCAAGCAAGTGAAAGACCTGTATGACACATACTTCAAGTCACTGAAGAAAGAAATTGAAGAAGATATCAGAAGATGGAGATATCTCCTATGCTCATGGATCAGGAGGATTAATATAGTGAAAGTGGCCATCTTACCAAAAGCAATTTATAGATACAATACAATTCCCATCAAAATCCTAATATGACTCTTTACA
Organism: Mus minutoides; assembly: GCA_902729485.2. Lineage (NCBI taxonomy): Eukaryota > Metazoa > Chordata > Mammalia > Rodentia > Muridae > Mus > Mus minutoides. The sequence continues at coordinate 39,151 of LR751635.1, forward strand.
GAACAGAGTAATTCTCAACTTCATATGGGAAGCCCAGGATAAAGCCCAGGATAGCTAAACAATCCTGTATAATAAAAACTTCCAGAGGTATCACCATCCCTGACCTCAAGCTGTACTACAGAGTAATAATAATAAAAACTACATGCTCTTTGTATAGAAGTAGACAGGTTGATCAATGAAATCAAATTGAAGAACCTAAAGTAAACTCACATACTTTATCAAAAAAGGAGGGGACACTTTATTTTCAATAAAGAATGCAAAAGCATATAATGGAAAAAAGAAAGCTCCTTCAACAAAATGTATTAGTCTAAGTTGATGTCTCCATGTAGAAGAATGCAAATAGATCCATATTTATCACCCTGAAGAAAATTCAAGTAGATAACAGACTTCACTGTAAAAACAGATACACTAAATCTAATAAGGCAGAAAGTGTAGAATAAGCTTGAACTCATTGATAGAGGAGACAACTTCCTGAACAGAACACCAACCTCTCAGACTCTAACAAATGATAAATGAGATTTCCTGAGCCTGAAAAGCTCTGTAAGGCAAAGGAGACTGCCCATAGGACAAAATGGCAGCCTACAGATTGGAAAGAATCTTCACCAATCCTACATCTGAAAGAGGGCTAATATCCAAAATTTATAAAGAACTGAAGAAATTAGACAACGCAAACCCAAATAACCCAATTAAAATGGGGTACATAGGTTAAACAGAGAATTTTCAATAGAGGAATCTCAAATGGCAAAGAAGTACTTAAGAAATGCTCAAAGTCCTTAGTCATCAGGGAAATGCAAATCAAAATGACTCTAAGGTTCCATTTTATAATTGTCAGAATGGCTAAGATCAAATACTTATGTGATAGCACTTGCTGGGGAGAATTCAGAGCAGAGGGACACTCCTCCATTGCTAGTGGGGAGTGCAAACTTGTTCAGCCACTTTGGAAATCAATTGGGCAGTTTTTCAGAAAACTGGAAATAGTTCTACTTCAAGACACAGCGATTCTCCTAGACATATACCCAAAACATGCCCTACTACCCCACAGGGATACTTGTTCAACTATGCTCATAGCATCTTTATTATAGTCAGAAACTGGAAACAACTTAGATGTCCCTCAACTGAAGAATGGATAAGAAAACAGTACATCTACATAATGGAATACTATTCAGCTGTTTAAAACAAAGACATCATGATTTTTCAGGGAACTTGATAATATTATCCTCAGTGAGAAAATGCAGACCCCAAAGGGCATGTATGGTATACACTCACTTATAAATGGATATTAGATAAAAAAATATCGGATACTCATGTTACATTTCACAGACCCAAAAAAACCTAACAAAAGGAAGGTCCAGGAGAGGATGCTTGAATACCACTTAGAAAAGAGAATAAAATAGTAATGAGGCAGATGGAGGGAGGGCACTATAAGGGAGGGAAGATGTGGAGGGGCATGGGTGGTTCCAGATCAGGTGTGGGGAAGGACATAAAAGATGGACAGATGGCTATGAAAATGAATAGAAATATGCAACTGGCCAGAGTGGTGATTTGAAGAACAGCTTGAACCATGCCAGAGACTTAAGATAGAGGAGGCACCCAAGAATCAATGGGGTAACCTTAGCTCTTTGTCACTCATTGTACCAGGGGTATGGACCGTGAAGAGGCCACCTCTTGTAGCCAGGCAGCAACCACAGGGACACCAACTCATCCACAAAACTTTTGACCCTAAATTTATCCTGTCTACAAGAAATGCAGGGAGGGAAAGTGGAGCAGAGACTGAGAGAATGTCCAAGCAATAACTGGTCCAACTAGAGACCCATCCCATGGGCAAGCACCAGTCCCTAACACTATTAATGATACTCTGTTATGCTTGCAGAAAGGAGTCTAGGAATGTTGTCCTTTGAGAGGCTTTATCCAGTTTCTGATTCAGACAGATGCACTGACCCACAGCCAAACAGTAGATGGAGCTTAGGAACTCTTATGAAAAAGTTGGGGAAAGGATTGTAGACTCTAAAGAGGATAGGAACTCTATAGGACATTTGGCAGAGTCAACTAACCTGTACCGGTTGTGCAGTCAGAGACTGAGCAATCAACCAAAGAGCACATACAGGCTGGACCTAGAGAAGTTGTACAGTAGTCTTCAAGTGGGTCCAGAACAACTAGAAAAGGCATTATTCAAAGAGCTGTTACATATCTGTGGGATATGTTCTTCTAGCTGGGCTGCATTCTCTGGCTTCAGTGAGACAGGATGTGCTTAGCCCCACAGAAATTAGGTGTACCAGGGTTGTGGGATGGGGGGGGGTCTCCACTCTCTCAGAGGAAAAGGGGAGAGTATATGGGACGAGAGATTATGAAAGGGGGTGACTGGGAGGAGGAGCAACAAATGAGATATAAAGTGAATTTAAAAACTATCAAAGTGCATACTAAAAAATATTATGTTTCTGGTTTTAGCTGTGACTCATGAAGCTTGGATATTGTTATTCTCTTCTTTATAGTAACATAAACTACAAATCATAAAAAAATCACTAAGTTCTCTGAGAACCACTGGACATCTATAGGCAATATGTGAACACAGAGTCACACCTAAGATTCCTTTACCAGGAGTCAATGAAATCAGAGGCATAACCCTGAAAAAAATCTTTTGTGTGAATCCTGATGGATAGGTGGAGGCTGAGGATAGAATGGGACATTCCTATACTAACTACTGGACTAGTGGTTTACCAATACTATGTATTATCTATTAACTGGAAGAAGTGCAATAATTATAACAATTATGGGTTTATAATCAATAGGAAGTGAAATCAACCAAGATGACCTTTAACAGATGAATGAGCTATATTATTTGCATGCAAAAAAAAAAAAAACCCATAATGAGTACATCCTACTAAGTAAAACAAACCAGCTAAAACTCCTACATGATGTATTTTCTGGTTATATAACATTCTTGAAAAGGCAAAATTACAGATCTGATCACAAGCTCAGTAATTAGCAGAGCTATAGACTAGAGGAGATTTGAAGAGATGAAATATGAGATCTTTTATAGTTTAGTTAGTGGGTCCAGTCTTTAACAGATGAGCCATCTCTCCAGCCCAAAATCTGATTTCTTAAAGTAGTGAAATTATTCTTCATGATATTACAGTGATCAATAAATGACCTTATTATGAATTTTTCAAAATTTATAGTTTTTTTTCCAGTAAAAATCCCACTGAATCTTATGCAAATTTTAAGATCAAGTAAGAAGTTGGAGAATTCCATTATAGAACTTAAATTTTGACAAAATAACTATGTTGTAAGCATAGGAAATGAACACCTCTTAGTGGACTGGAGAACTGATGATTTAAGTAACTTTGAAAAACTAGTACAATCTGTAAGGATAAAAGCCAAACAAGTGTAGCTTTTAAATTGATAGTGTTGTTTCCCACGAGTGCATGGTGTCTTAAATGTAAGACCACTGTCATGTGCGCTAAGGTTGGCAGAACATAGAGATTTTTATCATTGTTTATGTTGGACCTTGTAGATAGGCAATGGGGGAGAGCTACAATGGTTCTTGTAATGGATTTAAGATTGGGATGTTGGTGTGAATTCAAATTTTGCTTAATGTAGATACATATGGTTATGTATGAAAATATTTATAGATATGCTTGCATGCAGGAGTAAGAGACATATTTTTCTCACTATCAGATGAGAGTGGTTTAAAGTAGTTGTATTCCAGTTTCAACACATACAGCGCCCAGATATCTGTTTGCAGACGGCATGATATAAATATTCCTTCAAAGCTGCCAGCACTAGTAAATCAATTCAGTGGAATTTCAGAATACAAGATCAATATACAGAACACAGCTACAATTCTACACACTATCAATGTACTCCCTGTAAAAAGGTTAACAATCACAGTTGTGATAGTATCATATCAAGTAAGAAACACTTAGGAATATATTGATATAAAGAGATGAAACAACTCTAATGAAAACAGACACTAATTATTCTTTGATTTCTACTTCATTCACCTTAAGTAGAAGTACGTAATCTTTTAAATAGTAAGAATTTTATAAGTATCATGGATTTGTTGAATAGTTTGTAAGACACTGTCAAAAGTATCTTTATTTTTCTTATTTGGATTTAAAGTATATCTTAAGACTTATCTGTGTCCTATAACCGTAACGTTTCTAAGTCATTAGTTGAAAATTCACATCGACAGAAGACACAGAGACAAATTAAACATAAATAAAAAACCCCAAATAAATACACGCATTTATAATTAACTGTTATTTGAGAAAGATTCCAAGAATACAAAGTAAGCTTATTCTCAGTACTGAATTGCACTTAAAATTGGATGTTCATATGTGCAAGTGTGTATTTAGAGTCCAGTTTCATATCACTAAAAATAACTTGAAATAGATGAATGGTTCATATGTAAGTAAAGTGATAATTTTTTTGGAAGACTACATAGGGACAAGATTGTTTCCTTTAATTTTGATATTCCCTTTAAAAGTAAGATTCTTAAACTATATGTACCAAAAGCAAAACTCAGGTAAGAGATACATCAAGCTGAAAAGTTTCTGCCCTATGAAAGAAAGATACAACAAAATGGAAAAAGGATTCATATAATTGGGGGCATAACCATATATCTGATAAGGACACAATACCCAAATATGTAAAGAACTTAGACCAAGTGAGTCCCCACTCCTATCTAAGAGCTATTGACAGTTGATAGCTACTGAGAAGGGGAGGGTGGATTTCCTACTGAGGTGTGGCATCTCCTAGGTTGACAATGCACTGCTGGATGGCCCTACAACCATGAATTTATGTGTAGATTAATTGGACCCAGTTGATTCTAAAGAAATAGAATAGGAAGGGAAAATGAGAAAGCCTGAGAGAAGTTAGTCATTAGGGTGGATATGACAAAAAGCAGCAGCAGCAACAACAACAACAACAAAAACCACGCTGTTATATGTATGGAATGGAATAAATATTTTAAATGAAATATCTGGATTGACAATTTCCGAAAATGACATGTGAGCAGCTAATAGTTATCACAAACGTGCTCAGGTCTCTATTCATAAGAAAGCTTCAAATCAAAACCACAGGACACTATTGCATCATAACTGTTAAGATTGTGTCCTCAAGAATGTAAAAGTATGGTGCCATTTAAAAGGCTAATGATAGTAGCTACTCTGAAAGCAGTATTAGAGTACCTAAGAAAGTTAAAATAGGATGAGTAGACAATCTTGGATTCTTATTTCTAGGCTTATCACATTGGGTACATTTGCAGTATTAGTTGTGATAGCCAAAAACACGGAAACTGAAGTGTTCATGTCAAATGAATAATAAATTATTGTGTGTATAGATACACATGTATGCACATTACATACACACACAACAGAAAACTGCCCAATCAAAAAGAGGAATCTGCCATTTGTACAAACTCTGTAGACCGTTAGGGCATCATCTTTATGTTAAGTGATGTAAATTAGAGTAATAAAAAGCACTAGTGTCTTACTTAAATATGAGTCTGAAAAATTTAAATGCACAAAACAACTAATAGAAGAGGTATGAAATGGGGAAATATTGATTAAAATGTATACCATTTTAATTATAAGATAAAAAATTTGAGAACTAATATAGTACATGGTGACTATAGTTAACAATATTGTAGTGAAGCATTGAAATTTGCTCAAATAGTAGAACTTAAATGTTCTTTTCTCTCTCTTTCTATCTCTCTCTCTCTAACACACACACACACACACACACACACACACACTCATATACACATATCTTTATCCATACATCATTTAGAATTCTAAATACCATGTAAACACTGTCTTTCAGGGAAATCACACTAAGTATCAGCAGCGTCTGATGAATTCCCTCAATGGGTCTGCATTATGTACAGTGAGGGAAAGAGATACCTTGGGTCTTAATCAGATTTTAACCATGTGATCAAGGTTCAAGTCCGCTGTGAGCAGTACTGTTGACAATACATACCCCTGTTACAGAGTAATAGAGTGTGACAAGAATGGTGTTGCCTCTGTCATCTCCCTCTTAAAAACCCATAACCCTAGGCTGATAAAAATCACACTGTAGAAATGGAACATCGAACAAAGTACTTGGCAGTGTTCCTCAAAACTGCTTAGAATATTTAAAAAACTGTGACAGCCAAGAGAAGCCATAGAAGGCAGAAAGATCATGTGACATGATGCCCTATGTGGGATCTGGGAGTAGAAAGTGAGCAATAGAAAAAACAGAAGCTCAGAATTGAGAATCCATAGTAGTAACACTAACATATAAATATTTTAATTAATTACTATAAATATAACCCAGTTACCCATAATGTTTATACTAAAATAGCATGTTAGTGTCTATGGGACCTCTCTCTTTTCTTGGCAACTTTCCTATAAATATGAAAGTATTCTAAGACAGAAAAATACATTTATTAAATGTGTATTATAAGAGCCTTTCTCTATATTCTTCAGACTGACCAATGGCCCTTGTGAAGAAAAATGTAATTTAAAAGTCAGAAGTGTGTAGTTATGATTGGATGTACATGGATGCACCTGGATCAACAGTTGATAAATCAGTGTCTAAAGTTTAAGCCTGAACTTACAGCCTCTTCCTAAAGTTAGATTCTTCTGCTGTCTAAGTAGCCTGTGTGAAGGAAGTTGTTCTAGAGTCCTCAAAATTTCTAAACAATGCATTCACCAAACAAGAGGACAAGAGCTTGCAACTTCAGTGTCGAATCTGAAGCTATCTCCTGCAGACATCCAGTTTCTCTGAGAGCTGGCTTGTGTTTTAAGACAAAGGAATTCTGTCTGCATCCAGAGTAGTGTATGTAAATGCACACATTTCCACTTAAACCTTTGTAGAGAGTGATACTGCAGCAAGCTACACTTACCTTCACAGGACTTTGGTATTTTGGTATGCAACTGTGGGTGGCTATGTCTGGACTGTTGCTTCAATTTCCAAGTTAAGAGAAGAGGCATTTATGACAGAGAAATGAGGCTTGGAATGCTCTGTAGCATCAAAACTGAATGAGACTAGGACATAGTCCTTTACTGCCCTTTATCTATCTCCTGTATATATCAGACCCATTTCTTATACATTTCTGACTCGGGTTTTCCATATACCATAGATTTTCCATTAGCCCATTCTTTCCTTCTATAGATTAACAGACCTTTTCATCTATAATGTTCTTAAGGGAAAAGTTCATGAGTTGTTCTCTGTATTGAATGTTCTAAGGGTAATTCCTTAGACAGATAATGCTCCTTTATGGCCATTGAGTGGTTGCAAGAATAACAGCCTTCAGTCTGCAGAATGAAAATATTGACCATTACATCAAGTTTTAAAACCCTTCTTGTTTTAGTCATATTTTCTAAAGCTCCCCTGTAAGTGATATTTATATGTATATAACAAGCTACTTCTACATTATTTTTATTCAGCACAGATAATAGGATTTTAAGAGTACCAATTGAAAATTTTGTGAAAATCATTTTTAAAATTTTTAAACATTTTTGGTTTTAATAAAAATGTATCATTCTTAGAGAATTTCATTGGATACATTTTGATCAAATCACCCTATCTCCTCCCTCAGCTCCTCATAGATCCATCCTATCTAACCACCAACTTTATGCCCTCTATTTTTTAAATTCAGTAATTCATCTCTACCTATTTGTGCTGTTCACATGTATTTAGATGTGGAGTCATTCACAGGAGCATTATTGACTTACCAAGAGCACAACCTTAAAAGACAAACAAATGAACAAAATCCTGATTCTCCTTCCTCAGAAGACATTACCTTCCCATAGCTCCTCAGTTAGGGGTCATGGTACCTGAATCCTTTCCTAATCATGCTGGAATGATGCCTGGCTTGATCTTTTGCAGCTCTTATTCAGGTAACCATATGTCTTAGTCAGGGTTTCTATTCCTGGACAAAACATCATGACCAAGAAAAAATTGGGGAGGAAAGGGTTTATTCAGCTTACACTTCCACATTGCTGTTCATCACCAAAGGAAGTCAGGACTGGAACTCAAGCAGGTCAAGAAGCAGGAGCTGATGCAGAGGCCATGGAGGGATGTTCTTTACTGAATTGACTCCCCTGGCTTGCTCAGCCTGCTCTTTTATAGAACCTAAGACTACCAGCCCAGAGATGGCACCACCCAAAAGAGGCCCTCCCCCCCTTGATCACTAATTGAGAAAATGCCTTACAGCTGGATCTCATGGAGGCATTTCCCCAACTGAACCTCCTTTCTCTGTGATAACTCCAGCTGTGTCAAGTTGACACAAAACTAGCCAGTACAATTGACCCCTTGTCAACTTGACACACAAACACATCACTAGTAAACCTCAACCCTTAGTTCTTTTTTTGTTTGTTTGTTTTTGTTTTTGAGACAGGGTTTTTCTGTATAGCCCTGGCTGTCCTGGAACTCACATTGTAGACCAGGCTGGCCTCAAACTCAGATATCTGCCTGCCTCTGCCTCCCGAGTGCTGGGTTTAAAGGCTTGGGCCACAACACCCGGCCTACCCTTAGTTTTTATTAATCCCCAAGATCTAAATAACTTTAAAAGTCCCACAGTCTTTACATATTAAAAGTTCAATCCCTTGGTGTGCAGATCAGCTTTCAGACTATGGAGGGTGAGCAAGCAGAGTGCAGAAGCAATTGAGCTTCTGGGACAGGCAGAAGCCACTCAGCATCTGGGACACACACCCATTTCTGGCTGCAGAAATCCAGGCACCTTCCCCGGCCAGAAGAGAGTTGGCCATCTGGGTGGGCTGTGACCCCCAGAGCAGGTAAGTCATCTTGTCTTCTGGGTCCCTCTGAGACCAGTCTGCGCAAAACAGCTCTTGGGCTGCAGAGGGTGAGCAGCGGACTGCAGCTTCTGGGACAGGCAGAGGCACACAGCTTCTGGGACAGACCCCCATTTCTGGCAGCAGAAATCCGGGCACCTTCCCTGCCAGAGGAGTGGTGGCCACCTGGGATGGCTGTGACCCTCAGAGAAGGTAAAGGAGCCATCTTGTCTCCCGGGTCCCTCTGAGACCAGTGTGTCCAGATCAGCTTGCGAACTGTGGAGGGTGAGCAAGCAGAGTGCAGAAGCAACACAGCATCTGGGACAGACCCCCATTTCAGGCTGCAGATATCCAGGCACCTTCCCCACCAGAGGAGAGGTGGCTGCCCAGGAGGGCAGTGACACCCAGAGCAGGCTGTGCAGGGGAGCATGCAGACTGCAGAGGCAACCCATCTTCTGGTACAGGCCCCATTTCGGGCCTTCATCTTACCAGACCTCTGTGCAATTTCCCTGCAAGCAGAGAGCTTGCCTGAATTGAGTACTCTGACCACTGAGACTCAGAAGAGAGCAGGACTCCCAGGAGAGCTGACAGAGGCTAACAGAATCAGAGGAGGAACAGGCTCCAGCCAGAGACAACTATAACAACTAACTCCAGGGATTACCAAATGGCAAAAGGCAAACATAAGAATCTTACCAATAGAAACCAAGATTGCCCACCATCATCAGAACCCAGCACTCCCACCTCAGCCAGTCCTGGATACCCCAACACACCCGAAAAGCAAGATTTGTATTCAAAAGCATATTTCATGATGCTGGTAGAGGACCTTAAGAATAACTTTAATAACTCACTTAAAGAAATGCAGGAGAACAGCACTAAAGAGGTAGAATCCTTAAAGAATCACAGGAAAACACTGCTAAACAGGTGATGCAATTGAAGGAAACCATCAGGACCTAAAAAGGGACGTAGAAACAATAAAGAAAACCCAAAGTGAGACAACCCTGGAGATAGAAATCCTAGGAAAGAAATCAGGAAACATAGATGTGACCATCAGCAACAGAATACAAGAGATGGAAGAGAGAATCTCAGGTGCAAAAGATTCAATAGAGAACGTGGGCACAACAATCAAAGAAAATGCAAAATGCAAAAAGATTCTAACTCAAAACATCCAGGAAATCCAGGATACAATGAGAAGACTAAACCTATGGATAATAGGGGTTGATGAGAATGAAGATTCTCAACTTAAAGGGCCAGCAAATATCTTCAACAAAATTATAGAAGAAAACTTCCCAAAACTAAAGAGAGAGACGCCCATAAACATACAAGAAGCCTAGAGAACTGGACCAGAAAAGAAATTCCTATCAACACATAATAATCAGAACAACAAATGCACTAAATAAAGACAGAATATCAAAAGCAGTAAGGGAAAAAGGTCAAGTAACATATAAAGGCAGGCCTATTAGAATTACACCTGACTTCTCACCAGAGACTATGAAAGCCAGAAGATCCTGGAAAGATGTCATACAAATGCTAAGAGAACACAAATTCCAGCACAGGCTGCTATACCCAGCAAAACTCTCAATTACCATAGATGGAGAAACCAAAGATTCCATGACAAAGGCAAGTTCACACATTACCTTTCCATGAATCCAGCCCTTCAAAGGGTAATAATGGGAAAACACCAACACAAGGACTGAAATTTCACCCTTGAAAAAGCAAGAAAGTAATCCTTCAACAAAACTAAAAGAAGACAACCACAAGAACAGAATCCCAACTTTAACAACAAAAATAAAAGGAAGTAACCATTACTTTTCTTTAATTTCTCTTAACATCAATAGACTCAATTCCCCAATAAAAAGACATAGACTAATAGACTGGCTACACAAACAGGACCCAACATTTTGCTGCTTACAGGAAACCCACCTCAGGGAAAAAGACAGACACTACCTCAGAGTGAAAGGCTGGAAAACAATTTTCCAAACAAATGGTCCTAAGAAAAAAAAGCTGGAGTAGCCATTCTAATATCGAATAAATTAGACTTTCAACCCAAAATTATCAAAAAAGACAAGGAGGGGCATTTCATTAAAGAAACTTTAGCACTACCAGAAGATCCAGCAATACCTCTCCTGGGCATATACCCAGAAGATATTTCAACTGGTAACAAGGACACATGCTCCACTATGTTCATAGCAGCCTTATTTATAATAGCCAGAAGCTGGAAAGAACCCAGATGTCCCTCAACAGAGGAATGGATACAGAAAATGTGGTACATTTACACAATGGAGTACTACTCAGCTNTCTAAGAAGGCTCTGACATCCTGTACAGAGCAAGTAAACAACCCGAAGACATCCTGTTACCACCCCCCATACAGAGCTAGTAAACAACTCAAAAGCGCAGGTGCCTGTTGCTTAACCACCGCCCAGCCCGGGGCTTAACATGAGTGATGGCCCAGCAGCCAATCCAGTTAAGACACGCCTCCTCCTTGGCTATATAAGCTGAGGCTTTTCCCAGGCTCGGGGCCTTTTCCACTTTCAAGCTAGAATAAAGCTTTGCTGTAGAAGGATCCTATGTGTGGCCTGCTTCTTCCTGCTGTCAGTATACGGCAGGTCACAAATAATAAAAAAGAAACTTTAGTAAAGCTCAAAGCACACATTGCACCTCACACAATAATAGTGGGAGATGTCAAAACTCCAATCTCACCAATGGACAGATCCTGAAAACAGAAACTAAACAGAGACACATAGACACTAACAGAAATTATGAAACAAATGGCTTTAATAGATATCTACAGAATATTTTATCCTAAAACAAAAGGATATACCTTCTTCTCAGCACCACATGGTACCTCCTCCAAAATTGACCATATAAACCATCACAAAATAGGCCTCATCAGATACAAAAATATTGAAATTATCTCATGCATCCTATCAGATCACCACAGTCTAAGGCTGATCTTCAATAACAGCATTAATAATAGAAAGCCAGCATTCACATGGAAACTGAACAACACTCTACTCAATGATAACTTGATCAAGGAAGAAATTTTCTAGAGTTTAATGAAAATGAAGCCACAACATACCCAAACTTATGGGACACAATGAAGGCATTCCTAAGAGGAAAACTTATAGCCCTGCGTTTCTACAAAAAGAAACTAGAGAGAGCATACATTAACAGCCTGACAGCATACCTAGAAGCTCTAGAACTAAAGGAAGAAAATTCACCAAAGAGGAGTAGAAGGCAGGAAATAATCAAACTCAGGGCTGAAATCAATCTATTGGAAACATAAAGAACTATTCAAAGAATCAACCAAACTAGGAGCTGGTTCTTTGAGAAAATCAACAAGATAGATAAACCATTAGCCAGACTCACTAGAGGGCACAGGGACAGCATCCTAATTAACAAAATCAGAAATGAAAATGGAGACATAACAACAGAACCTGAGGAAATCCAAAACCTCATCAGATTCTACTACAAAAGGCTATATTCAACAAAACTGGAAAACCTGGATGAAATGGACAAGACTACCTCACCGGGGGATCAATTTCATAATCAGCCATCAAATCCAGACACTATTGCATATGCCAGCAAGATTTTGCTGAAAGAACCCTGATATAACTATCTTGAGTGAGGCTATGCCAGTGCCTGGCAAATACAGACGGGGATGCTCACATTCATCTGTAAGATGGAACACAGGGCCCCCAATGGAGGAGCTAGAGAAATTATCCAAGGAGTTGAAGGGGTCTTCAACCCTTTAGGTGGAACAAGATATGAACTAAACAGTACCCCCAGAGCTTGTGTCTCTAGATGCATATGTACCAGAAGATGGCCTAATTGGCCATTACTGGGAAGAGAGGCCCCTTGGTCTTAGAAACTTTATATGCCCCAGTACAGGGGAATGCCAGGGCCAGGAAGTGGGAGTGGGTGGGTGGGGGAACAGGGCAGAGGGGAGTATAGGGAACTTTTGGTTTATCATTTGGAATGTAAATAAAGAAAATATCTAATAAAAAAAGGTTCACTCCCTCTAAAATATTCAGTATCTTTAAAATACTAAGTACTTTAAAATTCAAAGTCTCTTAACTGTGGGATTCACTAAAAAACTTCCTTCAAGAGGGGTAACTATCAGGGCACAGTCACAATCAAAGCAAAAAAATCAATCTCCAACTATCCAATGTCTGGAATCCAACTCAATCTTTTAGGCTCCTCTAAGGGTTTGGATCACTTCTCCAACCATGCTCTTTGTAGCATATACATTGTCTTCTAGGCTCCAGCTGCCTGTACTCCATTGCTGCTGCTGTTCTTGATAGTCATCTCATGGTACTGGCATCTCCAAAATTCTGCTGTCTTCTACTGTAACTTGGCTTTAACAATAGCCTCTCATAGGCTTTCTTCATGGTGCTAAGCCTCAAATCCTTTGCAAGACCCCTTCTGTCATGGGCCATCAATTGCAACTGAGGCTGTATCTTCACCAATGGCCTTCCATGGCCTCTCACAGTGCTGAGCCTCAGCTGCTCTGCATCACCCCTTCATGCTTTCAAAACCAGTATCATCTGGGTAACTCTTACATACCAATGGCCTTCCATGGCCTCTCACAGTGCTGAGCCTCAGCTGTTCTGCATGACCCCTTCATGCTTTCAAAACCAATACCATCTGGGTAACTCTTATGTATTACTAAGTCCAGCCACAGCACAAGGTACAACCATGGCTATCTCTGGAACACAGCCTCTGTGCTCTCAGATAACACTTCCCAGAAGATGTCACTTTAATGATGCTGGTCTCTTTTTAATCACCGCTAATTTCTTAGATCCAGCTAACCAGCATCAATAGTCCCAGTAATACAAAGGTTTCACTTTACTAGTTCTGGTATCTTGTTAATCACAGCTGATTCTTCAGCCCCAGCTAACCAGAACTACAGAATCTTCACAATCAAAGTAACAATGGCCCTGAAAATAGTCTTTAATTTTCCCGATGAAATTTCACAAGCCAGGCCTCCATTTTCTGCACTGTTCTCAGCATTATCTTCCAAGCTCCTACACAACATCCTACAGAGAGCTCTTAACACTGATCTTCTAGCCCAAAGTTCCAAAGTCCTTCCATAGTCCTCCCCAAAACATGTTCAGGTTGTCACAAGAATATCCCACTAGGCTGGTACCAATTTGTCTTAGTCAGGGTTTCTATTCCTGGACAAAACATCATGACCAAGAAACAAATTGGGGAGGAAAGGGTTTATTCAGCTTACACTTCCTTACAGCTGTTCATCACCAAAGGAAGTCAGTACTGGAACTCAAGCAGGTCAGGAAGCAGGAACTGATGCAGAGGCCATAGAGGGATGTTCTTTACTGGCTTGCCTCCTCTGGCTTGCTCAACCTGCTCTCTTATAGAACCAAGACTACCAGCCCAGAGATGGCACCACCCACAAGGGGACCTCCCCACTTGATCACTAATTTTGAAAATGCCTTACAGCTGGATCTCATGGAGGCATTTCCCCAACTGAAACTTCTTTCTCTGTGATAGCTCCAGCTGTGTCAAGTTGACACAAAACTAGCCAGTACACCATAGTTGCTGGGATTTCATGAGCATAGTAGTATGCCATTTCTAAAAGACACTGGTTTTCTATGGTCCTCCCCATCCTTTGCTTCCTACATTCTTTCTACTCTCTCTTTCATGATTGTCCTGCAGCTTGAGGAAGGGGTGGGATATAGGTGTCCTATTTGTGGTTGAACTCTCTGCTGATAGCTAGTCTATGCACACTAGTATGTCTGATTCAGCATCTCTGGTCAAAAGCCATGGGAACTCACAGGTCCCAGTAGTGAAACTGTTTCTATTAGTTTACTAAACTGACATAGTAGATTCATATAACTCTACCTATAGCTTAGTGGAGTTCCCAGAACTCATAAGAGAAGTTTCTTTGTATAGTAGATGGTGAAAAAAAAAAGCCCATGATTTAAAAATAGATGGAACAACAATATGAACTAATCAGAACTCAGAGCTCATGTCTCTAGCTGCATATGTATTAGAAGATGGCCTAGTTGGCCATTATTTTGGAAGAAAGGCTCTTGGTCTAGCAATGTTTATATGCCCTAGTACAGGGGAATGCCAGGGCCAAATAGTGGGAGGGGGAGGGTAGGGGAGCAGGGCGGGGGGTAGGTGTAGGGGACTTTTGGGGTAACACTTGAAATGTAAATGAAGAATTTCTCTAATAAAATAAAAAAAACTGTCTTTAGAGAAAAACAACAGCATAACTTAATCATTCAGAAAGGGTCAATGAGGAAAGTTGTTTTATATTCAGAAAAGATAGAAGGTAGGTATACCCATGGCTAAAATCAAGAAGAATCCAATGTGGATGAAACCTCTCATCACATTCAGGGGACAAGTGCTGGGATATTACTATGAAAATCAAGAAGCAGGGGAACAGAAGTACCACCTTGTGTCCTCCCATGCCAACTCCTTTCCAACTCCTTTCTTCTTCTTCTTCTTCTTCTTCTTCTTCTTCTTCTTCTTCTTCTTCTTCTTCTTCTTCTTCTTCTTCTTCTTCTTCTTTTTCTTCTTCTTCTTCTTCCTCTTCCTCTTCTTCTTCTTCTTTTTCTTCTTCATTTATTTATTTTTTTAGATTTTTCCTCTATTTACATTTCAAATGTTATCTCCTTTCCTAGTTTCCCCTCTGAAATTCCCCTATCCCATCCACCACTCCTGCTCACCAACATACCCACTCCTATTCCTGGGATTGGCATTCCTTTATACTGGGGGCATAGAACCTTCACAGGACTAAGGGTCTCTCCTCCCATTGCTGACTGACTAGGCCATCCTCTGCTACATATGCAGCAGTTTCTATTTTTTTGAATAGTTTGAGGAGAATTGGAATTAGGTCTTCTTTGAAGGTCTGATAGAACTCTGCACTAAACCCATATGGTCCTGAGCTTTTTTTGGTTGGGAGACTATTGATGACTGCTTCTATTTTTTTAGGGGAAACGGGACTGTTTAGATCATTAATCTGATCCTGATTTAACTCTGGTACCTGGTATCTGTCTAAGAAATTGTCCATTTCATCCAGGTTTTCCAGTTTTGCTGAGTATAGCCTTTTGTAGTAGGATGTAATGATGTTTTAGATTTCTTCAGGTTCTGTTGTTATGTCGCCATTGCCGTTTTCATTTCTGATTTTGTTAATTAGGATGCTGTCCCTGTGCCTTCTAGTAAGTCTGGCTAATGGTTTATCTATCTTGTTGATTTTCTCAAAGAACCAGCTCCTGGTTTGGTTGATTCTTTGTATAGTTCTTTTTGTTTCCACTTGGTTGATTTCAGCCCTAAGTTTGATTATTTCCTGCCTTCTACTCCTCTTGGGTGAATTTGCTTCCTTTTGTTCTAGAGCTTTTAGGTGTGCTGTAAGGCTGCTAGTGTATGCTCTCTCTAGTTTCTTTTTGGCAGCACTCTACTGTATGAGTTTTCCTCTTAGGAATGCTTTCATTGTGTCCCATAAGTTTGGGTATGTTGTGGCTTCATTTTCATTAAACTCTAAAAAGTCTTAAACCTCTTTCTTTATTTCTTCCTTGATCAAGTTATCATTGAGTAAAGTGTTGTTCAGCTTCCATGTGAGTGTTGGCTTTCTATTATTTATGTTGTTATTGAAGATCAGCCTTAGTCTGTGGTGATCTCATAGGATACCTTGGATAATTTCAATATTTTTGTATGTGTTGAAGCCTGTTTTATGATCAATTATATGGTCAATTTTGGAGAGGGCACCATGAGGTTCTCCTGTATTTCTTTAAGGGAGTTATGAATGTCCTTCTTAAAATCCTCTTCCAGAATCATGAGGTATGATTTTAAATCCGAATCTTGCTTTTCCAGTGTGTTGGGATATCTAGAACTCACTGTAGTGGGAGTACTGGCTTCTGATGATGCCAAGTAGTGTTGGTTTCTGTTGGTAAGAGTCTTACATTTGCCCTTTACCATTTGGTAACCTCTGGTGTCAGATATTCTAGCTGTTTCTGGCTTTTGAATTTTCATCCCATGAGTCTTTAGGCCTGTGTCAGCAGTTCTGGGAGACCAGCTTTATCTCCTCCAAGACCAGTACATAGAGGGCTGTGGCTTCAGATGTAGGCCCACAGGACCATGTCCCTGAAGCCCTTTTGTTTCTGTTCCCCCTACCCCCACCCCTAACTCTCTTGTGTGCCTTAGAGAGACACCAGAGAGAAAAATGGCGATCTCCCCTGAGTCCTGGGGTTAGAGTTGCCAACTGTTTTCTAATTTCTTGGTTAAAGAGCCCTAAGCATCAAGGGATATTTATTAGGCCTTGGGAAAGTGATCAAGATTCATTAGATGACATCACCTAGCCCCTATACTAGGAGAGTGCAGAGGAAGACCAGGAAGAGTGACAGCTAAGTTCAGGTAACTGGATATGAATGATGATGACATTGACATTTGATAGTCATTATGGAATGGAAACTACAGAGTTAAGTACTACAGCTCTCCACTCACCCTGGGATATCTGTCTTTAGACATGACTCAAGTGTCATGGGTCTCTTGACATGACTGAATAGGAAGAACATGACACTCTTTAGATATGTATTATGTGAACTTAAATCCCAATATTAAAAAAAAATTAAAACATCTATCGGTTGTTTAGTGGATACAGTTGAGGGATCAATGGAGTCAGATTCATGTTTTATTATATGGGAAGAGAAAATTAAATATTCTCTCCAAATTCAACCTGAATGCTAGGAAAGGGGATTAGAACATCCCATTGAATCCCTTCTTATACATTCTGCTTTTTTCTTCCTATGTATTTAAAAGACATATGGTTTAATTTAGGAAGGGTCTAGAATCTGTTGACATCCAAGCAACAGCAGGAAAGTCACCTGAAGAACATGACTGGGAATATTATGACTCCTTGTAGTAACCCTGTCTAAGCAGGTTTCTAATAAGCCTAATCCTAGAGGGAGACAAGGAAAGGCAGTGTTTGTATAATTTCTAATGTAAATTTGGCAGAACACAGTACAATAGTTAGAGAAGATGTTTTTGATGTGAATTCTATAGATAGAAATTGGCTGTAATGTGATTGAGTTCAAGAGGTAGCACCTTGGGAATAAGAAAACAAAAAGCAAAACAAAGCAACTCTGACAAGATGTAGAAACAAATACATAGCTCACCACTCTCTGGGGTGAACATGGCTGTTCAGTTAGGAGAATAGAGTTAGCTGGCAATTCCGGATTTATAGATCATCAATGAGAAACCTTCCATGAGATGGCTGAGGCTCTAATAAGTCTATTCCAGTGGCTCAGAGTCTTGAACTTAAGCTCTATTATGTTGTCTATCTTTTAGGTATCTTAGTATCTCCACAGAGTACTTGTAAGTAGATTAGAAACCATATTTCACAGT
Source organism: Mus minutoides (assembly GCA_902729485.2). Taxonomy (NCBI): domain Eukaryota; kingdom Metazoa; phylum Chordata; class Mammalia; order Rodentia; family Muridae; genus Mus; species Mus minutoides. The sequence continues at coordinate 57,295 of LR751635.1, forward strand.
TTTCCAATACTTTGAGGTCTGCAGGTGTTAAGAGCCAAGAGTAAAGTCAGGAGATACCGCATTTTGGCTGCTAGCAATTTTTCTCCACCTCCCCTCAAATTTCCAAAATCTTCACCATCAAGGAAATTTCAACACTTAGAAATAATATGTAGACAAAGTCTTTGAATAATTTGAAATAGTATCTTCAGAAAAGCTGGCAAAGACTATAGTATCTCTTCACAAACGTGTAATTGTGCAGCTTGAGGTTCCCCCTTACGCAACAAACATCACATCAAAGAGGAATGAAATACATTGTAACTGGGAGCTGTGTGTTCCCTGTGAGGTACTTAACTGGTGTGAAACAAAGTAAAACAAAAGAAACAAGCCACAGTTGACCTGTTATGTCTTCTGAATAGGAGATACACTTGCTTACCCATTCAAAGGAGTCTGAGTTGGGGATGGAGATTTACAGATGACTGTGAGGGCTTGGGAAACTTTGGTGGGATGGACTTTAGAGTGCATGTGACTAAACTCAGCATCCTGAGAAATACTGACATTCAAGGGACTAATCAATAGTTTCCTCATTTGCTTTTCTTACATAGGTGAGGCCCACATGCTCACATAATTGTTCAACACACAGTGTGCTAGGCACACCTCTACTGACCAACAATCAAGAATATGTCCCACAGCGTGCCTACAAGCCAATCTGATGGAGGCAATTCCTAAGCTCTGATCCACCCTTCCTAGTTATGGCTGTGTTGTGTAAAAAAGAACAGAAAACAAAGAAAACAAAAACAAACAAACAAACAAAAAACAAAAAACAAAACAGAAAAATAAAAAACAAACAAGCATGAAAACCAGAAGATCCTGGACAGATGTTATGCAGACACTAAGAGAAAACAAATGCCAGCCCAGGTTACTATACACAGCAAAACTCTGAATTACCATAGATGGAGAAACCAGAGTATTCCATGACAAAATAAAATTCACACAATATCTTTCCATGAATCCAGCCATTCAAAGGATAATAGCGGAAAAGCACCAATACAAGGACTGAAACTACACGCTAGAAAAAGCAAAAATGTAATCCTTCAACAAAACTAAAAGAAGACAGCCACAATAACAGAATCCCAACTCTAACAACAAAAATGAAAAGAAGCAACAATTACTTTTCCTTAATATGTCTTAATATCAATGGACTCAATTCCCCAATAAAACGACATAGACTAACAGACTGGCTGCACAAACAGGACCCAACATTTTGCTGCCTACAGGAAACACACCTCAGGGAAAAAGACAGATATTACCTCAGAGTGAAAGGTTGCAAAACAATTTTCCAAGGAAGCAGTCTGAAGAAACAAGCTGGAGTAGCCATTCTAATATCGAATAAAATTGACATTCAACCCAAAGTTATCAAAAAAAGACAAGGAGGGGCACTTCATACTCATCAAAGGTAAAATCTTCCAAGAGGAACTCTCAATTCTGAATATCTATGCTCCGAATACAAGGGCAGCCACATTCATTAAAGAAACTTTAGTAAAGCTCAAAGCACACATTGCACCTCACACAATAATAGTGCGAGACTTCAACACCCCACTCTCACCATTGGACAGATCCTGGAAACAGAAACTAAACAGAGACACAGTGAAACTAACAGAAGCTATGAAACAAATGGATTTAACAGATATCTACAGAACATTTGATCCTAAAACAAAAAGATATACCTTCTTCTCAGCACCTCATGGCACCTTCTCCAAAATCCACCATATAATTGGCCACAAAACAGGTCTCAACAGATACAAAAATATAAAAATTATCCCATGCATCCTATCAGATCATCATGGACTGAGGCTGATCTTCAATAACAACATAAATAACAGAACGCCAACATTCACATGAAAACTGAACAATACTCTAATCAATGATACCTTGGTCAAGGAACAAATAAAGAAAGAAATTAAAGACTTTCTAGAGTTTAATGAAAATGAAGCCACAACATACCCAAACTTATGGGACACAATGAAAGCATTCCTAAGAGGAAAACTCATAGCTCTGAGGTCCTCCAAAAAGAAACTGGAGAGAGCATACACTAGCAGCTTGACCACACACTTAAAAGCTCTAGAATAAAAAGAAGCAAATTCACCCAAGAGGAGTAGATGGCAGGAAATAATCAAACTCAGGGGTGAAATCAACCATGAGGAAACAAAAAGAACTATTCAAAGAATCAATCAAACCAGAAGCTGGTTCTTTGACAAAGTCAACAAGATAGACAAACCCTTGGCCAGACTCACTGGAGGGCACAGGGATAGCATTCTAATTAACAAAATCAGAAATGAAAGGGAGACATAACAACAGATCCTGAGGAAATCCAAAACACCATCAGATCCTTCTACAAAAGAATATATTCAAAAAAATGGAAAAATCTGGAGGAAATGGACAAATTTCTAGACAGATACCAAGTACCAAAGTTAAATCAGGATCAGAGTAATGACCTAAACAGTCCTATATCTCCTAAAGAAATAGAAACAGTCATTAATAGTCTCCCAACCAAAAAAAGCCTAGGACCAGATGGGTTTAGAGCAGAGTTCTATCAGATATTCAAAGAAGACCTAATTCCAGGTCTTCTCAAACTATTCAACAAAATAGAAAACGAAGGTATGCTACCCAATTCATTCTATGAAGCCACAATTACTCTGATACCTAAACCACATAAAGACAAAACAAAGATAGAGAACTTCAGACCAATTTCCCTTATGAATATCAATGCAAAAATACTCAATAAAATTCTCGCAAAACGAATCCAAGAACACATCAAAACGATCATCCATCATGACCAAGTAGGCTTCATTCCAGGGATGCAGGGGTGGTTTAATATAAAGAAATCCAACAGCGTAATCTACTATATAAACAAATTCACAGATAAAAACCACACAATCATCTCTTTAGTTGCTGAGAAAACATTTGACAAAATCCAACACCCACTCATGATAAAAGTCTTGGAAAGCACAGGAATTCAAGGCCCATAACTAATCATAATAAAAGCAATCTACAGCAAACCAGTAGTCAACATCAAACTAAATGGAGAGAAGCTGGAAGCAATCCCACTAAAATCAGGGACTACACAAGACTGCCCACTTTCTCCCTACCTACTCAATATAATACTTGAAATCCTAGCCAGAGCAATTCGACAACAAAAGGAGGTCAAGGGGATACAAATTGCAAAGGAAGAAGTCAAAATATCACTATTTGCAGATGATATGATAGCATATATAAGTGACCATAAAAACTCCACCAGAGAACTCCTAAACCTGATAAACAGCTTCTGTGAAGTAGCTGAATATAAAATTAACTCAAACAAAACAATGGCCTTTCTCTTACACAAAGGATAAACAGGATGACAAAGAAATTAGGGAAACAACACCCTTCACAATAGTCACAAACAATATAAAATATCTTGATGTGACTCTAACTAAGGGAGTGAAAGATCTATATGATAAGAATTTCAAATCACTGTAGAAAGAAATTGAAGACGATCTCAGAAGATGGAAAGATCTCCCATGCTCTTAGATTGGCAGGATCAATATAGTAAAATTGGCTATATTGCCTAAAGCAATCTACAGATTCAATGCAATCCCCATCAAAATTCCAACTCAATTCTTTACAGAGTTAGAAAGGGTAATTTGCAAGTTCTTCTGGAATAACAAAAAACCTAGGATAGCAAAAACTCTTCTCAACAATAAAAGAACCTCTGGTGGAATCACCATGCCTAACCTCAAGCTGTACTACAGAACAGTTGTAATAAAAACTGCATGGTACTGGTACAACGACAGACAGGTAGATTAATGGGATAGGATTGAAGACCCAGAAATGAGTCCAAACACTTATGGTCACCTGATCTTCGACAAGGGAGCTAAAACCATCCAGTGGAAAAAAGACAGCATTTTCAACAAATGGTGTTGGCACAACTGGCGGTTATCATGTAGAAGAATGGGAATTGATCTATTCTTATCTCCTTGTACTTAGGTCAAGTCTAAATGGTTTAAGGAACTCCACATAAAATCAGAGACACTGAAACTTATAGAGGAGAAAGTGGGGAAAAGCCTTGAAGATATGGGCACTGGGGAAAAATTCCTGAATAGAACAGCAAAGGCTTGTGCTGTAAGATCAAGAATTGGCAAATGGGACCTCATAAAGTTGCAAAGCTCTGTAAGGCAAAAGATATTATCAATAACACAAAAGGGCCACCAACAGATTGGGAAGGATCTTTACCAATCCTAAATCAGATAGGTGACTAATATCCAATATATTCAAATAACTCAAGAAGGTGGACACTAGAAAATCAAATAACCCCATTAAAAAATGGGGCACTGAGCTAAACAAAGAATTCTCAACTGAGAAAAACTGAATGACTGTGACGCACCTGAAAAATGTTCAACATCCTTAATCATCAGGGAAATTGAAATCAAAACAACCCTGAGATTCCCCCTGACACCAGTCAGAATGGCTAAGATCAAAAATTCAGGTGACAGCAGATGCTGGCATGGATGTGGAGAAAGAGGAACACTACTCCATTGTTGGTGGGACTGCAAGTTTGTACAGCCACTCTGGAAATCAGTCTGGCCGTTCCTCAGAAAATTGGACATAGTACTACCAGAGGATCCTGCAAAACCTCTCCTGGGCATATATCCAGAAGATGTTCCAACTGGTAATAAGGACACGTTCTCCACTATGTTCATAGCAGCCTTATTTATAATAGCCAGAACCTGGAAAGAACCCAGGTGTCCCTCAACAGAGGAACGGATACAGAAATTATGGTACATTTACACAATGGAGTACTCCTCAGCTATTAAAAACAATGAATTCATAAAATTCCTAGGCAAATGGATGGATCTGGAGGGCATCATCCTGAGTGAGGTAACCCAATCACAAAAGAACTCACATAACATGTACTCACTGATAAGTGGATATTAGCCCAGAAACCTAGATTACCCAAGATACAATTTGCTAAACATATAAAACTCAAGAAGAATGAAGATCAAAGTGTGGACACTTCGCCCCTTCTTAGAATTAGGAACAAAGCATACATTGAAGGAGTTACAGAGATCAAGTGTGGAGCTGAAACAAAAGGATGGACCAACCGGTGACTGCTGCAGCTGGGGATCCATCCCATAATCAGCCACCTAATGCAGACACTATTGTATATGCCAGCAAGATATTGCTGAAAGGGCACTGATATAGCTGTCTCGTGTGAGGCTATACCAGTGCCTGGCAAACACAGAAGTGGATGTTCACAGTCAGCTATTAGATAGAACACATGGTTCCCAAGAGAGGAGCTAGAGAAAGTACCCACGGAGCTGAAGGTGTCTCCAACCCTATAGTTGGAAGAACAATATGAATTAACTAGTACCCCCAGAGCTCATGTCTCTAGCTGCATATATAGCAGAAGATGGCGTAGTTGGCCATTATTGGGAAGAGAGGCCCCTTGGTCATGCAAACTTTATATGCCACAGTACAGGGGAACGCCAGGGCCAAGATGTGGGAGTGGGTGGGTAGGGGAGCAGGGTGGGGGATGGGGGAGGGTTTATGGGACTTTTGGGATAACACTTGAAATGTAAATGAAGAAAATGTCTAATAAAAATTGAAAAAACAAACAAACAAAAAACAAACTAGCATAGATTCTAATACAGATGTTGGGGAGACCAAATACCATGCAGAAAATGACACACCAATCACATCATGTACAAAAATTGAAGCTAAGTATTCAAGGTATATTAATATGGTCTTCCTGAGTGACATGACTATAGATTAACTTCCATTGTTGTACCCATGCGCAGCACTGAACAAGTTCTTTAATCTCCCTGATTTCAATTTCCAATCTAAAAGCCAAGTGAGAAGAATACATTTCATGTTTTTCTTTTTCTTTTTCTTTTTTTTTTTCCGAGGCAGACTTTCTTTATAATGCCCTGGCTGTCCTGGAACTCACTTTCTAGACCAGGCTGGCCTAGAACTCAGAAATCTGCCTGCCTCTGCCTCCCAAGTGCTGGGATTAAAGGCATGTGCTACCACGCCCTGCTGATACATTTCATGTTAAAAGCAATAGTTTCATTTAAGAATTTTCAACTGTATGAAAAATATATAAACTGGCCTGCCGCACAAATACTCTTGTGATTAATTGTTATCAAGAAGTCCTCACGGTACTTTGACCACATACTGTATTCACTGTTGATCTCTGATTCACAGCTTCTCGAAGCTCTTTCAGTGTTTTTCACCAAAATTCTCCACCTACTGTAGTTCATTTTATCACAACCACATAAAAACCATGACAAGGTCCACAGTACAGCAGTATAGTATGTTTTGCACTGCTGACTGCCTGCATCTGTTCTCTGCTTTTTCTTGGGTAGGAAGTCTTCCTGGCAACACCACTACCACTGTCAACTTCACTAAAGCTTTCAAATTTTCCAGTACCTCTCACTTCCATACCAGAGTCTCACATTCAGAACTGACATGGTTCCATATGAGAGAGAGTCAAGGATAGAAATGGGACAATGTTTCCAGGCTGATGACATTCTTCAAAGAGAATCAATCGGAAGCAATGAAAGATTATCTCCGAAAAACACAAGTGTTTTTAGAATTTGACATGATGAACTAAAGGTTCAGTGCATATGCTATACTTTTTTGAGATAGAGATACATTGTTATATAAAAGCAGAATTCAAATACTACCATGCAATGACTTCCAGAGAGTTTTCTAAGGGATTAAAAGCAAAAAACCCTGAAAACATGAACATCTGATAGAGCTTAAATCAAAATAATGGCTAAAACATATAACCGCAAGAGCTTCAATTCTGAACATTAAAATAATTCAGTGAAGTGTCCAGAGAAGAACTGTGCTAGTAGAAACATTGTGATGTCAATCATATTATATTGCTTTTATACCTGGAAACCATACTTGATATTTTAACACCTTAATATTTTAACACTTTTTATAACATCATGATTCTTTTATTTCTACATCAAAATCATGTCACGACACAAATAAAGATCTTGGGAGATGGCTCAGTTCGTAAAAATATTTGCCTTGTAAGTACAAGGATGTAAGTGCCACCCACAGAACATATGTAAAAAAAAAAAAAGCCAGGCATGATAGCATGATGGCATGTACCACTTGTAATCTCAGAACTAGGGCAATAGAGAAAGGCAAGCTGGCATAGCCAACTTAGTCTGAGGCTAATGAGAGACCTGTCTTTTAAAAGAGGTACAGGGTGTCTGAGAAACAACATGAGGTTGACTTTTGACCCTCATGTGCATACCCATGAAAACAACCACCTGAATCAACATGCATGATAGAAAAAAACAACTGAAAACTGAAATAAACAGAGACAAATGTGCTTTCTATTTAACAGGACTAGCCTGAAAATGTTAGAGTAAATGTAAGGAACAACATAAAACATAACTAAAGCACATAGTTTACCTTTATACATATCAATCCTGCATTCATGAGCTGCAGCAGCTAGAGCCGGCACGTTTTCTTAGTGTTATGTCTAAGGAAGCATGAACATGCAGTTTGTCCTTGTTATTTCCCCCTAAACAATAGTTAACAACTATTTAGTATATAGTGTTTACATAATAGAGTAAAGCACACTGTAAGTAATGACTTGAAGTAAGATTGTACAAGTTCTAAGCAAATACAATGTCATTTTATAAAGAGGATTAAATCTATGTATTTGCCTATCTGAGGCTGGCCCCATGTCCAGTCCCACTTGAATATTGGAGGATTAGAAAATAATAAATTTTCCTAATATGCCAGGCAACACCCTGGTCATCATTTCTTAGCCAAAAGTATTGGAATGGTTATCTGGTCAGCCCTAGGGCTAAACCCACTCTCCTTCTGTTGGCATTTAGTCAGCAGACAGTAGTACTCAAAGGAAAGACACTCATCAAAAGGATGGAAACCTCAAAGATATGACAAATGGAGTGTGGTACAGCCACATGGCTTCCACTTATGTAAGAATTGCCTTAGGCAGTTTTTCCCAATCAAAATACTTTCTACTGGCTTTGCTTTGGAAAGGGGTGTATGTTCGATAAGGTTGAAAACTTGTGTTCATTTATTCTATAGACATACTACACCGCAAGCAATCACCATTTCAAAGTTTCTCATTTGGGTCACAGCACTGAATTATTTTCAATCCATTGCATCCCAGGGCAGTTCTGGATTCATCATAATTCATTCATTCAGCTTTTATTGAGTACTGATTATGTGCAGTGCATCGGCAAGGATCCTTTTAGGTATACAAAGATGAATATGAAATCATTCTTACCCTCAAGGAGTTTAGTATCTATCCTGAGAAATGAAATATATACAGAAGATATGGTTAGCTGAATATTTAGTTAATAATATAAGCTAATGGTAAAAGAGAAAATTTCATCAAATATTTTTGAAGAAATCAAAGGGAAAGCAATTTTAGCATCCTAGACACACACACAAACACACCCCACACCAGAGTTTGAGTGGAAGGGGTCCTTTGATCTGGGTCACCCCATGAATTTGACATCTTGTGCAAATCTTGTTAAGTATCAAGTTCTTGGCTTTCCCCAGAAGCTAGACCTAAGAAAGGGCTTTGAGCTTAAAGACACAGACTATGGGGCTGAGATCTTTTGATAACAGCTCTCAGTGGTACAGTGGAGCAGGATTCCTGGCTCCCAGAAGCTTATTCTTAAGTTTGAGAAATGTATAATTAAGATAACCCCTTCTTGATTAAAATAATTTTAGGAGTTTGCCATGGAAATTATCCAGCACATTCAAAGGATTCCTATATCTCCCCTAAACTAGGACTGTCTTTTAAGCCTTCATTGGACTATATATGATCCAAACAGAGGGGTGAAACAACAAACCATCAGCTAGCTGTGCGATTTCCAGCACTCTACTTTCTGGTTCACTGTGTTTCTTATGCGTGCTAAACTTGCTCCTTAAGGGTTGTGCCAAATCTAGCATCCTACTACTACCTTGACAAAGCATTGGTGAATAAAGTCCTGAAACCTAAAGACGAAAGGGTTAATAAGGGTCAGGCAAGTCTCCAGTCTGCCTGCTCAGCCTTGATAGGGGCTTGGGAGGTGCTAATAAGCATCCATGTCTATGCTATAATGAGGGGCTGCACACCTCTCAGTGGGAGTGCTATTTCCCTGTCCATGTCATGCCCCCCTTATACCCCCTGCTCTGAAGGTCTTCTGAAGTGGCTGAATAGAGGCCAGGGCTGTAGACATTTGGAGCCCCTTCCTTTCAACCTCTCTGTGGGACCCTGGAACAAGTGATTTAATCTCTTTCTGTTTGTGAGTCTTCACCAAAAAAGAATTAATCTCCCTCTCTTTTCCCCTTTCCCATCTAGTATAATGTTTAGATTGCCTGTAAGGCCTGCCAAAGCTGTCTAGGGGTTTCAGGGAGCATAGCATTGTTAGAGTCTGAAACCCTGTTGTCATTAATTGCTCAGGAGGGGAAGAAGGCCCCAAGAGTTCTAGCTAATATGTGTACCAGCGTCTTACCAAGTACTTAGCTTCAGTGGTACCTGGGTAGGCAGATGGTGATGCCCTTGTGACGCCCTGAGATTTCCTATTATCTCCTGCCGGGGACTTGGCTGCTGCTTCTGTGAGCCTTTTAACTGTGCTTCTCTTTTTCTAATCAGTGAGTACAGGAAAGAAAGAGTGGGAGAGAAATTTGGGAGCCAATGGAGAGAATTGTTTTCTTCTTCTTCTCTAACCTGTGTGTGTGTGTGTGTGTGTGTGTGTGTGTGTGTGTGTGTGTGTGTTTCTACAACTTATCTCATAGATTATATTTCTATATGAATTCTCCAAGCATTGAAAATGAATTCTGATTTGTTGCAATGGCTTATGACTTCTTCATGTCAGCAATACTGTTCCTTGTAGGTGTTGATTCATATATGCAGTTGGCAACTGTAATGGTCAGGAAAGATTCTAGGTGAAGACAGATTTAGGTCTGTAAATTGACCCTGTCTTTCACTAAGTGGCATGTGGAGGGTCACCTCTATGTCTCTGGCCATGAATTTCTCTTAAGTATAAAGAGTTTACACAAGCTATGGCCTACATCTTTTATCCTCAAATGTATTTGTGACCTTCCTCATCTTGGATTCATATTGTGCATATCTGTGCTGTTCTGATGTAGGTGGGAAAGTCTCATGCTTAGGTTCCCTGGCTTCTGATTGGATTGATCATAGTCAGTTCTAACAGGAGATAGGAGATGGATGCCAAGGTGAAGCCTGGAGGATATTCTGCATCAGTGTTCCTCGGTACTATCTCAACAGAGGCTGAGCCAGCCTTGTGATTTTAACTAGCCTTACGAGTCGGAGCCTGCATTATGTAGTCATACTTTTCAAACATTTCTTCCATTAACTACTTCCAAAACTTGTGTTACCCAATTTTCCTACCTTATATGTTCTTGACTATAAAATTAGAACATTTATTCCCCTAGGTAGCTCCCAATTGTGCAATATTGGTGGTGTAGTGTTGGTGGTATTGTTGGTATAGAAGATATTGTGAGATTTAAACAGATTGTCGTACAATTCCTTTCTATAGTGATTGCTCAGTAGATGTCTGAGGATTCACTTTGTTATAAAACTTCTTGCCTTTAAAAATATGTTTTTTAATTTCATTGATTTTATGTGTATGGGTGATTGCCTACATGTGTGTCTGTGCACCATGTATATGTCTGTTGTCCAAGGAGATCAGAAGAGGACTTTTGATCCCCTCAGTTTGGAGTTACAGACAGTTGTGAAATATGTGGGCTCTGGGAGTTGAACCCTGGTCCTCTGGAGGAACATCCTGTGCTCTTATTCACTGAGCCATTTCTCTAGCCCATTCTGGCTTGATAATCTAAACACCTATCAGTTCTTGACATAGATGCTACTGACATACTGCAATTTGGATTACTGTATTTCTTTCACTGTACTGTATGCATATATCTTTACTAAACTTAGTCTTGGTGTATCTGCAAAGGTGGTAGTCATTTCAAAATCTATAATTTCTTACTAATATATTTGCTTTTGCTTTCTTTCTCTCTAGTATTTGTATTACTCCAAAATACCCAATATCCAAAATGGTCTTTTTCATATTTGCTTCAAATGGTATAGGATGTCTATCTTGGTTCTTTTGTTTGCTATTAGCTTCCTGTACAGTGATGGAATTATGGTAGATACCAAAAATGATTCCCATAACCAAATATTAGTTGATTTATTTTTCAGAGTACAATTACCCCATGTAGTTTTGGGGCTTTTTTTCATATTAGAATCTCGTTAGATGCTCCATCTGTTCTGAAAACTCACTCTACTACTACATACTAAGGATATTTGTCTCAGAGAGTACAAGGCATGAGAACATGCTTGCTTTGTAGTGAATAATTGAAAATTATGTTTTCATTAGTATTGTAGGAAACGCACGTTACATATGCATCTATATATGAAACAACATTTCTAGTATCTAAAATTGTGCCTGTGATATTATAGGTTATCTCAACCTGTATATGTTAACTGAATAAATTTGTGTTTTGCATAAACCTTTGGAGGAAAATTACATGTTGCAGTTAGCCTGCAGAAATCATTCTTTTGCCTGAATTTCCAATTGATTTCCTTTCTTTAGAGTTTGATTTATCATTTTTTAAAAGAAAATTCACTGCCAGGTTATCTCTTCATTTTTTCTTCATTTCCAATTTAAATATGTTATCCATTATTTGGCTTCTTAAGAGTTTCTTTAAAATAGTATTTATCTCTGATTACTTCTAGGATGTTATTAAAAAATATACATGAGCATTCCCATGCTGTGGAAAGAGGGTGATATATTTATCACCTACTTCTCTCCCTAACTATTCATTCTATGATTTAATGATCCTGCATTCACTATTCCCTGATCACAGACCACCCTGAAGTGTGGTATAGAGAGAGGGAGCTAGAGGCATTGATTTTGGATCACTATGAATGAAAGGCATCCTAGAGTTGGATCTACTAAAATCATTTTGCTTATAGAGTAACCAATGAAGATAAAGATTAAAGTGAACATTTCAAGCTTACTAAAGAATTTAAAACATGTCTTAGTCAGCTCAGACTACTGTAACAAATATGGTAGCTTAAGTGGCACACATTGATTTCTTGTAGTTTTGGAAACTCATGGTCAATGCACAAGCAGACTTGCTTACTAGAGTAAGATATCATCTTGGTGAGCAGGCACCGCTTTCTTGCTATGTGTTCATACAATCCTTCCATGTTTCCTGGAAAGAAATGTAAAGATGGAAAAAGGAGAGTAGGGAAGGAGGGAGGCATGGATGAAGGGAAAGAGACAGAGAGAAGGATGTAGGGAACTTGAGCACACATTCAATGAGGACATGAATTTTCCACTGGGAAACCCATTCTCGGGGCATAATCAACTACAATCTTCTCCAAAAGCCCTGCTGTCACACTGGGATTTGATCCTCAACGTATGATCCTGAATGTACATAAATATTTCATGTATAACAAGATCAGAGTAAGAATGCAAGATTTCCTGATTCCCAGGGTAATAGCAAGCAGTGGCAGTTATTTAACACTGTTACTGGTGGGGTCCAACTTTCTGGATTAGTCTCCTAGTATTATCTTTTCCATCTACAGCAACAGCACACTATCCAATTACATAGAAAGATTCTTTGTGATAGTTGGAATATAAAATTGTTCGAGTTTTTCTTACCATAACCTTCCAACTTTCAGAACTCATCTTTGCAGCCAAAAGTGATCCTGTGAACAAAGGGTACCATTAGCTTAGGAATTATTCTCTTCTTAGCCTCACCAAGCCTCAAAGGGCTAGGGGAAATTTCCCGGGAGACACAGGCCAGGATCCTGTCAGCTTGTTTCATCTTCTCTGGGGTTTCTGAGCTACGCTTTTTTCCACAGGCTTTTCAATGTTCCTTTTCACTGAATGTCTTTGCCAAGATTTATGACATAGTAAAGAGAAAAAGAGCCATGTCAACTGTCCTGTGAAGGAACATGAGATTTTGCTGAACTTAAGGAGACTTTAAATGAATAAAAGGATCACAGGTTAAACACTATGAAAAATGATAACAGATTAATTTCTGAAAATACAGGAGTCATCCTAGTTAGAGCACAGTAGAAATTTGAATAAGTCCCATACAGTCCTTTTATAGGCCACGACATAATTAAATGACTATGCACTTTATAGATAAGATATATCTTTGACATACACATTCTGTTCTCATAATGTCTACCCCTAGTTCATAAACACACATACACCTTATTACCTAAAAAGGGATAAAAATATTTATACAAATATTAACCCTTTGAGATAAACTCTAATTTTTAAGAAGGAAAGACTTCTCCATTTGAAAACAAAAGCCCATGTGTGCTGACATGCTTAAGAATTGGTGCATAGTAACTCATTTCTGAGGAGCTCTTAGTCCAGTCTGAGGACTGACCACATATCCCACCCTGTGCTATGGTCAATTAGTAACAATCTCTCAGTTCTGTTAAGTACAGTTTCAGAGCCCACCTCTTTAAATTAAAACCATCAAGACCAAATTGCTAACACTCAAAGGAAATAGATTCTATTTCACAAATGTCTTTACGAAATTTGAACCAGAGCACATGAGATAAAGGGCTAATCTTTGCCTCTTCTCTAAATTTAAAATATCTTCTTCCTGAATGTCTCTCTGTAGAGGTCCTATAGAGTTGTCTTAATTCCTGCTGCTCATTGATCACTTCCCAAATCTCTTAGCTTCCATCAATATCATCATGGATCCTCTTTCCCAGATTTCCCTATCTAGCCTGTCACCAAATTCTGGAAGTTCTACCTTGGAAGTTTTTCTTAATCTTATTATTTTGTGATTTGTATAACCACCAATGTTATATCTGTCCTCAGTTTCTTGATGTCACTACATTCTTTAAATTTATTTTTAAATGTTATTATTTTATTTATTTACGTTCCATATATTGTCCTCTTCCTAGTCTCCATTCCATGAATCCTTTACCCCCTCCTATCCCCATTCCATGAATCCTTTACCCCCTCCTATCCCCATTTCATGAATCCTTTACCCCCTCCTATCCCCATTCCATGAATCCTTTACCCCCTCCTATCCCCATTCCATGAATCCTTTACCCCCTCCTTCCCCTTTGTTTCTGAGAGGGTTACTCTCCACTCACCCACACATTCCCACCTCACCCCTTCCCAGGGCATCAAGTTTCTGCAGGATTAAGCACACCCTTTCCCACTGAGACCAGAGAAGGCAGTCATCTGCTACATATGTAGTAGGGACCATTGACCAGCCCATGTATGCTCTTTGGTTGACAGCTTAGCCTCTTAGAGTTCTGGGGGATCCAGGTTATTTGATACTGTTGTTCTTCAATTGGGGTTGAAAAACTTTTCAGCTCCTTCATTCCTTCCCTTACCTCCTCTGTAGAGATCCCTGAGCTCATTGGACTCAATGGTTAGCTGTAAGTGTATACATCTGTCTCAGTCAGCTGGTAGATCCCCTCAGAGGACACCTATGCTAGGCTCTTCTCTGCAAACACAAAAAATGGTATCAGTAATAGGTTTGGGGGTTGGTGCCTGCACATGGGATGGATCCCTAGATGGGCTGGTCTCTGGATGATCTTTCATTCAGTCTCTGCTCTATTTTTGTCCATTTGATTCATAACTTTTGTTAGTTTCACTGTGTCTCTGTTTAGTTTCTGTTTCAACGATCAGTCAGTTGGTGAGAGTGGGTGTTGTTGGCTCCCACTATTATTGTCTGAGGTTCAATGTATGTTTTGAACTTTAGTAAAATTTCTTTTATGAATGTGGGTACCCAGGCATTTGGGACATAGATGAGAGTAAATTTTGGTAGATTTTCCCTTTGATGATTATGAAGTGGCTTTCCCCATCTTTTTTGCTAACTTTTGGTTGAAAGTCTGTTTGACTGGATACTAGAATGGATACTGCAGCTTTTTTCTTGGGACCATTTGCTTAGAAAACCTTTTCCAGCCTTTTACTCTGAGGTATTGTCTGTCTTTGTCACTGAGGTGTGTTTCCTGTATACAGCAAAATGCTGGGTCCTGTTTACATATCCAGTCTCTTAGCTTATGTTTTTTTATTGGGGAATTGAGTTTATAGATACTGAGAGATATTAAAAAACAATGATTGTTGGTTCTAGTAATTTTTGTTGTTGCAGATAGTATTAAATTTGTGTGTTTCTCTTCTTTTGAGTTTATTGTTAGATGATTAAATTTTTTTGTGTGTTTTCTTCAATGTAATTACCCTGCTTGTATTGGAATTTCTTTTCCAGTATACTCTGTAGGGCTGTATTAGTAGAAAGATATTATTTAATTTGGTTTTGTTGTGGAATATCTTGGTTTCTCCAACTATGGTGATTGAGAGTTTGGCTGGGTAGAGTAGCCTGGGCTGGCATTTGTCTTCTCTTAGGTTATAGATGACATCTATTCAGGATTTTCTGGCATTTAGGGTCTCTGTTGAGAAGTCTGGTGTAAGTATGGTAGCTCTACTTTATTTGTTACTTGGCATTTTTCCATTACCACTTTTAATATTCTTTCTTTGTTCTGTGCATTTAGTGTTTTGATTATTGTGTGACAGGAGAAATTTCTTTTCTGGTCCAATCTATTTGGAGTTCTGTAGGCTTCTGTTATATTCATGGCCATGTCTTTCTTTAGATTATGGAATTCTCCTTCTATGATTTTGTTGAATATATTTTCTAGCCCTTTGAACTGGGAATCATCATTCTCTTCATAATATTCTTAGGTTTGGTTTTGTCATTGAGTTCTGAATTTCCTGGATGTTTTGTTTCAGGAGCTTTTGGCACTATATATATATATATATATATATATATATATATATATATATATACATATATATTATTGTTGTCAATATCTTCTACACCTGAGATTCCTTTTTCTATCTCTTGTATTCTGTTGATGTTGCTGCATCTGTAACTCCTGATCTCTTTTCTAGGTTTTCCATCTCTAAGCTTGCCTCAATTCATGGTTTCTTTATTGTTTCTCCTTCCATTTTTAGGTCCTGGATGTTTTTGTTCAATTTCTTCACCTGTTTAATTGTGTTTTTCTGTATTTCTTTAAGGGATTCATTTGTTTTCTCTTTAAGGGCATCTACCTGTTTACCTGCATTCTCTTGTATTTCTTTTAGGGAGTTATTTATGTCCTCCTTAAAGGCCTCTATCATCTTCATGAGATGGGTTTTTAGGTCAGATTCTTGCTTTTCAGGTGTGTTAGCATATCCAGGGCTAACTGTGGTGGAAGAACTGGGTTCTGATGGTTCCAAATTACATTAGTTTCTGTTGCTAATGCTATTATGATTGCCTCTTACCAGTTGGTTATCTTTGGTGTTAATTGGCATGGGTGTCTTACTATGGAGCTTGTCCCTCCTTGGCGGCAGGTAGATCTGTGACCTGGGCTAGGGAAGGTCTCCTGAGAGGTAAGCAGTGCTGTTTCTGGTTAGGGGAAGCCTCCTATGTCCCTGGTTAAGGCAGACCTCCTGTATCCCTGGTTAGGGCAGAACTTCTGGGATGGACAGCTCTGGAGTGTGGAAGAGGGGCATGAGTTGCCAACATGCCTCTTAGGAAGTTGCATACCAGAAGGAAGTGTGTTTTTTCTTCTATTACTTCTCTCCCATACATGATCCTTTTATGTTGTTCCTGTGAATTATCTTCCCAGCATTTGCTAAAATTATAGCATGTGATGTGTACTAATTGGAGTAAGCTGGAAAAATCACATACTTCATCTCAGGGAACTCAGGCTATGGAGAGGAAAATAAACATTCAGTCAGCCATTGCTGACTTTCAATTGTTATGGCATAATACCTAACATAAACAACTTAAAGGAGGAGAATTCCATTTGCCTCATTATTTTAGATGTTTCTATCCATGCTCACTTGTCCCTATGTTTCTGGCCCTGTGGTGAGGTGACACATTATGGTGGAAGGAAACAACCAAAGACAACAGCTCACTTCTGTCTACCAGCAATTAAGCAGTAAGAGGAGGGGATCCCAGATACGGTTTAATGCCAAAAGATGAGTTTCCTGTGGTCCATTTTCTCCAATTTTACTCCCATCTTGTAAAGTCCCATTCAGCTATGAACACTTCTGCTGGCTAACTCACTGCTGATTTAGTCTTCTCCGTATCCAATTACCTCTCAATGGACAAGATAGGAACAAAGCTAGCAATGCACTGGTCTTTGGGCAGGATTGCTTCAGATACAAACCATAATACCCACTGAAACATGCAGGGATAATGTGAAGACCACTGGTGTTAACAATCAGAAGCATCTCAGTACAGTAGAGTGAGACTCTGGGAATATACATATAAAATAGGGGCAATGATAATTTAACTTATAGAAATCCAGGTATAATAAATCTATGTAGAATAATTCATTGAGTATATAATAAGTAGTGTAGTCAGCATTATCAAAAGTGATCCTTGACCTTTTTTTTTTAAAGGAGAGACCATATTTCATTGATTTATTTAACTTCTTCTAGATCATCAGCTGATTTATATGCTTATAACACTCTACTTATGTGCAGATTCAAGTAAAACTCATTGCTGGAGTAGCATCAGCTCTGCTCCCCGAAACATGTTCATTGTTTGTTAGCTCGGATAACAAAGCACTGTTACACTGTGGAGTCATAACACATAGTTGATAGGCCAGCACCAATGTCAGGACCACTGAAACCTAGCAACTCTGTGATAAAATATGTCTCCTATTATTTTGACCTTGATTATAATTTCCCATGAGCCATGTGAAATTCTTAATCTGATGTGACCTTTACAGAACATAGTACATTTTTCAAGCCTTTATCTCTCATGACTCATTTTTTTTTTATCCAAGTTAACATCTAGTCCACTTGTTTTTATAAATTGTTTCCATATCAATGAATGAGGGAGGGAGAGATAACTAATGTAATTTCATTTTTTCCAAAGAATTCTGATTTCTGAAATTATTTTTTCTCAATAGCATTGATATTTCCTTAGAATATTAATCTATTTGTTGATTACTTTATTCCTTGTGTCTAGAAGCATATCAAGGAAATAATAAATTAAATAGCCATTGGATCAATATATAATAAAATAAAATTCCTGCTAAATATGTCTAAATCCTAGATAGCTACACTTCATTGCTAATTCCTGAAATTTGGGATTTTTAATCTGCTGTATTTTAATAGAAAGTTGTTTTGTTTCTCATTTATCTCAGAATAGTGGTTCTGAACCTTCCTAATGCTGTGACCCTTTAATATAGCTCCTCATGTTGTAGTAATCCCCAACCAGAAATTCATTTCAATGTTACTTCATAGCTGTAATTTTGTTACTGTTATGGATCATAATGTAAATATCTGGTATACAGGATATCTGATGACCTCAAAGGGGGTTGTGAACCCCTGGCTTAGAATGATCTTGTCTTCTCATCTACCCTGTCATTAATGTTTAGTCACTATGAATACACTAGAACTAAACTGGAACACATCCTCTAACTCAGGTTCTAGAAGTCATGTTCAGACTTCTTACTCTAATGGTTGCTCTTTGACTTTACAGCAGTTTCTAACATGCTGTATTTGTGTTAGATTCCTTTTACTGAATTATGAGGTTACATGTAATAAGGGCCTATCATAATTCATGTTAACATTTCCAAATTGCTCAGCACAGTTCTCTAATAGGTAGTAGGAGTTTAATGATGAATTACATGGAATACATTGGAGTTTCTGAAGGTCTGCTTATGGTTTAAGGACCAGTTCAGGTGGGCTTTTCTCGTAGGGCTTTTATGAGACAGTCCCACCTGATGTAATACACTATTCTATAATCCATATAGCTACTTTGATGCTTAGGTTTTCAGTGGAAATTTTACATTTTTTCATATTTTTAATTTTCTTAACAAATGTTTAAGCTTTGCTACTATGGCTAAGGAATTTCTGTAGAAATAAAGATGAACAATAAAGAATCAGAGAACCCCACCTTCAATAACTGTGTCATAAATGCTCAATAAAGAATTCCTAGTTCTCACTCTCTGTATATTTAAATATAAAATATTATAAATTATATATTGGTAAATACAATATATAATTATGTACACACATATCAATTACACACATACACACATATGTATAGATAAACTTGAGACCTTCAGACCAGATATTGCGGAGTTTTCTAGAAAACATGGCCTGCAGGATCCAGAAAATACTCAATAGAAATCAGATTATTTGGTATTTCAAACAAGCCCACCTATGTCCATGTGCTTGTTATCTTCTGTTTGAGGACGTTTGCTTGCCTTTTGTAGTGAGCTAAGGCACGGCGATGAGTGTGCGACACTGATGCAATGGATGACTGATACAAGTGAGGGCTGACCATGTTGATGTCTTCACCTGTGAAGAGAGCCCATAATAACCCATGCTCCACAGACTCCTGAGATCCGGCCCCGCAAGAAATAATTAGATGCAAATGGAATGTGATAGGAAACATTTGCCAGTCAGGTAGAGTAAAAACTTTGTTAATTTGAAAAGCAAGGGACCAGAAAAATGAGCTCTGAATTAATTAGGTTTGGATTATCTAATATTTTTATTAAGGGCATTTAGTTATTTAGGCAATAACAGCTGCTGTTTGAGTTTTTTTTTTTTTTTCCTTTGTATGAGCCCTATAAGATTTTATGACCAAAGAATTATTTCTAACAGCAATGAAAGAAAAGCATTTAACTATAGACCTTTGCAGTTGGGTGCATATATCTTGCCATTTACCTGTTTGTTGTTGTTGTTGTTTTGTTTTTGTTTTTAACCAGGAAAGCATTATTTTCAACTGTCTGTTTTATATGATTTCATTTCTAGTTTTACTGACTTCAACTGTCCATGATTTTCTCTAACAATTCTTTACTTTCAGATAACAGAGAGCATTGATATGTCTTTCAAGCAAGGGAAATGTAATTATTTGTTACCTGTATATCAAATCATCTGAGTGCTTAATTGCAAGACTGATTTATCCTTTTAATTTTATGATAAATATTGTAGAATGTCTAAATATCAGAAAGTATAGAGGAATCTTGTGTCCCTGATCAAATAGGAAGTTCTTCAAGAGCCACTCTAAATCAGTTTAAAATATAATATTTATAGCCTAGAATTCAAGGTTCCCATTGGTGTTATTTTAAGTAGATAAAGGACAAAACCCATTAAAATCTTTCAGAAGTGAAACAAAATTAGAAATTTTTGCTTATGACTTTGTTAGAAATTTAAGATTTGTTCATTTTCCTCATTCTCACATTCTGTCGCAGTTCAGGGAAAGTTACCCACAGAATGTGGATTTCCAGAGGCCACTTTTTCAGAATGAAAGGCCTGTGATGTTAGGATTCTCTGATTCTCAGGATTGTCTCTTGTCCTCCAGAGATGATTCTGTTCTACAAGTAGTAAGCTTCTATCATCTACTGCCCTAGGGCAGAAGGCAGCGAGGCTGGCTGTCTCTAGGAATTCCTGCTTACCCATGGGTTACTTGCCAGATATGCCTCTGCCTTTTACAGCCTTGAGATTGTCATACCCCACTTCTACTGCATCCCCCACCCCACCCCCAGCTACTGGGCACTATTTTGTGTGTGTGTGTGTGTGTGTGTGTGTGTGTGTCCAAGGAAATATTTTATTTGCATTCTTACCTTTCACTTTCTTGCCTGTTTTGCCCAGGAGCAGTAAGGTACAGACAGGGATGCTTGGAGAGCCTGCTGACCCTTGAAATGATTGGCATCACTCAGTCATGCCCATGATCAGCTCAGAAGAACTGCTATCAATGAACGCAAGGCAAGCATTTCTTTCCCTTGGATTCCTTTAGTCACATTAAAGGCACTTAGACACACCACATGACTCACAGGCTTAGCCACTAGTGTGGATTGAAGTGTGTGACAGATAGTCACCAACACTTTGCTTCTAACCATCAGAAAAGAGAGAGAGAGAGAGAGAGAGAGAGAGAGAGAGAGAGAGAGAGAGAGCTTGCTTTCAGTTCCTGCATGACTGCTTTCCCTTTGCTTGAGTTTGGCTCCTGGCTGAGAGGCAAATGCAGCTAAGCAGATTTTACTTCCAGATGTACTGCCCTTGTAAGCAAAGTTCCTGAATGACTGCCACATATATCTGCTTGAAGTGCTATGACTTGGCTCCCTCTTTGTCAAATGGTATTACCACATATCTAACAAGAATCCTTTCTATAATAAAGTATCTTTAAACTCTATATCTACTTAATTATGAATTGCTCTTAAAGCTGATTTTTTTCCAGAAAAATATCATGTGCCTCTCATACAGAATCAATTGTTTATTCCCGTACAGATGAATCTGTTTACAGCAGGTATAGTTTATAAACTAGTTAAGTATTTTGGAAACCAATAGAATATCACTATGAAATTTTCTTCTTATTGCCTCAAAAGAGTAAGTAGTTCAGATAAAGAAAACTGGGGTCAGCAGAGGAAGTAGGAACTCTAATTAAGAGAAAGAAAGTCATTTGGGGCAGAAAAATTCCAGACTTATTCTATACTCAGAGTGCTTTATTAGACATCTGTAAATTCTCGCCCACTTTAAAAGACTCTAAAAGTGGAAATATGGAGGTTGTGGCTTATGCCACACAGGTGATTTAAAGTACCACTCATAAAAGCTGACTTGAGAGATAGGTTTCTAATCCTATCAGAATGTTTGCCGGTAGATCATCATTTACCTTTTCCCATCAAGAGTAGAATGATATTGTAGATTAACTGCATGACTTACTGTTGTTGGACTCATTGATATACTACCAAACCTGACTGTTTGAGGCCAATGATCAGATGTCAATGATCATTTTGTTTTATAAAAACATTACTGAGGGGCTGGAGATATGGCTCAGCAGTTAGGAGCAGTGACTGCTTTTCCAGAGGTTCTAAGTTCAATTCTCATCAACCACATGATGGCTCACAACCTTCTGTAATGGAATCTGATGTTCTTTTCTGGCATGTCTGAAGAGAGTATACACACATACATAAAATAAATTTTTAAAATGCCACCCAAAAGAACATTACTGATAGCCACCAAGGCAAAGAGTAGCCTAAAAGGAACTATGGAAAGGGTTTAGTGTGTATTTTCATTAATACCTCGGGAGTTTAAGGAAATGCTGTTGATCTTATATTAAGAATTCTGACTCCTGTCTGGTTGCTTCTAGTATGACATTCTTCCTATATATCAACATCTAAAGTAGGCCAGAGAGAGAGAGAGAGAGAGAGAGAGAGAGAGAGAGAGAGAGAGAGAAAGAAAGAAAGAAAGAACTGATTGCTCAGTCTGGTATACTTTAAAACAGAAATTGAACATATTCACAGTTTGCTGATCAACAAGCATATTATTGTTTGATGTAGGAAAATTTCTAATGATGGATAAGACATTCTATGTAGAACTAATAAGGTACTTGAGTAATTATAAAAGATGTCAGCCCTCACCTTTAGGTCTAGCTTGCATTTCTATTTTTAACAGGACCCCCAAATGCTACATACATATGGGCACCAGAATAGTGCTTCTCCATTTTGCCCACAACCTCTCACGGCCTCCTGACTTTTCTGATGCTTCCTCCTGACAGGGTATCCTTTCACTTCTTTTTACAGTATCTTAACCAAATGAACAGCCATATATTATGTGACTGTGTGTACAGAAAACTAGTTAGTAGAAGAACCAGGTAATAGTTGCTCTATGGCGGAAGGCCAGTTGGCAGAATAAGTTCACTCAGTAGATGCTTGTTGAAGATCTGGTGAATGCGTATGGACAAAGCAGGCATGGCATCTCTCCTATGGAACACACACAGTGCTATCTGGAGATGACTGACCCCTATATTTAATACTACATTCTATGCTCCTGCTCTTTTATCAGAAATTCTTGCACACAGTTTAGGGCTCCACTGTTAGATGATGTCCTTAGCTTTTCTGCCAATCTCCCCAAGAATACCTTTTCACCTACTTACCCATATGCCATTTGGGAAATGATGATACCTCACATACAGGTTCATTGCAAGAGAAAACTGTTACAGGCCCATGGCTTTTTATCTCTTCTTAGTTTTAATCCAGAGAGAAGATTTCTGTTTTTGTAGTCCCTAAAACAGATTGTCACACTTCTCTGAGGCTTTGTAGGCATGCTTATGAAAGCAGCTAATTATTTTGTGTGACTCCAGAGCAAAGATTGTCTTCATTAACTTGACTTTCACATTCTTGTCTTGCTGCTTTTAATTGTGAAATACACACACCATAAAGTTCATAATTTAAGCCACAACTACCCATCTGTAAATTTTCTTTGTTGTCTTAATTCTTAATTCTGTACCCAATAAGCAATAATCTATTCATCTGCCCCCAAAGCCTGGTGGCCTCTTTTCTGCCCTTGGTCTCCATGGAGACAGATATTCTTACTATTTCACATGGAGTCCTGCAGCATTTTTTTCTTCCTTTATTCATTAAGCATCAAATTATTTGAAATTCTTCTATGCTGTAGTGTATCTCAGTGTTTCAATGTTTAAAACTCATTTATTTGTTGTTGGGGGTATATGTGTGTCGTTGTGTATACATGTAGAGATCAGAAGACAATGTGTAGAAGTTGCTTTGCCTCTTCTAATATGTGGGTCCTGGGGGTCAAATTCAAGTGGTCATGCTTGGTAGCAAGTATCTTTACTTGTTAAGCCATCAACCCAAAGTTTCAATTATTTTTTAAAGGCAAATTAAATTGCATAGAATGTATGTATTGTCTGTAGTTTGGCCTTGTGGGGAAACCATCTCCCCTGTTGAGCAACCTGGCAACAGGAAAGGAGAAGGTGACACAATAATAAAGCTTTATTTGTTTGTTTGTTTTCTGTTTTCTTCATGTACAGCACTGTTGCTTTACAGGGGGCCAATCCTACCCTCTCTCATTCCAGTGAATCAATTCCTTGAGATATCTTGAGGGATAGTTTTGGTTAGTATAACTGGGTTAAAATGGGTATAATCCCCACTGTGTGTGTTGGGGTGTTGTTAGCATCGACAGGATAGAGCATGGGGAAATTAGATACTTGTCAATGCTCGGGCCAGCTCTTCACAAATAAGAGTTACCCTATGCAAAATATGGATGAAGTTGAGGTTGAACATCTGGAAGGAATCCTTCCTTTAGAGGAAGACAGAGTGACTTAGGCTAGGCTAGGCTATATTACCCCTGTTGTAACTATAGCTGGCATATCTTGACCCCAAACCTTGGGCTTTTATCACTAGTGTTTCAAGTACAGTTTTAGAGTTTATTAGTAATTTCCCAAGTACTTGTATGGACTTGAATAAATGGTCTATTTTAAAAATGCAACTGCATCTAGCATTTTCTTTGCGGAATCTGTAAACTCCACAACCCAGTAATTGCTTCCCCCTCCTACTTCCACTGGAAGTAGTCTCTGGAATAATAAGTTGATACTTTCTAGTTCCTTTCGAAAGAGGTACTAGAGACTTCTCTAAATTATTATTATCACCTCTATAAAATTTAAAAGCAAAGTATCATTCTCTGTCAAAAGCCATTCTTTTCCTGATTTGCTTCAATTATAACCTCTGATTAGCTATTGAAACTCACTGATTACTGACTGACATTGTGCTATCCCTGGAAGCATACCGGTAAATTCTATAAAATAATTGATGAAAAAATCTGAACAGTGTAGCTTGGAACAGGGCATCAAAATACCACAAGGGATTTGCAGTGCAAACTGCCCTTGCTTCAAATACGTGGTCACTGCTTTGGCTTTAGGCATTGACTAATGCTGTCAATTTGATTTATAAACTTCCTAATTGCTAAAAAGAATTTCTACAGATTTATTACTCTGCCTGAAAAGCTATCACCTGAGATGTAACCTGAAGCAGTGTAGTCATGGGAGTCTGACTTGAAGAAGAACCCCAACATGACCAAGCCCACCAACCACTGTATCATGCCCCCATGAAAACACTTTCCAAAGTGCTCATATAGATCTGAATAAAATGAGAACCACCTCTTTCTTAGATGATGCAATTTAAACTTCCTTTAAGGAGTCTTCACCATGCGAGTTCATCATTCTCTCTAAATAGAGGAGATGAGTTAATGAAAGTAGAAGTTAGTGAAGATGGACCACAGGTGACCTATGTCCTAACCCCTACACCAAAGAGACTGCTTTACAAAGAAGGATTCAATGAAAAGACATGGAAGTGCCAAGACAGGTTGGTTTTAGGGTGTCGCTGAGGAACAACCAGTCGATAAAGCTATTGGACCTCTGTCAGCTGCAAAGTCACAGATCATTAGTAGAGAGGAATTGCTTCTTTCTCAGCTTCCATCGGTCCTACTGAGCTAAAGTTGCACCTGTATGTATTCATGCTGTAGCTACTGATTATTTTATGTCTCAGAGCAATAATCTGGTTTTGTTGGCACCAAGGGATTTTATTTTGGGGAGTTGCTTTTATATAACAAATGGGGTTTTATTTAGATTGTGTATCTTTCAAGGGGCGGATTGAGAAATCTGGCACATCTAGAGGGATGATGGTCTTGCATATCAAACTTTTGTTTACCTACTGTGGTGCATGAGTATGACTTCTCTCTTGAAGCTTGTTAAAATTTAAACAAGATCAAGGAATGATCTTTAGAATGAGGTTTGGGGTGTTAGATGATATTGTCATTTCATGATGTTATAAACTGTAGACAATGTATTTATTATCATTGTCTCGGTGTCTGAGCTTTCATGAGACTTTTGTTTTTCTCAGTTCTCACACTGGACTTACTACACAGTTCTGCGTATCACTTTATGTTCTATACTCATGCTCAGAGGTACTATGTTTTAGACTAAAGAATTCATCTGAAATAAAGTGACCCCAGTGTATTTTGCTAAAGGTAATCTGGATTACCTTTCCAGATCCAGTCTCGTGCTTCTAGATATCTCAAAGCACAGAAGCCCACATGGTTTCTGGGTGTGTTTAAATCTATAATCTCTAATCTTATCCCAAGTCACTATGTTGTCTAGGTTTCCTCATTTTTCTTCCTAATGTCATCTCCCCCACCCCTGGCTTTTTTGTTGTTGTTGTTCAAAGCAAGGCACATCCTTATTTATGTATTTATTTCCTAGATCCTGTATTACCAACTTTCAAATCCATTGCTCTGATCGTTTCTACATCGCACTTCCTGATTACAATGGTTCTCCTCACTTGATACTATGTGTAGCTAGCTAGAGCTTGACTGACCATTAGCTCTTTTGTCTCATCTAGTCAATGAGGCAGATATCAAAAATAATGTTTCAAATACCAGTTTTGATGATTTTCTCTTATATTAATTGTGACTGTAGAGTTCAAAGACCATGCTGTGTGCTCAGTATGAAATGATAAATGTATATAATTAAAAATAAAACTGTAACTATATTACCAATCAGTTTAATTTAATATACTCTAGGAAAAAATCAGAGACTAACAGTGTATGACTGGGACCTAAGTAGATGACATCTTAGAAATGATCTGAATGTTGAGCCATATAGTTATGATCTATGCTCCATTTCTTTCTATTAACTTCAGCTGAAAATCTGAATCTTAAACAAACACATGCCTTTCCAGACTTCTCCAGTGATCCTATTATAAGCTTATATGCCAGACCAAGAGGCTCATGTATCCCTAGTACATTCTGCTTTGTACTTTTGATGTCTTTGTCATAGATTTGTATTTGTAGGTCCTCCCCCTTATATCTACCTTTTCTTATTGATATCATGTATATATTTAATAGAGAGGGAAACAATATCAATTGCATGCACATTCTCCAGTACACTAGCTAGAAGCTGGGTCTGCATTCTCTGGGCTGGCACTGGATCAGTAATTTTGCACTTTCTGTCTAGCTTTTACCGTATGTCCAATGTAAGCTCAAGCCTTACTCTTCTGCCATTTTTGAATGCACTATATTTCTTTGTTTCTGGGGGTTTCCCAACAGATTTTCTTAGTCTGTACAAGCACCCAATAACATTCATGGAATTAGTAAGTAATCAATCTTGTGCAAGGAAAACAATTAGAATCATGTCCAGAGTTAACAAAGGAAAGTATTGACATCACTCACCTCTCTTCCTTGTACTTCATAGCACATCTGGAAGTTGTATAAAATTATTTTCAGTAATTTCAACAACATACCTAGATCCTATTTCTTCCAAAACAATTTTCTTCTTTTCCTTCTTTGAAGCTAATCTGGGTAAAAATAAACTTCACCAATGCTGTTTTCAATGTCTGCTCATCATAGATAGAATCAGTGCAGGCTGTTGAAGGTACTGATGACAAGCAGTGATTATCTCAATACAGATGGAGCAGGAGTATACATATTTCAGAGTTCAGATTACAGGGGGCAAACACACCCCCTTCCCTAATGGAGAAAACAAACAAACCAATACCTACAATTAAAGGAAGAAAAAAAGGGAATGGAGAGCAAAACTTTTAGAAGGGTAGGAAGGGGTAAGGAGGTGGTAGGAAAGAAGGGGAAGTACCTTTTATTTGATTGTCTTGTGTAGTAACTCAAGCGTGAAAGACAGTCCCTAGTTAAATTAGCCAACATTGTAGTCCCCATTATAATGGGCAAAAATCAAGCCATTAAAATAATTATTCTAAACTGCATATGTTGATGGTAATAAGATGTGTTTTATTGCTTCTCCCTTTCAGGTTATTGAGATCCCATAAGAACCATTATCTTATTAAGCCTTATTATATAGTTATAAGGTTGGGGTGGGAAAATTGCTCCTTCTTTGCAATTTCACAGATTGGGGTAGTGTACTGTATGAATTATCCCAGCCACCCAGCTTGACTGACCTTTAGCTTCAGAAATAAACATTAGAAATTCTTATAGGGTTCAAAGATATCCATCCTTGAACTAACACATTTCCCTTTATGGTCCATCTAGAATCATGCCTGGCTATTGGCTGAGATCATTTACTGAAACAAAGCACTTCTTAAACTTTCTTGACTTCTAAGAATTCATACGAAGAAGTAAAACAAAATATATCACCAAGAAAAATCTTTATCTCAATTAAATCAGTATCTAGTACAGAAATATAAAAACCAAGACAGATTCTTTCTCTTGCAATCCTTTATCTCATAGCAAGAGAACAGCTTTCTTCCTCCAGGTAGAATGTCTTTGAGACCTTGAGGATAGTGTCATGTTCTGACTTGTAAATTCCTCCTCATCTTGCTTTCTGTGACCCCTGTACTCTTCCCCTTTGGAATGAAAGATTCTAATGAAATCTGGTGATAGACATTTAGGAATGCTCTGTGGTTTTTTTTTTTTTTTTTTTTTTTTTTTTACCTTTTTGTTCTTCAAGAGGTATGATGTGGTTTTCCTAAGGGCTTGCCTAATAAGAAGTGCTTAGAGAATGGTGAGTACCACTTCAAGTGGTTGAATTGATCAACGACAGTCTTATTCGACATTTCCAGGGTTAAAGAGATGTTGATTTGACAGATAAAACCCAGAGAGTCCTTTCAGTGCACATCAGACTATTTTATACAGCAAGTTGAATTTTTGCCAGAGTTTCCTTCCCAGGCTCTCCCCTCTTGAGGTTATTAACATGGAGATGGTATCGTTTATAGATAAAATCTCCCCTGGCTATCTGTGCTTCTTTCCCACGTGACATCTTAATCTTTCATTTTTGATATTACAATCACTTTCAAAGTAACAAGCTGACATATTACATCCACTTGACATGCTTGAGAAAGATGGAATATATTTTTAGCTGCCTAATTTCCTACAACGTTTGGAGAAATAGGTTTGCTATGTAGACAGTTTATTTCTACTCTCAATAGGCTGTAGAAGAGTAATGAAAAGAATAAGACTTTTTTGCAAGAGCTGTTTTTATTAATAACTATGTAATTTTAAGATTTCAAATTGGAACTAGTTTATAGAAATTCATCATAGAATAAGATACTGAAATGCCAATAGTTTTAGGCAATTCTAGAATGGGAGCTAAAGGATGCATTGATAGGAGAAATGGAGGAAGATAATATATTTGGCTGGTAGGTAACTATATATATATTTCCCAACAACCTTTCCCTTTGCATGCTCTGGTCCTTTTGCAATGTCATCTGTGTCTATTTCTGTACATGACCTAGTGACATTTTTTGTTTGTTTGTTTTGAATCTCTGACCTTCTGGTTTACAGAGCAAAGGGTTTAATCACACCATTTCTTTCCTATTCTTGTCATTTGGGCCTTAATGTTTTCTCTCTTATTGATGACCTTTGTAAAGCTTGCTCCATAGACCCATAAATTGTTCATTTTGTTTGGACAGTATCCTTTGAGACATGGAGAACTTTATGATAGCATCTACTAGAAGCCTTTAAGTATGGACCTTCTCCTTCCAAAGTGTATGGCAGCTCTCTCTACATCTCTCAGGCTTTTATTCAAGCTCCTGCTTTTTCTTTATCTTCTCCAAAATGTTAACAGAAACAACTCATGCATCGCAAGCCTACCTGTGTCTTATTGTTTACTCTTAATTTTCAAAGACTTTTATAATAATATAAAGGGGTCTAATGAGACCTTCAGCATTGTCTTCACATGAGACCATCCATATAGTGTCTTTCAGCATCACCCTGGAGATCTCAGAATTTAGATCAGAAGCTACTAGTATATATCCAGTGAACTCAAAAAATACATACAACTGCTGTTGGATTGCCTAGGTAGAAAAAAGACTTTCAAATAGAGCCAATAGAATGCATCTCAAGCCCCAGTGTTCCTAGAGTGGCCTGAGAATTAAACAGCCAAGAAAAAACAAACATCATAAAATAAAGCATTATCTAAAAAGTCAGACAGGTTCATACTTGTGATATGGAAACTATGCACATAACCTAACCCAATGGCTCTGAGACTCATCCATCAGAATCTTACAGAAAAAGTAAAATGTAAACATATAATTGATCTGCTCATAATAATTTCTAACATGTAGTCCCAAAATAAGGAGCATAAAGTCTATATTAAAATCTCTTTTGGCAACTCTAATGCTGTCTTCTGTGTTTATATGGAGTGTATACATATACACATTTGGGAAATAGAAGTTTACATTTCTAAGTGTCAACTGTAAAATTCCAATAACACCTTCTCTACCATGGAAGTACTAAAATCCTAAATGATCTAATGCAAATGAAGGGCTTGGCACCATGCCTGCCATGTGGAGGCTGTTCCATGGAAGGTGGCTATGAATAATTAGAAACTGGGATAAAGTTGTCCTAAATAAAGGCCCGAGGGGGGAGGGGGGACAAAAAATGGAGCTTGTAAAGGAATAATGACTGTCTTTTAGTTTCTATTCTATTTACTCAGGAAATATTTAGGCAAATTATTTTCGTTTATTCCCACACAATCAAATTCTTTTGTGCAAAAAATAAAAATAAAATAAAATAAATTAATAATAAAGCATTTATTCTTTGGTTAAATCTAGCTTTAAATTCCTTCAGGTATTTATTGCTAATGTTTTATTGTTTTATTTTGTTTTCTTCAGGCCTAATAAGAAGTAATATAATAGCCATTTCCTTACCTAGCCTTAGTTTCATACTCTCATCAAATATGCAAGGAAGACAAAATTCTTTGCATTCTGCTTTGACCTTCCTTATTGTTGTTATACTCATCATCAGCTCATTATTTTATTTTATTTTATTTTATTTTATTTTATTTTATTTTATTTTATTTTATATGTATGCCTGATTAGCTTGCCTGCATTTATATGCCTCATGTGTGAGCCCGATGCACGGGGAGAGCACCAGAATTAGAATATGAAACTAAAGTAATGAATCTGTTAACCAGAATGTGGGTGCTGGGGACTCAAATCGGGTCCTCTTAAAGAGCAAGTACCCATCACCACTGAGTCTTCTCTCCAGTCCCAGTCATCCCGCAGTATTTCACACTATGAACCACACATTCACTTATTTATTTGAATTTTTGTGTGCATGTATAATATATATGTATGCACATATGTAAGATTAGATACACATATGTGTACACATGTATGGAGGCATTGGTTAGCATTGGCTATCTTCTTTGATCACTTTCCACTGTGTGTATGTGTGTGTGTGTATGTATAATATATATGTATGCACATATGTAAGATTAGATACACATATGTGGAGCCATTGGTTAGCATTGGCTATCTTCTTTAATCACTTTCCACTGTGTGTGTGTGTGTGTGTGTGTGTGTGTGTGTGTGTGTGTTGAAACAGAATCTCTCACTGAATCTGCCTTCCGAATTGACTACAGTGAGCTTCCAGTATCCTCCAGTCTCTGGCACCTATTGTCATGGTTACAGACACATGTCACTATGCTTGGCTTTTTTTCTGTTGGGATTCTAAACTCAAGTGCAGCATATACCTTACCACTTACGTCATCTTACCATGCCCAATTTTAAGTTGTTAATGACTTGAACAGGTTTCTTTATAACATTTATTTGCACAGTTAGTTTTATTTGAACATCCTCCATTTTCCCTGCCCACACTCTACATTATTTCCTTTCAAACCCTAACTGTCCTATTGCTTATCACATGGATTCTATTTTAATTACAACATCTCTTCTTTAATAACACTCCTCCATTGCTAGTGGGATTGCAAGCTGGTACTACTACTCTGGAAATCAGTCTGGCAGTTCCTCAAAAAAGTGGACATAGTACTACCTGAGGACCACTCAGTGATATCATACCACTCCCGGGCATATACCCAGAAGATGCTTCAACCTATAATAAGGACACATGCTCCACTATGTTCATAGCAGCCATATTTATAATAGTCAGGAGCTGGAACCAACCCAGATGTCCCTCGACAGAGGAATGGATACAGAAAATGTGGTACATTTACACAATGGAGTACTATTTAGCGGCATGGTGGCGCATGCCTTTAATCCCAGCACTCGGGAGGCAGAGGCAGGTGGAATTCTGAGTTCGAGGCCAGCCTGGTCTACAAAGTGAGTTCCAGGACAGCCAGGGCTGTACAGAGAAACCCTGTCTTGAAAAACCAAAAACAAACAAACAAACAAACAAACAATAACTTCATGAAATTCCCAGACAAATGGATGGAACTTGAAAGTATCATTTTGCATGACGTAACTCAGTCACAATAGACCTCACATGGTATGTACTCATTGATAAGTGGGTATTAGCCCAAAAGCTCAGAATACTCAATATACAATTCACAAACCATATGAAGCTCAAGAAGAAGGAAGATCAAAGTGTGGATGCTTCAGTGCTCCTTAGAAGAGTGAACAAAATACTACAGGAGGAAATATGGAGACAAAGGGTGGAGCAGAGACTGAAGGAAAGGTCATCCAGAGACTGCCCCACCTGGAGAGTCATGCCATATACAGACACCAAACCCAGACACTATTGTGGATGCCAAGAAGTGCTTGCTGATGGGAGCCTGATATGGCTGTCTCCTGAGAGTCTCTGACAGAGCCTGACAAATACAGAGGTAGATGCTTGCAGCCAACCATTAGACTGAGCTTGAGGTCTCTAATGGAGGAGATGGCAAAGGGACTGAAGGAGCCAAGGGAGTTTGCAGTCCTGTGGGGGGAGCAACAGTGTCAACTGGCCAGACACCCCCCCACCTGAGCTCCCTGGGACTGGACCACTAACCAAAGAGTTCACATGGAGAGACCCATGGCTATGGCTACATATGTGGCAGAGGATGGCCTTGTTGGACATCAGTAGAAAGAGCAGTCTTGAGGGGCTTTGATGCCCCAGTGTAAAGGAATGCCAAGGTGGGAAGGCATGAGTGGGTGAGTGGGTAATTGGGGAGTACCTTCATAGAGGCAGAGGGAGAGGGTAGGGGATGTGACAAAACTGGAATTTGAAATGTAAATAAAGAAAATATCCAATAACTAAATAAAGACTGCTTTGTATCTCCCATTCTGTTTTCTTGGCTTCTATACAATGTACAGCACAAATACCCTCTTAATAAGACCTACAGAGCCTTGCACAAGCCACATCACCTAAAAAGAATCGGCCATTGTCCCAACTTCCAAATACTATATAGTCTTTTTATGTTTTAAGCTTGTATATGTGTATATTCACAATGATTCTAGCTCACTATATTGGCCAGCTTTGGGAGATTCTTGTGAAGAAAACATAGTTTCAGAACTTTTTGAACCTTTCCAAAATGTGCAAACATCTGGTTAGTTCAGGCTGCTCTCTGCAGTCAGGGTGGTTCTTTGAGAAATTGCAATAAACTGGCTCTATATTGTATATATGTCTTGATACTAATCAGTTTTATTTCTTAATTTTTCTCAGTTCTCTGAGATTCTGTACCAATAATAATTCTGATATGGTAGTATCCAGGCTTACCTATCCTTATCCTGGGTAGGTTTGACTTAATTAGAGTTTTAGTGCTGTGAAGAGATATCATGGCCAAGGCAACTCTTATAAAGGGAAACATTTAACTGAGGCTGGCTTACAGTTCCAGAAGTTTAGTCCATTACCATCCTGGTGGGAAGCATGGAATTATCCAGGCAGACATGGTGCTGGAAAAGAAGGTGAGAATTCTGCATCTTCATCTGAAGTGAGCAGAAGAACACTGTGTCTCACTGGCCAGACTTGACCATATATGAGAACTCAAAGCCAGTCTCCAAAGTGTAACACTTCCTCCAACATGGCCACACCTACTCCAACAAGGTCACACCTCCTAATAGTACCACTCACTATGAGACAAGCATTCAAACACATGAGTCTATGGGGCCCATACCTATTCAAACAACCATAGGGGGCATGGCTAGAATTATTTCCCATAAACTTAATTTTTAGCTACTTGGAATTTGAATGTTTTTTTTTAATTCTTTTTTTAAAAATAATAAAAACAAACATTTTTTTTTTCTTGGGTATTTTCTTTTTTTTTACATTTCAAATGTTTTCCCTTTTCCAGGTCTCCCCTTCAGAAATCTATCCCATACCTCCTTCCCTTGCTTCTATGAGGGTGTTCCCACACCCACCCACTCCCATCCTCCCACCCTGGCATTCCCCTACACTGAGGCACTGAACACCCTCAGGCCCACTGATGTCCAACAAGGCAATCTTCTGCCACATATGTGGCCAGCTCCATGGGTCACTCCATGTGTATTCTTTGGTTGGTGGTCCCATCTCCAGGAGCTCTGGGGGAGGGGTCTTTCCTGTTGACACTGTTGCTCCCTCCATGGGGCTGCAAATGCCTTCAATTCCTTCAGTCCCTCCTTCATCTTCTCCATCAGGGACCCCCAAGCTCAGGCTAATGGCTTGCTGTGAACTTCCTTCTCTATATTTGTCAGGCTCTGGCAGAGCCTCTCAGAAGATAGCCATATCAGGCTTCTATCAGCAGGCACTTACCGGTGTCTCCAATAATGTCCAGGTTTGGTGTTTGTATATGGCATGGATCCCCAGATGGGGCAGTCTCTGGATGGCCTTCCCTTTAGTCTCTGCTCCACAGTTTGTCTCCATATTTCCTCCCATGAGTATTTTGTTCAACCTTCTAAAAAGCACTGAAGCATCCACATTTTTCAATTCCTTCTTCTTGGGTTTCAAATGGTCTGTGAATTGAATCTTGGGTATTCTGAACTTTTGGGCTAATATCATTATCAATAAGTATATACTGTGTTTGTTCCTTTGTGACTGAGTCACTTTACTCAGGATGATATTCTTAAGTTCAATCCATTTGCCTGGAAATTTCATGAATTCACTGTCTTTAATGGCTGAGTAGTACTCCATTGTGTAAATATACCATATTTTCTGGATCCATTCCTCTGTTGAGGGCATCTGGGTTGCTTCCAGCTTCTGGCTATTATAAAGATGGCTGCTATGAACGTAGTGGAGGATGTGTCCTTATTACATGTTGGAGCATCTTCTGTGTATATATGCCAAGGAGTGGTATAGCTGGGTCCTCAGGTAGTACTATGCCTAATTTTTTGAGGAACTGCCAGCGTGGTTGTACTAGCTTACAATTCCACCAGAAATGGAGGCATGTTCTTCTTTCTCCACATCCTCACCAGCATCTGCTATCACCTGAGTTTTTCCTCTTAGCCACTCTGACTGGTATGAGGTAGAATCACAGGGTTCTTTTGATTTGCATTTCCCTCATGACTAAGGATGTTGAACATTTATTTAGGTGTTTCTGAGCCCTTTGAGTTTCCTCAGTTGAGAAGATCTGTATGACAAGAAATTCAAGTCTCTGAAGAAAGAAATCAAAGAAGACCTCAGAAGATGAAAAGATCTCCCATGCTCATGAATTGGCAGGGTTAACATAGTAAAAATGGCTATCTTGCCAAAAGCAATCTACAGATTCAATGCAATCCCCATCACAATTCCAACTCAATCCTTCACAGAGTTAGAGAGAGCAATTCTCAAATTCATCTGGAATAACAAAAAACCCAGGATAGCAAAACCATTATCAACAACAAAAGAATTTTTGGGGGAATCAACATCTTGGACCTCAAGCTATGCTACCAAGCATTAGTGAAACAAACAAACAAACAAACAAACAAAGAAACCTGCATGTTATTGGTACAGTGACAGACGGGTAGATCATTCGAATAGAATTGAAGATCCAGAAATGAATCCACACACCTAAGGTGACTTGATCTTTGACAAAGGAGCTAAAACTATCCAGTCGAAAAAAGATAGGATTTTCAACATAGTGCTGGTTCAACTGGTGGTCAAAATGTAGAAGAGTGCAATTTGACCCATTTTCATCTCTCTGTACAAAGCTCAAGTCCAAGTCGATCAAAGGCCTTCATTAAAAAAAAAAAGTACACTAAACCTAATAGAAGAGAAAGTGGGGGAAAAGTCTTGAACATATAGGCACAGGGGAAATTTTCCTGAAGAGAACACCAATGGCTTATGCTCTAAGATCAAGAATTTACAGATGAGACCTCATAAAATTGCAAAGCTTCTGTGAGGCAATAGACACTGCCAAAAGGACAAAACGGCTACCAACAGATTGTGAAAAGATCTTTAACTGATAGAGGGCTAATATCCAATACATACAAAGAACCCAAGAAGGTTGACTCCAGAGAACCAAATAACCCTATTAAAATTTTTCTTAAGGGGACATAATATGTTCAAAGTGGTGGTATGTCCCTTTTTTTCAGATAAAAAAACACAACTCCAATGCATTTTACTCAGTATTCAGATTGAACAGATTTGGAAAATCACATACTGTGTTAAAATTTACTTATTTAATAAATGTATCATCCTTTGGATTATAAAGAGCCATTAGAGAAAAGAGTTGATTCTCCAAGTAGAGAAAATGGAAGAGATGTTTTTGGTAACACATAGACTTCAGTTCTGTTGTTTCCAGATAGGGAAGAGGAAAAGTATTAGGGCTAAGGTTTTGTTTTTGGTTTTTTGTTTTTTTGGTTTTTGTTTTTTGGTTTTTTGTTTGTTTGTTTGTTTGTTTGTCTGTTTTTGCTTTTGCTTTTGAGTTAGAAAATCACTTGCTGCAGTTGTTCATTATGTGAGAACTGTATAAGCATTTAAAAATAAATTGATTCAACATTCTTTTCATCCCTTTAATTCCCCTCTTTGAACCCTGTCTGTTCACACATCATAAACTGATACACCCTGCACTTTCTCCTCATTGGAAGTTTAACCTGTCTCCCAGTCTCTTGAACTCTTCATCAAATGTCCCCAATGTGAGAGTTCCCTCTTTAACAAATATTGGGGAGAATTGTAACTTAGTATTATGTCTTCCTTACACCTAAATTTGCTATCTGGCACTGCCAGTTTATGTGGTCCATTTCTCTCTCTGAGGACAGAATCTTCTTTCATTTCTGTATTCCTTATAACCTCAAACAAATATGAAAATTCTCAACATAATCTTGTTGCCATAAGAGAGGACTTCCCCTGCTTATGCATATTAACCCCAGGCTACATTTTGTGGATCAAGTTCCCACTATTATATATTATAGCATAGTTGCCAAGAGCGTTTTTCTATACTACTGTAGTTATTTTGCAAAGCTATATTATCTCAATGAGAGAGTCAATCCTGTGGTTCAGGCTATTATTTAAACAGTCATTAATTGAACAGTAAAGTGCTCTGCTCACCTGTGATTGTATAGGGAACTATAAATATATGTGCAGTTGTGTAATTATCTCTACCAACGCTACCTTTCAAAATGGTTAATTATCAAAAACATACGGAATGCAAATGCTATCTCTAGATGTTATTCAAAAGAACTCATGCAGGTACTATAATTCTATTGGAAATATCAACTGTGATTTTCTTTGCTTTTGCTCACAGTGCCTGGCATGTTACTTTCCAGCAACTTGTGATTCTAACTTTCTCTCCAAGACCCCAAACACTGGACCTATGATTTAAATAGCTATTTTTGTTTGTTTTGCACACTGATTTGTAGGAGTATGCTTTCTGAGCTAGAATTCTACCTGCCCCATGAGTGGATTCCCTAGAGTACAGAATCTGAATATTAGTTGTGTGTCCAGGCAATGTCAATTGCCTGCTGCTTCCTATTAAATGGGATTGAGACCAAATTTATATGAAATAAATTTATGTGGTTGTTATATGTGATCAATGAACTCTCTTTTATCTTCTCATTTCCATCTTTCTCATTCTTCTATCCCTAGATTCTATCAAGGATAGAGAAAGCCATTGGTTAAGCAAACCTGGAGTGTCACAGACTATCAAGGTCATTTTGGAAAAGAAGTCATACTATTGTGTGTAGAATATGCAAATCAAGGGGAGAATTCTGTCTGAGACATGAAAGAAGCATCACATTATCTGGTGACTGTAAGGGTAAGGCAAGGCAAGAAGCTCCCTGCCTCAAGATTTCTTTGACTCGGCTTTCTAAACTGTTTCATCCTTACTTCAGAGGATTTATTCTCCCCAGATGTACCAAATGTCTTGTCTGTGACAACCTCACCAGATTTAGTAAGAGTTGCTGGCAATGCATTTCCATCTGCATTGTGTATATGGCAAGATGAAAGTTGAGCTTTGAATAGAGGTACTATATTTGAGTGTATAA
>LR751635.1:95327-120278 GCA_902729485.2 Mus minutoides
TCTGCATCAGCTCCTGCTTAAGTTCCAGTCCTGACTTCCTTTGGTGATGAACAGCAGTATGGAAGTGTAAGCCGAATAAACCCTTTCCTCCCCAACTTGCTTCTTGGTCATGATGTTTGTGCAGGAATAGAAACCCTGACTAAGACAAATACCATTTCTAGAAGACAGAAAGTTATTAAATGAAAGTTCTTTTCATTTTCTAGGACTACCCATTTTACATCTTTTCAGTTACCATAACCATACTTTTCCCCCTCTATTTCAACATGTTTATCCAAAATGTGCTTAGTTATTTGTTTTAAATGACATTGTGCTCAAAATACATGAAGACAATGCTATGGTTAAACTAGACACTATTGCTGATGCCAAGAAGTGCTTGCCGTCAGAAACCTGGTATAGCTGTTCCCTGATAGGCTCTGCCAGAGCCTGACCAATACAAATGCAGATGCACACAGCCAAACATTGGACTGAGCACAGGGTCCCCAATGGAGAAGTTAGGGCAAGGATGGTAGGAGATGAAAGGGTGTGCAACCCCATAGGAGGAACAGCAATACCAACCTACCAGACCCCCCAAGTTCCCAGGGACTAAACCACCAACCAAAGAGAACACATAGAGGGACCCATGGCTCCAACTGAATATTTAGCAGAGGATGGCTTTGTTGGACATCACTGGGAGTGGAGATCCTCAGCCTTGTGGAGGCTCATTGACCCAGGGTAGGGGAATTCTAGGGTGCTGAGGCAGAATGGGATGGCCAGGTAGAGGAGCACTCTTATAGATGCACGGGGAGGGGGAAGGGTTAGGGGGTTTGTGGAGGGGAAATTGGGAAGGGAGAATAACATTTGGAATGTAAAAAATAACCAATAAAAATTAAAAAAAGAATGCAAAATGTCCTCTTCGGTCTCATATATTGAAAGCTTGGTCTCCAACTTGGGATAATATTTTATAATATGATGGATTTGTTTGTGGGACTTACATTTTAGAGGTAGGTTACCAGAGGTATTCTGTGGATTCCAAATCTTGCCCTAGAACCTCCTTATCTATCTGTTTCCTGACCGCCATTATAGCCATAACTAATGGTCATACTGACACAGCTGCCACCATGATCTTCTGCCTCATCACAAAGCAGAAAGCAAAAACAAAACAAAACAAAATCTGAGGAAATAAGCATAAGTATTTTTATTCTTCCTTATAAGATGTCAAAATATGAAAGTCTGACTAACAGACAAAGCAGCTCTTTTTTCAGATGATCTACAATTTACTTGTAAGTAAGTATAGAAAATCATCATTTCTATCACCTTTTACTGGTCTCCTTTTAGTTCTATGTTTCTACCATTCCCACAGATGACTTTAATAAATATTTCTGCTTCTTATAGAAGTGAATTTTCCATGAAGTATCAAAGAAAAGTTGAAAAAAAAAAAAAAAAGCATGGGCTGGGGAAGATAACCATTAAAATACAGCATCTGTCTTAGTCAGGGTTTCTATTCTTGCACAAACATCATGACCAAGAAGCAAGTTGTGGAGGAAAGAGTTTATTCAGCTTACACTTCCATACTGCTGTTCATCACCAAAGGAAGTCAGGACTGGAGCTCAAACAGGTCAGGAAGCAGGAGCTGATGCAAAGGCCATGGAGGGATGTTCTTTACTGGCTTGCTCATCTTGCTCTCTCTCTCTCTCTCTCTCTCTCTCTTTTTAATTATTTCCAATTTTTATTAGATACTTTCTTCATTTACATTTCAAATGCTATCCAGAAAGTTCCCTATACCCTCCCCCATCCCCTGCCCTGCTCCCCTACCCAGCCACCCCCACATCTTGGCCATGGCGTTCCCCTGTACTGGGGCATATAAAGTTTGCATGACCAAGGGGCCTCTCTTCCCAATGATGGCCAGCTAGGCCATCTTCTGCTACATACACAGATAGAGACAGGAGCTCTGGGGGTACTGGTTAGTTCATATTGTTCTTCCACCTATAGGGTTGGAGACCCCTTCAGCTCCTTGGGTACTTTCTCTAGCTCCTTCATTGGGAACCCTGTGTTCCATCTAATAGCTGTCTGTGAGCATCCACTTCTGTGGTTGCCAGGCACTGGCATAGCCTCACATGAGACAGCTATATCAGGGCCCTTTCAGCAATATCTTGCTGGTGTATGCAATAGTGTCTGCATTTGGTGGCTGATTATGGGATGGATCCCCAGCTGCAGCAGTCACTGGTTGGTCCATCCTTTTGTCTCAGCTCCACACTTGATCTCTGTAACTTCTTCATTGTGTGCTTTGTTCCTAATTCTAAGAAGGGGCAAAGTGTCCATACTTTGGTCTTCATTCTTCTTGAGTTTCATGTGTTTTGCAAATTGTATCTTGGGTAATCTAAGTTTCTGGGCTAATATCCACTTATCAGTAAGTACATGCTCTGTGAGTTATTTTGTGATTTGGTTACTTCATTCAGGATGATACCCTCCAGATCCATCCATTTGCCTAGGAATTTCATAAATTCATTGTTTTTAATAGCTGTGTAGTATTCTATTGTGTAAATGAACCATATTTTCTGTATCTATTCCTCTGTTGAGGAACATCTGGGTTCTTTCCAGCTTCTGGCTATTATAAATAAGGCTGCTATGAACATAGTGGAGCATGTGTCCTTATTACCAGTTGGAACATCTTCTGGATATATGCCCAGGAGAGGTATTGCAGGATCCTCTGGTAGTACTATGTCCAATTTTCTGAGGAACCTCCAGACTGATTTCCAGAGTGGTTATGCAAGCTTGCAATCCCACCAACAATGGAGGAGTGTTCCTCTTTCTCCACATCCATGCCAGCATCTGCTGTCACCTGAATTTTTGATCCTAGCCATTCTGGCCGGTGTGAGGTGGAATTTCAGGGTTGTTTTGATTTGCATTTCTCTGATGATTAAGGATGTTGAACATTTTTTCAGGTGCTCTTATAGAACCTAGGACTACCAGCCCAGAGATGGTATCACCCACAATGGGCCTTCCCACCTTGATCACTAATTGAGAAAATGCCTTACAGCTGGATCTCATGGAGGCATTTCCCCAACTGAAGCTCCTTTCTCTATGATAACTCCAGCTGTGTCAAGTTGACACAAAACTAGCCAGTACAGCATCCTAAGGGAGTTGATTTGGCCACATCTTGATGGTACTAAGTTAAGTAGAAACACACACAGAAAGTTAACTGAGATGATTTATACATGAAAAGGATGTATAATTCTGAGCCTTATGACCTTCATCTTGAGAGCTTTTAATACCACTTCAAAAAATAAAATAAAATAAAATGATTAGAGAATGAGAAAATGTATGAAAAGAAAATACTAATCTCTGTGTGATGCACTGTCAGTATTATTAACTTGAATCTGAACCACTGAAGATAACCAACAATTTAATATAATATCCATTATCAAAACAATTTCCAAATTGAAATGTCCTTCACAAGTTAATTGTATTAATATGAATCATTTATAATGAACTGCATGCAGGTTCTAATAGACAACATCTTAAGTCATGTTTTTTTTGCCTGATATATGTAAATCTTTTCAAAAACTGTTTCTGATTACCAAATAAT
Source organism: Mus minutoides (assembly GCA_902729485.2). NCBI lineage: Eukaryota > Metazoa > Chordata > Mammalia > Rodentia > Muridae > Mus > Mus minutoides. The sequence continues at coordinate 98,893 of LR751635.1, forward strand.
AATTAAGCATAATAGTGTGTTTCATTATGGTATTTTCAAACGTGTATATGATACTTCTGATCTTATTCTCCCCTGTTACCACTATGTCTCCTCACTGGTCTTCTTCCCCCTCCCAGCCAGTACTCCCATTTTCATATTTTATGAGTGGTCTCTTGTAACCCAGTGCATTTAATTAGTGTTGCCTATAGCAGCCTGGGAGGGGAGATAGTACAGAAGTCTGAGCAACTTCCCAGTAGGTGCACCACTGAAGAAAGGGCTACTCTCTCTCTCCCCAGCAACTGACAGCTGCTTATAGATTCTTAGGAAGGCATGAGCTATCAGGAGTCACTTACCCATCTTTGATGGGATGTTGACAGCTCCAATCTTGTATAGACTATGGCCATGGAACCACAGGGACTGAGTTCAAGTTGAGCCTGTGATTCAGCATTCCACATTATTTCCCTCTTTCCATCTCTTACATCTTTTCTATACCTCTCTTGATATATTTCTCAAAATTTAATGGGTGTCATACAGACATTACACTTAGGGCCATTCATTCAATAGACAGACAGTAATATTACCATTTTGACTCGTTATGAACCTCTGCAGCAGCCACTGCCCACAGCAAGAAGTTTCTCTGATAAGAACCTAATATCCACTTATCAGTGAGTACATATCAAGTGACTTCTTTTGTGATTGGGTTATCTCACTCAGGATTATATCCTCTGGATACATCCATTTGCCCATAAATTCATTGTTTTTAATAGCTGGTTAGTACTCCATTGTGTAAATGTACCACATTTTCTGTATCCATTTCTCTGTTGAGGGACATCTGGGTTCTTTCCAGCTTCTGGCTATTATAAATAAGGCTGCTATGAACATAGTGGAACATGAGTCCTTATTACCAGTTGTAATATCTGGCTATTTGCCCAGGAGAGGTATTGCTAGATCTACCGGTAGTACTATGTCCAATTTTCTGAGAAACTGCCAGAATGATTTCCAGGGTGGTTATACCAGCTTGCAATCCTACCAGCAATGGAGGAGTGTTCCTCTTTCTTCACATCCTCGCCAGCATCTGCTGTCACCTGAATTTTTGATTTTCACCATTCTTACTGGAATGAGGTAGAATCTCAATGTTGTTTTGATTTGCATTTCCCTGATAATTAAGGATGTTGAACATTTTTTCCAGTGCTTCTGAGCCCTTTGGTATTCCTCAGTTGAGAATTCTTTGTTTAGTTCTGTACCCCATTTTTAATGGGGTTATTTGTATTCTGGAGTTCAGCTTCTTGAGCTCTTTGTATATATTGGATATTAGTCCCCTATCAGATTTAGGATTGGTAAAAATTCTTTCCCAATTTGGAGGTGGCCTTTTTGTCTTATTGACAGTATCTTTTGCCCTACAGAAGATTTGTTGAAAATGCTGTCCCTTTCCCACTGGATGGTTTTAGCTCTTTTGTCAAAGATCAAGTGACCATAGGTGTGTGGATTCATTTCTGGGTCTTCAATTCTATTCCATTGATCTACCTGTCTGTTGCTGTACCAGTACCATGCAGATTTTATTACAATTGCTCTTTGTAGTACAGCTTGAGGTCAGGCATGGTGATTCCACCAGAGGTTCTTTTATTGTTGAGAAGAGTTTTTGCTATCCTAGGTTTTTTATTATTCCAGATGAATTTTCAAATTGCCTTTTCTAGCTCAGTGAAGAATTGAGTTGGAATTTTGATGGGGATTGAATTGAATCTGTTGATTGCTTTTGGCAGGATAGCCATTTTGACTATATTAATCCTGTCAGTCCATGAGCATGGGAGATCTTTCCATCTTCTGATATCTTCTTCAATTTCGTTCTTCAGAGACTTGAAGTTCGTGTCATACAGATCTTTCACTTCCTTAGTTAGATTCACACCAAGGTATTTGATATTGTTTGTGACTATTGTGAAGGGTGTTGTTTCCCTACTTTCTTTCTCAGCTCGTTTTTCCATTGGGTAGAGAAAGGCCACTGATTTGTTTGAGTTAATTTTATATTCAGCTACTGTGCTGAATCTGTTTATCAGCTTTAGGAGTTCTCTGGTGGAATTTCTGGGGTCACTTATATACTATCATATCATCTGCAAATAGTGATATTTTGACTTCTTCCTTTCCAAATTGAATCCCTTTGATCTCCTTTTGTTGTAGAATTGCTCTGGCTAGGACTTCAAGTATTGTATTGAATAGGTAAGGAGAAAGTGGGCAGCCTTGTCTAGTCCCTGATTTTAGTGGGATTGCTTCCAGCTTCTCTCCATTTAGTTTGCTGTTGGCTACTGGTTTGAATTCCTGATCTTTCCAAGACTTTTACCATGAATGGGTGTTGGATTTTGTCAAATGCTTTCTCAGCATCTAAGGAGATGATCATGCGATTTTTGTCATTGAGTTTGTTTATATAGTGAATTAGATTGATAGATTTCCTTATATTAAACCATCCCTGCATCCCTGTGATGAACCCTGCTTGGTCATGATGGATGATCATTTTAATGTGTTCTTGGATTCGGTTTCCAAGGATTTTATTGAGTATTTTTGCATCAATATCCATGAGAGAAATTGGTCTGAAATTCTCTTTCTTTGTTGGATCTTTGTGTGGTTTAGGTATCAGAGTAATTGTGGCTTCATAGAATGAATTGGGTAGAGTACCTTTTGTTTCTATTTTATGGAATAGTTTGAGGAGATTTGGAATTAGGTCTTCTTTGAAGGTCTGATAGAATGATAGAACTCTGCACTAAACCCATCTGGTCCTGGGCTTTTTTTTTTTTTTTTTTGGTTGTGAGACTATGGGTGACTGCTTCTATTTCTTTAGAGGAAATGGGACTGTTTAGATAGTTAATCTGATCTTAATTTAACTTTGGTACCTGGTATCTGTCTAAGAAGTTGTCCATTTCATCCAGGTTTTCCAGTTTTGTTGAGTATAGTCTTTTGTAGTAGGATCTGATGATGTTTTTGATTTCCTCAGGTTCTGTTGTTATGTCTCCTTTTTCATTTCTGATTTTGCTAATTAAGATACTGTCCCTGTGCCCTCTAGTTAGTCTGGCTAAGGGTTTATCTATCTTGTTGATTTTATCAAAGAACCAGCTCCTGGTTTGGTTGATTCTTTGAATAGTTCTTTTTGTTTCCACTTGGTTGATTTCAGCCCTGAGTTTGATTATTTCCTGCCATCTACTCCCTTTGGATAAATTTGCTTCCTTTTGTTCTAGAGCTTCTAGGTATGCTGTCAGGCTGCTAGTGTATGCTCTCTCTAGTTTCTTTTTGGCGGCACTCAGGGCTATACGTTTTCCTCTTAAGAATGCCTTCATTGTGTCCCATAATTTTGGGTATGTTGTGGCTTCATTTTCATTAAACTCTAAAAAGTCTTTAATTTCTTTCTTTATTTCTTCCTTGACCAAGGTATCATTGAGTAGAGTGTTGTTCAGTTTCCATGGGAATGTTGGTTTTCTATTATTTATGCTGTTATTGAAGATCAGCCATAGCCCTTGGTGATCTGATAGTATGCATGAGATAATTTCAATAATTTTGTATATGTTGAGGCCTGTTTTGTGACCACTTATATGGTCAGTTTTGGAGAAGGTACCATGAGGTGCTAAGAAGAAGGTATATACTTTTGTTTTAGGATAAAGTGTTCTCTAGATATCTGTTAAATCCATTTGATTCATAACTTCAGTTAGTGTCCATGTGTCTTCGTTTAGTTTCTGTTTCCAGGATCTGTCCATTGGTGAGAGTGGGGTGTTGACGTCTCCCACTATTATTGTGTGAGGTGCAATGTGTGCTTTGAGCTTTATTAAAGTTTCTTTAATTAATGTGGTTACCCTTACATTTGGAGCATAGATATTTATAATTGAGAGTTCATCTTGTTAGATTTTACCTTGATGAGGATGAAGTGCCCCTCTTTGTCTTTTTTGATAATTTTGGGTTGGAACTCAATTTTATTTGTTATTAGAATGGCTACTCCAGCTTGTTTTTTTTGGACCATTTGCTTGGAATATTGTTTTCTAGCCTTTTATTCTGAGGTAGTGTCTGTCTTTATCTTTGAGGTGGGTTTCCCGTAAGCAGAAAAATGTTGGGTCCTGTTTGTGTAGCCAGTCTATTAGTCTATGTCTTTTTTATTGGGGAATTGAGTCCATTGATGTTAAGAGAAATCAAAGAAAAGTAATTGTTCCTTCCTTTCATTTTTGTTTTTAAAGGTGGGAATCTGTTCTGGTGGCTGTCTTCTTTTAGCTTTGTTAAAGGATTACTTTTTTATTTTTTCTAGGGTGTAATTTCCATCTTTGTGTGGGTGTTTTCCCTTCATTATCCTTTGAAGGCCACATTCGTGGAAAGATATTGTGTGAGTTTGGTTTTGTCATGGAATTCTTTGGTTTCTCCCATCTATGGTAATTGAGAGTTTTGCTGGGTATAGTAGCCTGTGCTGGCATTTGTGTTCTCTTAGTGTCTGTATAACATCTGACCAGGATCTTCTGGCTTTCATAGTCTCTGGTGAGAAGTCTGGAGTTATTCTAATAGGCCTGTTTTTATATGTTACTTGACCTTTTTCCCTTACTGCTTTTAATATTATGTCTTTATTTAGCGCATTTGTTGTTGTGATTATATTGTGTTGGGAGGAAATTCTTTTCTTGTCCAGTCTATTTGGAGTTCTGTAGTCTTCTCTTCCTTCATGCACATCTCTTTCTTTAGGTATGGGAAGTTTTCTTCTATAATTTTGTTGAAGATATTTACTGGCCCTTTAAGTTGAAAATATTCATTCTCATCTACTCCTATTATCCATAGGTTTGGTCTTCTCATTGTGTCCTGAACTTCCTGGATGTTTTGAGTTAGGATCTTTTTGCATTTTGCATTTTCTTTGATTGTTGTGTCCATGTTCTCTATGGAATCTTTGGCATCTGAGATTCTGTCTTCTATCTCTTGTATTCTGTTGCTGATTCTCACATCTATGGTTCCTGATTTCTTTCTTAGGGTTTCTATCTCCAGAGTTGTCTCCCTTTGGGTTTTCTTCATTGTTTCTACTTCCAATTTTAGATCTTGGATGATTTTGTTCAATTCCATTGCTTGTTTGGTTGTGTATTCCTGTAATTCTTTAAGGGATTTTTTTGTTTGTTTGTTTCTTCTACCTGTTTAGCAGTGTTTGTCTGTAATTCTTTTTTTAAAATTAGATATTTTCTTCATTTACATTTCAAGTGTTATCCCTTAAGTTCCCTATATCCTCCCCCCACCCTGCTCCCCTACTCACCCACCCCCACTACTTGGCCCTGGCATTCCCCTGTATTGGGGCATATAAACATTGCTAGACCAAGGGCTGCCTGTAATTCTTCAAGGACCTGTTTAGCAGTGTTCTCCTGTAATTCTTTGAGCTATTTTTGTGTTTCCTCTTTAAGGGCTTCTACCTGTTTAGCAGTGTTCTCCTGTAATTCCTTGAGGAATTTTTATGCTTCCTCTTTAAGGGCTTCTACCTGTTTAGCAGTGTTCTCCTGTTTTTCTTTAAGTGAGTTATTAATGCCCTTCTTAAAATCTCCTACCACCATCATGAGATATGATTTTAAATCAGCATCTTGCTTTTCAGGTGTGTTGGGGTATCCAGGACTCTTTGTGGTGGGCGTACTGTGTTCTGATGATGCCTAGTTTTCTTGTTTTTTGGTAGTAAAATACTTACATTTGCCTTTCACCATCTGGAAATCTCTGTCTCTTGTTGGAGCTTGATCCTCCTGTGATTCTTTTAGCCTCTGTCAACACTCCTGGGAGTCCAACTCTCCCCTGAGTTCCAGTGGTCAGAGCACTCTCTGCAGGCAAGCTCTCCTCTTTCAGGGCAGGTTTCCAGAGGTCTGGAGCTCTGATCCACCTCTTGAGTCCTGGGGTCAGAACTCTCCCTGTAGACAGACTCTCCTCTGGCAAGGAATGTTTCCAGGGGTCTGGGTCTCAGCCCTGCCTCCTGGCTGAGGATGAAGGCGAGAGGCGACCCTGACCAAGAAGCTCTGTTGTTTCTTATTGCCCACGTGCTCTCAGGTGATCAGGAGGTCCTGGGTGTGCTAGGGGTCCTGTGGTCCGTACATGCCCTTGGCTGGTTCATGTAGAAGATGGTGGGGCTGGCCCGACCTGAATGGATCTTAGCATCTGGTCGGGCGGGGTTCCTTTGTCCCTGTTCCTGCTGGCACAAGATCCTCTGCAATTCTTTGGTGTTGATGTTACATTCCACTTACCTGTGATCCCTGAGGTCCTAAGGCATGGAGAGTACTCTAGAGCCCTTAGAGGCCTTTGCTGGTCTCAGAAGGAAGTTGGGGGTTGGGGTAGGGTGGCCCTGGCGGGAACAGATGCCAGCAAAACTTTCAATCACCCTAGATGGAGAAAATAAGATATTCCATAAAAAAGTAAAATTTAACTACCTATCTATCTATAAATGGAAGTGCTATTCCCTTGATTTCTTTCTCGATCTATTTGTCATCTGTATATAGGAGGGCTACATAATTTTTGTGAGTTACTTTTGTATTCTGTTACATTGCTGAAACCATTTATCAGCTATAGTATTTCCATGCTAGAATTTTAAGAATTATTTTATTTATTTTAATTATTCTTTTGTATCTTACACTCCAGATTTTATTCCCCTCCACCACCCATTCATCCTCCCCCTATTCCACATCCCATACACCTTCCCCACTTCCTGTCTCCACAAGGATGTTCCCAACATCCCACCATTCACTTAACCATATTTCTAAACTCCCTGGGGCCTCCTGTTTCTTGAGGGTTAGGTGCATCTTCTTTGTCTGAACCCAGACCCGACAGTCCTCTGCTGTATATGTGTTGGGGGCCACATATCAGCTGGTGTATGCTGTCTAGTTGGTGGTCCAGTGTTTGAGAGATCTCAGGGGTCCAGATTAATTGAGACTGCTTGTCCTCCTACAGGGTCACATTTCTCCTCAGCTTCTTTCAACTTTTTCCTAATTCAATCACAGGGGTCAGCAGGGTCTGTCCATTTGTTGGGTGCAAATATCTGCATCTGACTTTTTCAGCTGCTTGTTGGGTCTTCCAGAGCATGGTCATGACTGGTCCCTTTTGTGAGTGCTCCATAGCCTTAGTAAGAGTTTCAGGCCTTGGGGCCTCCCCTTGAGCTGGATCCCACTTTTGACCTGTCACTGGACTTTTTCCTCAGGTTCCTTGCCATTTCCATCCCTGTAATTCTTTTAGACAGGAACAATTATGGGCGAGTGTTGTGACTGTGGGATGGCAACCCAATCCCTCACTGGATGTCTGTTTCCTTTTGGAGGTGGGCTCTGTAAGTTCCCTCTAACTGCTGTCAGGCACTCCATCTAAGGTCCCTCCTTTGAGTCCTAAGAGTCTCCTACCTCCCAGGTCTCTGGTGCACTCTGGAGGGTCCCCCTAACTTCCTACTTCCTGAGGTTGGCTGTTTTCATTCTTTCTGCTGGCCCTCATGACTTCAGTCCTTTTCCTTTATCCAGTACCAGATCAGGTTCCTCTCTTCCCCCTTCCTCCCATCAACTTTCCCTCACATGTCCCTCCTTTTCTCCTTTCCTCCCTCCCTCTCTTCCCTCCCTTCCTCTCTCTCTTCCCTCCCTCCATCCTTCCCTCCTTCCCTCCCTCCCTCCCTCCCTCTCTTCCCCACTCTTTCCCTCCATCCTCACTTGTGATTGATTTTTTTCTCCCTTCAAAGTAGGATTGAGTCATCCTCACTTGGGTCCTTCATCTTGTTGAACTTTTTGAGTTCTCTGGACTGTATCTTGGGTACTCTGTAATATTCACTTAATAGTGAGTACAGACCATGCATGTCCTTTTGGGTCTGAGTTACCTTACTCAGGATGATATTTTCTAGTTCCATCCATTTGCCTGCAAAACTCTGGATGTCCTCATTCTTAATAGCTGAGTAGTATTCCATTGTGTAAATGAACCACGTTTTCTGTATTCATTCTTCTGCCATGAGATATCTGGGTTGTTTCCAGTTTCTGGCTATCACAAGCAAGGCTGCTATGGACATAGTGGGACACGTGTGGCATGGTATATCATCTTTTGGGTATATTCTCAAGAGTGGTATTTCTGGTTCTTCAGGTAGATCTATTTCCAATTTTCTAAGGAACCTCCAAGTTGATTTTCAGAGTGGTTGTACCAGTTTGCCATCCCACCAGCAACGGAGAAGTGTTCCTTTTTCTCCACATCCTCACCAACATGTGTTGTCACTTGAGATTTTGTTCTTAGCTATTCTTATTGGTTTAGTAAGGTAGAATCTCAGGGTAATTTTGATTTGCATTTCTCTTATCACTAAGGACTTTGAATATTTATTTTGGTGTTTCTCAGACATTTGAGATTTCTCTCTTGTGAATTCTTAGTTTAGTTCTATATCCCATTTTTGATTGGGTAGTTAGGTTTTTTTTTTAGCTTCCAGCTCTTTGATTATTTTGGATATTAACCCTCTATTGGATGTGGGTTTAGTAAAGATATTTTTCCCATTCTGTAGGTTGTCAATTTGTCTTTGATTATGCCCTTTGCCTTACAGAAATTTTCCAGCTTCCAGATGAGCTGTTAAGTTGCTAGAATGAGTGCTCCATTTTTTTTTTTTTAATTATAAGCACTTAGTGCTATGAACTTTTGTCTTAGCAATGCACTCATCATGTCCTATAACTCTGGATATGGTGTACTCATTTTCATTGAATTCTAGGAAATCTTCCATTTCTTTATTTCTGTCTCTACCCATTTTCTATCGAGTAGAGAGTTGTTTGATTTCTATGAGGCTGTAAGCTTTTCTATTGTTGACAGCCAGCTTTAATGGTTTGATAGGATTTACGTGATTATTTTGATTATTTGAATCTCTTGAGATTTATGTTCTGCCTGAGTATTTATGTTGTAGAATATTCTATTCTGTACCTCACAGAAAAATTTCCAAGACTACCCAAATGTATATTTTTTATGTTTGGTGAAATATTATATAAATATCCATTAGGTCCATTTCACTTTTTAATGTCTATTAGCTCCAATATTTCTCTGTTTAGATTTTTATCTGGATGACCTTTCTATTGGTGAGAGTTGAGCATTGTAATCTCTCTGTATAAGTGTATTAGGGTCAATATCTAATTTAACCTGTAGTGGTGTATTTTTTACAAACTTGGGTGCCTTGTGTTTAGATTATAGATGTTAAGAATTACAATATCATCTTTGTGGAATTTTCCTTTAAGAAATATGTAGTGTCCTTCTATAATGCACAGTTTTGGTATGAAAGTTACTTTATTAGATATTATAATGGCTATACCAGCTTATTTGTTATGTCCATTTTCTTGGACTATCTTTTCCCAACTTTTTACCATTGAGACTATGTTGATCCTTGATGGAGCAGACAGATGGATACTCTTTAATATCCATTCAGTTAAACTGTGTCTTTTTATTAGAAAATTTAGACCATTCATGATGAGACATCAATGACCAATGATTGTTGATTCCTATTATTTTGTTGTGATTTTATTGTTGTTGGTGCTGGTGGTGGAGGCAGTGGTAGTGTGTGCTTCTCTTTTATTGATTTTGCTTGAGATTAATCATTTTCTGAGTTTTTTTGTGTGTGTGTGTGTGTGTGTGTGTGTGTGTGTGTGTGTGTGTGTGAGATCAACCTACTTGGGCTAAAATTTTCCTTTTAACTCCCTCTATATGACCGTATATATAGAGATATTATTTCAATTGGACTTTTTATGGAATATCTTATTTTTTCCACCTATATTAATAGAAAGTTTTGCTGGTACAGTATACTATGCTGACTGGCATGTGTAGACTCTTAGAGTCTCCAGCACACCTGTCCAGATCCTTCTGACTTTTACATTCTCCACTGAGATGTCAGGTGTAATTAATAGGTGCGCCTTTATATATTACTTTGTCTTTTTTTCCTTGAAGCTTTTAATATTTTTGAAAGATTCATATTTTGGTTATTATGTAGTGAAGGTACTTTCCTTTCTAATCCAGTCTGTTCTATGCTTCTTGTACCTTTATAGATATCATCTTCTTTGGGTTAGCATTTGTTTCTATGATTTTATTGAAAGTATATTCTGTGCCTTTGAGCCAGTATTCTCCTTCCTCTATACCTCTATACCTATTATTCTTATATTTGCTCTTTTAACAGTGTTCCAGGTTTCTTGGATGTTCCATGACAGCAGTTTTTAGATTTAGCATCATCTTTGGCCACTGTACCCATATCTTCTAATGTATCTTCATCACCTGAAATTCTTTCTTCCATCTTTTGTATTTTGTTGGTGAAGGTTGCCTCTATAGTTCCTGTTTGAATTCTTAAATTTTTATTTTCAAAAATCCCTTAGTATAAGCTCTCTTTATTTCTTCTATTTCTATTTTCAGGTCTTGAAAAGCTCTATTCATTTCCTTCAACTGAATGTTTGTGTTTTCTTGACTTTCTTTGAGGAATTTATTCATTTTCTTTTTTAGACCTCTATCATCTTCATATAGTTGTTTTTAAGAGGTGTGTGTTTGTGTGTGTGTTAGCTATGTTGTAATATTCAGAACTTCCTGTGGTGTGGTTGTGTGGCTCTAGTGGAGACATTTTCATTTTGACTCTTATTTGTGTTTTACCAAGTGTTTTGGATTTGTTTTTGTTGGGTATTTTGTTCCTTGTTTTCTCTTTTCTCTTTGAACTTTTAAAGAGTGTGTTGCCTGTTTTCTTGGTCTGCTCAGCTGGTGTGTTCACAGGGAATGCCTGCCACTATGGGAGTCTGGGTAACTGTGTTGAGTTGGGGGAAGGATGTTGAATGAAAAGGTCTTCATTACCCATTGGGAATGGAGTCAGAGAGGAAAGAGAGACTACAGCAAGTTTACAGCTATGGAGCTTGGGATGAGACTGGGGGACTGGATCTCAGGAGCATTAGGAGAGGTATTGGTGAGTCTTTAGCCTAGTGTTTGTCCTTAGAAGAGTTAACTTTGGCTTAGTAGTGTATGCCTGCTGAAATTGGGAGTCTGGACAAAGTTGGGGGATGGAGGATACGATGGGAGGGAATGGTTTGCAGGTTCCAGGGGAGATGTGGGCAGAGATGAGAGATGGGTACAGCTGATATTGTTACAATAGTAGGTACAAGACTGGGGGAGTAAGTCTGAGGAAACAGTGTGTGTGTGTGTGTGTGTGTGTGTGTGTGTGTGTGTATGAGTAATGGGGGGACAAATTTTGCTTGTCACTGTGTTTTAGACTGTATTTTATATTAAACACAAGAATTCTATGTCTCAGTTCAAAATTAGCATTATAGAGAAAATGAGATAACTATTGTCTTAAAAGAAATGAAGAAACACTGTAGTTTGGATGAAACATGAGAAAGCCTTCTTTAAAAAGTGGAAAAATGCAAGTTACACTGAGTTGTCATTTGTAGGTAAAATTCTTTTATAAGTAAAATTCTCTTTCTGGATAATGGAATGCCTTTGCTAAAAGAAAAAAAAATCTCTGAAAATGGATGTGAAAAAATACCTTGAAAGTTAATGGAGTCAATAATAATCCTACTCTTGATACTTACCCAAGTGTACTTTCCTTTGAAATAAAATAGCTTTAGAAAGCTGTTTGCTGGGTTATATCTAATATGTTCCATTTCCCCTACCAATTCCCCAAGCCACTTCTTGAGGACTTTTAATTTCATGAGAACTCATCTAGCTTCATACTTCTTGCAAAATGGATAAATTTAATTATAGTATCTATTTGTATGCTTTAGGTGATATGATTGATATCAGCACTAGCCAACATGGATAAACACCATGCCAGATTATAAGAGTATTTTCTAGTCCTTATATTGAATTTAGGAGTTATATTATTGCTCTTATTCCTATGTGTTGTTCAAACAGTACTCTCTGTGTTTCTACTCACAAATGTAAAATTTACTATGATGAGAAGGTAGCTTTTTCTTGGAGAACACTTTAAATAATGTCTGTCATGAAGTGACCTCCAAAAATTAATACTGTGAGTAAATCTGGGTTTTTCTGCAGCCTAAGAGGGTACATGGAGCACCAAACATTATTTGGGTCAATATATTCTACTTCTTAGTAAAGAGTTTCAAGTGTTAGGGGTTTTTTTTGTTGTTGTTGTTTTGTTTTGTTTATTTGTTTTTCGAGACAGGGCTTCTCTGTATAGCCTTGGGTGTCCTGGAACTCACTTTTGTAGACCAGGCTGGTCTCGAACTCAGAAATCTGCCTGTCTCTGCCTCCAAGTGCTGGGATTAAAGGCATGTGCCACCACCGCCCAGCTCAAGTGTTAGTTTTATGAAAGAAAAAAAAAAAAAAAAGAAACTTGCTTTTATTCTCTCTGCCTTTTCTCTCTCTGACTCTCTGACACCTTTCTCCCTCTCTGCCCTCCTGCCTCCCCCATCTCTCTCCACATGTTCCTTGCCAGCCTCTTCTCTTTTTCTTTGTTACTCTTTCTTTCTCATTCTCTTTCTGTCTCTACTCCCTTCTCAACTCCTCTTCCCATGTGTATAAACAAATTCTATTCTACACTAAATGTTGTTAAGCACTGATGAGTTTGGTCTTATTGAACCAGCTTTACAGGACACCTTGACATTGACCCAGTTCTTGAGAATTGTTAAAGAGATGATGAGGGAAGTATCAGGAAGTTCTTTTGTTCCTATTAAGTCTTCCAAGAGCTTTAATTTTTCACCATTAATTATAGTCTTCCGGAGCAAAGTTCCAAAGACAAATTATTTCAGTTTCCTCATTTACAGATGAGGAGTCTCAGAATCCACTAAGTGGAGGGATTCCCTCAGGTCATATAACAATATAAAAATGGAATCCAGGAAAGGGTGAGTTTCTTAGTTCCTAGTCCAGTGATACATATAAGCAATTACAGTACCTAGTGGGGAGCTTAAAGATGTTCAAACTGATACTCAAAACACATACTGAAAAAGGAGTGGCTTATATAGGAACAGTTTTGGGGGATGAGACATGGGATGCACATATGTATTTCAGAAGCTAACACTGTCCAAATTCTTCCAATGAAAGGATACATAAAAGGCCAGGGGAGAAGAAGGAGGAGGAGGAGGAAGAGGAGGAGGAGGAGGAGGAGGAGGAGGAAGAGAAGGAAGTCATTCATAAATGTGGATAGAGAAAAATGCACATCATAAAACTAATATGTAGTAGCATCTTATTCTCAGTAAGACAAAGCCCAAGACAGTCTTCTTTCTTTTATTTCTTCTTCAGTCAGTGAAGCTCCCCAGGGTCTCAAACTCAATTCCTCCATGGCTTCCTTGCAGATCTAAAGTAAACACACGAAGCACTGTTTACCAGAAACAGTCAATAATGCACCAAGGAGCAGTATCCCTGAATTTACACTTCTGTCAGCAGACAAAATGCTGATTTGAGATTTGAATCTATAGTTCAGCGAAGAAAACAACTGGGCCAGAAGCAAAATGATTAGGGGGAGCAGTAGTTTAGTCTGATTCTATCCTAATCAAGGGAATATCCTGACATCACATTGGGGTCATTAGAACAACTGTCTAAGAACCCAATTACAAATTGACAAAATAGTCCAAGGTCAGCATGGATTCTGCTCTTAGTTTCTAATTGTGTCTTGTGAGTTGTTTTGATTTCATGTAAAGGCTTTAGTCATAAAGTGACCATTCGTGCATATAACAGTAGGCATTTGCCATATGCTGTCTGTAGAACTCTTCTTGAACTATTATTTGCATTATCTTCTTTATTTCCCACAAAATATTTGAAGAATGTGCTAGTATTATTTCATTATATAGATAAAAGGTGTAATTAAGAGAATGTAAATAATCAAATCAAAATCATGACCATATAATAGAACTAAGCAGGATTCTAGCTACCAGGTTTGCATTTTTTAACATAAACCAATGAGAGAGGATGCCAGATATGAGGTGATCATTGGAATTCCTGTCCTCATCAAGAAGACAGGTGAGCAGTACATATAAGCAGCTACTTATGCAAAAACTTTATAGGTTATAACATCTTTTTTTGAGGCATGATGTATGTGATTGAGAGAAAGAGTTAAAATTCCAAATCTAGCCACAGAGTCATTGTGGAATTTCTCTTCAGTAAAGTTCTTTGGACTGTATGAAGGATAAGAAAAAGTTAGCTCATTTTGAGAGAGTCTCAAAATGAGGGATAAAAATGCACCATAATCTTCAGGTAACAAGAGACCAGAGCATGTGCAAGTCAATATTGCCACATCTGTCTGATTGTAGTATAGAAGTTGAAAGATGAAAATATGCAGGATTAGAAAAGTAAACAAGAATCATCCTCAAAAGACATCTAAGTCACCTTCACAGGCTTCCAAGCTTTACAGAAGAGCTGAGTAGGGTTCTTTGTTCCCTTCTTTTAGAAAAGAAATTGGCAATGCTATATAATTTACTGTCTTTCATAGTTAACATGTATATATGCAATTGTTGAGAAATTGTTCAACATTGATGAAAAAATTTATCAGCACATTGCCATTCTCACTTCTGTTCTCATTTTACTGTGACTTTTAGAAAATGTTATGACTACTCTTTATCTCTTTAAATGATTACCCCTTCAGGCTCATGTTCTTCTTCTTTTCCATATCTTTCCTGATAGGTTCATAAAACATCCCTTACATGAATAATGTAGTCTCAATTATAGTGCACAAACAAAGATTGAAGTGGATATGATTTCTATGGTAGAATTTTGGGGATCACTTGTGTATACTCTCATATGGTCTACAGATTCAATACTTTGACCTCTTCCTTTCCAATTTGTATCTCCTTGATCTCCTTTAATTTTCTTATTGCTCTAGCTAGATATCATGTACTATATTGAACAGATATGGAGAGATTAAACAGCCTTGTTGTGTCCCTGATTAGAGTGGAATTGCTTTAAGTTTCTCTTCATTTAATTCTATGTTGGCTCTTAGATTGCTGTACAATGCCTTTGATGTGTTTAGGTATATGCCTTGTATCATTGATTTCTTTAAGACTTTTAATATGAAGAGATATTGAATTTTGTCAAAGGCTTTTTCAGCAACTAATGAGATATCATTAGGGTTTTATCTTACAATTTGTTTAAATAGTGTATTACATTGATGGACTTCTTTTTTTATTGAACCATTCCTGCAATCTTTAGATGAAGCTTTGATCATGGCAGATGATGTTTTGATGTGTTCTTGGATTTGGTTTATGAGTATTTTATGGCATATATTTGCACCAATGGGAAATTGGTATGAAATTCTTTCTTTGTTGAGTCCTTGTGTAAATTAGTTATCAAGGTGACTGTGGTTTATAGAATGAGTTTGACAATGTTCCTTCTGTTTCTATTTTGTGGGATAGTTTGGAGAGCCTTAGCTCTTATTTAAAGGTCCAGTAGAATAGAATTCTGTGGCAAAACCATCTGGTCCTGTTTTGTTGTTGTTAATGTTGTTTTTGAGAGACTTCTAATGACTGCTTCTAGTTCCTCAGGAGTTATAGGACTATTTAATTTTTTTGCACATTTTAATTTAACTTTGATAAGTGGTAACTATTAAGAAAATCATCCACTTCATTTATAATTTTCTTTCTTTTTTTTTTTTTTTTTTTTTTTTTTTTTTTTTTTTTTTTTTTTTTTTTTTTTTTTTTTTTTTTTTTTTTTTTTTTTTTTTTTTTTTTTTNGTGATTTCTTACACATATTAGGAAACACAGGCAGACGATTCGAGTGTATTCACTACACTACTGTTGCCTGCCAACAGAGCACAGATACTTCTTCTACAAGCCTTCCTCTGATGGATTTTTTTTTTTCTTTTCCTGAGACAGGGTTTCTCTGTATAGCCCTGGCTGTCCTTGGAACTCACTTTGTAGACCAGGCTGGCCTCGAACTCAGAAATCCACCTGCCTCTGCCTCCCGAGTGCTGGGATTAAAGGTGTGCGCCACCATGCCTGGCCCATTTATAATTTTCTATTTTGTGGAGTAGTGGCTATTGAAGAAAACCTAATGTTTCTTTGGATTTTTGCATTGCCTGTTATTATGTCCCACTTTTTGTTGCTGATTTTGTTAATTTGGATAGTGCATTTTAATTAGTTTGAATAAAGGTTTGTCTATCATGTTGATTTTCTCAAATAACAGGTGTTGAGTTTGGTTGATGCTTGTATTGATCTTTGTTCTAAATTTATTGATTTCAGCCTTGAGTTTGGTTATTTCCTGCTGCCTCCTCTTCTTTTGTTCCAGAGTTATTAGATATCTCTTTAAATTACTTAATTATTATAAGATTTCTCCATTTTCTTTATGAAGGTATTTAGTGCCATTAACTTTCCTTTTAGCACTAATTTCATTGTGTGCTGTGTCCTCATTTTCATTGAATTAAAGTGTTTAATTTCTTTCTTTATTTCTTTCCTGACCCAATGGTTATTGAGAAGAGAGTTGTTCAGTTTCCATGAGTTTTTACATTTTCTTTTATTTTTATTGTTGTTGAGTCCCGCTTTAATCCATTGAAGTCTGATAAAATTCAATGAGTTATTTCAGCTTTCTTACATTTCTTGAGGCTTGTCATGTGACCACTTATATGGTCAGTTTTGAAGAAGATGCTGAGATGCTGAGAATATTCTTTGGTATGTGGATGAAATATTCTGTAGATATCTGCTATGCCCATTTGATTCATAACATCTATTAGTTTCATTATTTTTCTGTTTAGTTCTTGCTAACCTATCCATGGTTGAGAGTAGAATATTAAAATCTTCCACTCTTAATGTGTGGGGTTCAGTATGTAATTTAAACTTTAATAATGTTACTCTTACAAATGTACCTATTCTTGCATTTGGGGAATAAATTTTTCAGAATTAAGACATCATCTTGTTGGGTTTTTTTCTTTGATGACTATAAAGTATCCTTCCTTATCTCTTTGAGTACTTTTGGTTGAAAGTCTATTTTATTAGCTTGTTTATTGGGACTGTTTACTTGGAAAACTTTTTTCTAGTCTTACTCTGAGGTAGTGTCTATCTTTGATATTAAGGTGTGTTTCTTGTATGCAGCAGAATATGAAATGATGGATCTTGTTTTCTCATCTACCCTGTTAGCTTGTCTTTTTATTGGGTAATTAATTCCATTGATATTGAGAGATACTAATGACCAATGATTGTTAATTCCTGTTATTTTGTGTTACTTTGATGTTGGTATTAGTGTGTGTGTGTGTGTGTGTGTGTGTGTGCTTCCATTCCTTTGAGTTTGTTGGTGTGGGGTTACTTATTTCTTGTGTTTGTTTTTTAGGTATTGGAGTTTTCCTTCTAATATCTTCTGTAGGGCTGGATTTGTGGATAAATGTTGTTTAAATTTGCTTTTCTTAGTAAATGTCTTGATTTTTCGATATATAGTGATTAAGAGTTTTGTTGGATATAGTAGTCTGGGCTGGCAGGTGTGATCTTTTAGAGACCGCAAGACATTTGTCCAGGTCCTTCTGGCTTTTAAAGTCTCTGTTGAGGAGTCAGATATAGTTCTCTTAAGTTTGCCTTTATATGTTACTTGGCCTTTTTCTCTTGTAGCTTTTAATGCTTTGTTCTGTACATTCAGTGTTTTGTTTATTATATGGCAGGAAGGTATTTTTTTTTTTTCTGATCCATTCTATTTGGTGTTTTGTCACCTTCTTTTACATTTATAGGCAAATTTTTCTTTAGGTTAGGGAAAAATTCTTATATGAGTTTGTTATGAACTAACCAGAACCCTCAGAGCTCGTGGCTCTAGCTGCATATGTAGCAGAAGATGACCTAGTCGGCTATCATTGGGAAAAGAGGCCCCTTGGTATTGCAAACTTTATATGCCCCAATACAAGGGAACGCCTGGGCCAAGAAATGGGAGTGGGTGGGTAGGGGAGCAGGGCAGGGGGAGGGTAGAGGGAACTTTCAGGATAGCATTTGAAATGTAAATTAAGAAAATATCTAATAAAAAAAAAGAAAATGTTTTCTGCACCTATGGGAATCTTCTCATCTTTTATTTTTATTATATTTAAGTTTCATCTTTTCATAGTATCTCAAATTTCCTAGATGTTTTGTGTTAGAAACTATTAAGATTTAACCTTTTCATTAACTGATGTATCAATTTTCTATTGTATTTTCTACACTGGAGATTCTCTCTTTCATCTCTTGTATACTCTTGGTGATGTTTGTTTCTGTAATTTCTCCTCTCCTACCTAGGTTTTGCATCTCCAGGTTTCCCTCAGTTTGTGTTTTCTTTGTTGCTTCTATTTTCATTTTCAGGTCTTGAACAAGTTTATTAATATCCTTCAACTGTTTGTATTTTCCTGTATTTCTTAAAGGGATTTATTCATTCCCCTTTTAAAGGTCTTTATTATTTTCAAGAAATTGAATTTTTAATTATTTTCTTGTGCTTCTGCTGTGTTAACATATACCAGCCTTGGCACAGTAAGATACTCGGGTTCTGGTATTTCTACACTTCCATGGCACTCTTTGATTGTGTTCTTGTACTATACTTTAGCCTTGTGTTGTCCTTGGTGTTATCAGGCCTGGAAGTTCCAAATGCTTCATTTGTACCTGGGAGAAAATCAAAGACAACTTAATACACACTAGCTGCCACAGCACTTGTGTGATATATCAGCAAAGTACAATAATAATGCACAACATGGAAGTAGTTGTTAGAGTAGATATGCTTAGGAAATATGTCACAGAAGACCTAGTGTTTTTCTAAATAACTTTTGGAGGAAAGAAACAACAACAACAATGAAAAACAAACCAAACCAAAACAGATGTCATTCCTCAAACATTAGTAGAGGCCCCTGATGCAAGTGCTTGTGTGTGTGTGTGTGTGTGCATGTGTGTGTGTGCATGTATGTGTGTGTGTGTGTGTGTATGCGTGTGTACTTGACCATGCTTATAAACATGGAGGCCAGAGACTGATTTTGAGTATTTTTCTTTTTCTACATTAGTTTTTGAGATAAGGTCTACTAAACCTGGACTAGATGGCCATCAGACTCTAAAGATCCACATGTCTATGCCCCTATCTTTCAGGGTTACAGATTCATGCCCCTATGTCTAGGTCTAATGCAAGCGTTTTGAAAGATGGACCTAAAATATAGCACTAGTAACCAGACTGTGCTGTCTGTGATGTATTACAGTTTAGGATATTATTTGTTCAAGCCATGCCCTAAAAGTTGATGTATGTGCACATTTTAGGAAAAATCTCATTTATAAAAAATCTAAGCTTGAGCAAGAAGGCATTTGCCATGTTTGAATAGAGTTATTTACTTTAAAAAGTGATTTGTAGCAAGGTTATTTTTTGTTTAAATATGAAACTCTCCTTTAATATTAATTTGCAGCAACTTGATTTGTACTTTCCATTGCTGTGAAAAGACATTAGCTGTAGAATTTGAATTACTTATCTCTGTGGCACTGAGCAACTGAATAACAATCTTTCTAATTCTAATAACTGTAAGATATGTGATCCACATTTTAAAGTGATTCCAATTCAGACAGTTTTACAAAGTTGCCTTAGTTTACAAAACCAGGACTTGAGAGAGAATTAGTCATAATAAAGTAAAGAATTATCCCAGTGCTTAGTCCTACATGATGCAGCATCCAGACATATTGGCTGAAAATCTGTTACTAGGAATATTTAGTTACTTCTCTTTGAAAATATATTTCTTTATTCTTCTAAATTTCATACACACACACACACACACACACACACACACACACACACATATATATATATATATAACTATATTTTATAACATATATTCAATATTGAATATTACACATATTAAATAAAATATGACTATATTATATGACCCTTATATACTCCTATGGTAGTCTGAATGAGAATGTAGATATAAGATCATATGTTTAAATACTTGGTTTACAGTTAGTAGAATTCGTTGGGAAGAATTAGGACATGTGACTTTGTTGGAGGAGGTGTGTCACTGGGGGTGGGCTTCGAAGTTTCAAAATCTACCACCAGATCTCTCAGCCTGCAAACTGTGAATGAGATATGAAGATGCAGCTACTTGTCTAGCCCCAGGCCTGTCTGCCCACCACACTTTTCACCATTATAATAATGGACTAACCCTTTTGTGCTGTAAGCAAGCACCAAATTTAAAACTTCCATCTATAAGTTGTCTCCGTCATGGAGTTTCATTATAGGAATAGAACAGTAACTAAGACAACCCTCCAGCCCTGTATAGCCCCTTTAAGATCTTCTTGCAGCTTCTTGCATTTTATATTGATAACCCACAAGTACTTACTAGTGCTGCCCATATGACCATGAGTGTGACTCACCAACTGGAACATGGGGACACTACCAATGGCCACATCCTCAAAAACAGAAACAAACAAAACAGATTAGCAATGATCTTTCCTTCCTCCATCAGCTGTCAATTGCAATATCTCCTCAGTAAGGAGTACAACATGGAATTCATCTACTACATTTATCCCAGCAATTTATATGGCTTGATCTTGTGCAGGTTACTCCAATTGTTGTGAGCCAATGTGTGAATATTTATGGTATGTTGAGAAGACAACATTTCTCAGTCTTTACCCCACCCTCTACCTCACCATCTCCCTCAGCTGTTGAACAGGGAGGCCTGGGGTCACCAGAACAACACAGAGCATTGCCATTGCCCTTGGTTGCCCACAGTGTGGTAAGGCCCTATGTTTTGAGACACTATCTACTTTGGCTGCAGTGCATAGTGAAATTAATATCCAAGTAACTAAGAAAATTCCTCCCTGATGTCCAACTTTAATAGTGCTAGAAGATTCTATGCAAGCTGCTGAAAGAAAAGAGAAATCAATGGTTTTACCCAGTATGGAACTCTACATGTTGTAGTGCCAATCAGACAGACAATATACCCACTGGTATAATAATAGCATGACTATTATGAAGTAAGTAACTGGTATCTCCTTAGATTTGAGGCATGTTCCACAGACCTGGTCAAATAGCTGGGGTGATCACAGTCCCTTGAGTAATACTTGATATTGTTCTTTGTTAAAAGGTCATGCTATTATTAATGCACCATCAGAACATTTACATTTAAAGTCATAAGCATAGAATGCCCTCAAAGTTGGTCAGAGATGCTTTGCAGAGGACAGTAATCAACTAAGACAAGTATAAGTGTTCAAAGGGCTATAGTAAAATACTAAGTGCTGAACCTTGAGTAGGGCATTTTAACCTCCCCCTACCCCAACTACTAGCAAAGCTCAGGGCATCTCCCAGAAGTAGATAAAGAATATATTTGCAAGGTATGCGATTCTCACACGCCACTCTGTCCTCTACTGTGATCTTTTCCAGCTCACCTCAGCCATGAGCAGCCTCTTTGCAGGAACCTGTCCTCCTATTCTTCTTTCACTCACTGGGGACCCCATAGAACCTAGGTGTTAATCTGTTATCTTTCCATTCTTGTCAATCTTCTCAACCTTCCCTTTTAGCACGTTGCCATTCCTTTGTGTCATTTGCCAATTCCTAGAAATATTTTGTACCTGGGA
>LR751635.1:125732-144309 GCA_902729485.2 Mus minutoides
AAAAAAAAAAAAAAAAAAAAAAAAAAAAAAAAAAAAAAAGAACAGATAAACAATTTAAATATATGCACAATAAACCCTAGTAAAATAGAAGCATTAATTATTTAAAATCTCCCAGTGAAAAAAGAGGCCAGAATCATATGAGTTCATCATAGAATTCCTTCAAACCTTTAAAGGATTAGCACCAATACTTTTCAAATTATTTCTCAAAATATACATTGAAAGGACATTACCTAATTCTTTCTATGAGACAGTAACCCTGATACCTAACCACAGAAACAGAAAGAATATTGTCCAATTCATTTTATGAGGCCACAGTTGTTCTGATATTTAAACCACAGACTCACCAAAGGGGAAAAATTACAGAACAATTTCCTTTACGATGATACATACCAAATTCTCAATAAAATACTTCAAAACTGAATTCAAGAACACCACACACGCACACACACACACACACACACACACACAAAACAAACAAAACCATTCACCATGTACAAATTGACTTCATCTCAAAGATTCAGTGATGGTCCAACATACATCAGCTTATAGATGTAGTCTAACACAAAAACACATTGAAAGGAGAGAAAAAAAAACCCCAAAAAACAAGTGATCATCTCAGATTTAGAAAAGGCCTGTGACAAAATTTCAACACCATTCATGATAAAATTCTTGTAGATATTAGGGATACAAGAGATGTACTTGACATAGTAAAAAACAATATGCAGTAAGCCCACAGTAACATCAACCTAAACAGAGAGAAATTCAAACATTTCCACTAAAATCAGGAACAAAATAATGATGTCCACTCTCTCCATGCCTATTCTGTATAGTACTTGAAATCTTAGCTATAGCAATAAGACAACTGAAGGAGAGCAAGTAGATGCAAATAGGAAAGGGCAAAGTCAAAGTATCTTTATTTGCAGATGATATGAGTTTCAATATAAATGACTGTAAAAAACTCAATCAAGAAACTTTTACAGTTGATAAACACTTTCAGTAAAGTAGAAGGATACAAAATTAATACATAAAAATAGCCTTCCTCCACACAACTGACAAACAGATTGAGGGAAAAATATCAGAAAATAGTACCATCAACAATATTCTTAAATAATAGAAAATATATTGAGATAACTCTCACCAAGCAACTGAAAAAATTGTTTTATTAAAACTTTAAGACATTGAAGAAGATATCACAAAGATGGAAAGATCTCTCATGCTCCTGGATCAGTGGGATTAATGTAATAGAAATCACCATCCTATCAGAAACAATCTACAGGTTCAGTGGAATCCTTATCAAAATTTCAAAACAATCTTCACAGACCTGTACACTACCAGGAGGGATAATTAGCTACCAACACATCCACAAACACTGAGATCCACATCAGTGACCTATCTACATGAGACCCTGATGTAACTGTGGCACAAGCATTTAGGAGTTACTAACGACTCCTTGATTGGATTTAAGGCCAACTCCATGAGAGGGGATACATGCCTGATGCTGAACAGGTGGACAAGTACCTGATATTAAATAGGTCATAGACAGGGGAAAATCAAATACTCTTGTTCTGCTAAGGGAACATAGCAATAAAATGACTCCTAATTATATTCTGCTATAATAATAGGCTAATGTATCACTTAACCATCACTTAGAGAAGCTTTCCCTTTCAGGAGTCAAGAACCTGACTTGATAGAGAAACCTACAATTGGGCAATGTGTTGAAAGTAAAAGATGTTGGCACATTTTGTCATAAATCGGATGACTTCATCAAACTCTTACCCTCAAGGCTCAAGGAACTATTTCTAAGAAGAGTTGAAAAGATTGTAAGAGCCAGGGGAGAAGGTTGAGATCAAGGAAACAATCTTCCAGATACAATAGAGCTGATGGATAGATGAACTCACAGAGACTGTGTCAGCACACACAGGCCCCTTCAGAGGTCCAAGAAAGCATGCTCAAGGTCTGCATGAGTCCCAGCACTGAGAATGGGAAGTAGACAAAATCTCACATCCCTAACAAAAAAGCTATGCCCATGTGATACCTCCTTTCAAAGGAAAAATCAGTTTTCTCCTATGGAATCTCAGTATACCTATAAACCATAAGGGTAGGTCCCAGACAACACAAAACAAATTCAGTGGTGCTTATATAATTTTTTTGTCTCATACTACTTTGCTTGGATTTTTTACCTCATTGCTCCTTTTATTACATATTCTGTTTTCAATTTTGTGGTTTTATGAATTTTGTGTTTGTGTGGTCTTGTGCTCTCTTGCTGCTTCATTTAATTCTGTTTTTTGATTTTTGTTTTTTGTTTTTTGTTTTCCTAAAGAGGTAGAAACTGAAAGCGTGAAGTTGAGCTTATGGGCAGGGAGGAAGATGCGGTAGGAGGAAATGGGAAACTTCCATCAGAATATATTGTATACATATTTATCTAATTTATTAATTCACTTTTCTTCTTTTATTCATGTTACATCTGAATCATAGCCCTCCCACTTTTCCCAATTTCATCCTTACAAATCTCTCCCCTCATTAGGCCCTCTTCTCATTGGAAGACTCATTTGGCACCACCCATCCTGGGACATTTAGCAGGACTATGTATGTCCTCTCCCACTCAGGCCTAACCAGGGGATCTAGCTAGGGGAAGGGGATCCATTGGTAGGCAACAAAATCAGAGACCTCCTCTGCTCCGATTGCTAGGAGACCCACAGGAAGATCAAGCTCCACCTCTCTTACAAATGTGAAGGGTGTCTAGATCCAGTCCCTACATACTCTTTGGTTGCTAGTTAAGTGTCTGTGATCCTTCATGGGCCCAGGTTAGTTGACTCTGTCAAGGTCCACTTGTAGTGCCCTTGACCCCTCTGGCTCACTCACTTCTACCCACAACTCTTCAAAAAGACTACCTGAGCTCTGCCTGATATTCGGCTGTGGGTCTCTGCATTGTTTTCATTCATTGCTGAGTGAAGCTTTTCAGGAGACCGTTATACTAGTTCCTGTCTGCAAGCATAGCAGAGCATCATTAATAGCCTCAGGGTTGACTCTCTCACGTGGGGTGGGTCTCAAGTTGGGCCAGCCATTTGTTGGACACTCCCTCAGTCTCTGCTTCATCTTTATGCCTGTGTATCTTGTAGTCAGGGCAAATTTTGGATTGAAGGTTTTGTGGTGGGTTGATGGCACCCTGCCTCCATCCACTGCAAGTCTCACCTGGCTACAGGAGATGGCCACTTCAGACTCCATACTCCCTGCTGATAGGAATCTCAGCTAGAGTTACCCCTCCTGTACCAGGAGGACAGCTAGTCCCAGAGATGCCCCTCACCAAATTTCATTCTCACTCCCAGTCCTTACCCATCTCCCCTTTCCCCACATCTGATTCCCATCCCTGCTCCCTCCTCACCCACTCTTCATCCAGTTCTTTCGGTCTAACTCTGATACAAATTTTGTTTCCCCTTCTGAATGAGATTCATGAATCCTTCCCTTGGGACCTCCTTTCTCTGGGTTTATGAATTGCAGTATGGTTAGCCTGTACTTTATGATTAATGTCCCTAATAAGTGATAGCATACCATATATATCTTCCTGTCTCTGGGTTACCTCATTCAGAATGATACTCTCTGGTTCTATCATTTGCCTGCAAATCGCATGTCTTTGCTTTTAACAGTTGAATAGTATTCTATTGTGTAGATGTACCACATTTTCTTTATCCATTTTTCAGTTGAGGGACATCTAGGTTGTTTCCTAGATATTACATATTCTGGGTGCTGCAAATAAAACTGTTGTGAACATAGTTATACAAGTGTCCCTGGGGTATAGTGGAACATCTTTGGGGTATATGCCCAGGAGTGATATAGCTGGGTGTTAGGGTGCAATTATTCTCACGTTTCTGAGAAATGACCAAATTGATTTCCAAAGTGGTTGTGCAAGTTTGCATTCCCATCAGCAAGGGAAGCATGTTTCCACCTGCTCCATGTCCTCGCTAGCATGACCTATCACTTGAGTTTTTGATCTTAGCCATTCTGATGGATGTTAGATGGACTCTCAGAGTCACTTTGATTTGCATTTTCCTCATGAATAAGGATGTTAAATATTTCTTTACATGCTTCTTGGACAGTCAAGGTTCCTCTGCTGAGAACTGAGAATTACATTTAGCTATGCACTCCAGTTTCATTTATTCATTTTTTTGTTTGGCTGTTTTTTTTATTAGATATTTTCTTTACTTACATTTCAAATGTTATCCCCTTTCCTGGTTTCACCTCTGAAAACCCCCCCTATCCCTTCTCTCCTCTCCCTGCTCACCAACCCACCCACTCCTGCTTCTTGGCTCTGGTATTCCCCTACACTGGGGCATAGAACCTTCACAGGACCCAGGGCCTCTCCTCCCATTGCTGACTGACTAGGCCATCCTCTGCTACATTTGCAGTTGGAGCCATGAGTCTTACAATGTATACTTGTTGGTTGGTGGTTTAATCCCTGAGAGCTCTGGGGGTACTGGTTAATTCATATTGTTGTTCCTTCTATGTGGCTGCAAACACCTTCAGCTCCTTAGGTTCTTTCTCTAGCTCCTTCATTGGGGACCCTGTGCTCAGTCCAATGGATGGCTGTGAGCATCCACTTCTGTATTTGTCAGGCTCTGGCAGAGCCTCACAGGAGGCAGCTATATCAGGATCCTGCCAGAAAGTACTTGTCGGTATCCACAATAGTGTCTGGGTTTGGTGATTGTATGTGGGATGGATCCCCAGGTGGGGCAGTCTCTGGATGGTCATTCCTTCAGTCTCTGCTCCACACTTTGTCTCTGTAACTCCTTCCATGGATATTTTGTTCCCCCTTCTAAAAAGAATTGAAGTATCCACACTTTAGTCTTTCTTCTTCTTGAGTTTCAAGTAGTTTATGAATTGTATCTTGGGTATTCCAAGCTTCTGGGCTAATATCCAGGGAGTGCTATGCACTCCAGTTTTAATTGTTTTGTTTGTTGATGTCTAATTTCTCGAGTTCTTAATATATTTTGGATATTAGTCCTCTGTTAGATATAGGGTTGTGGGGCAATAGGCTTGCACAGACAGCCTCGTATACAGTGGAGGTGAGGTCTTGAACCCTGGTGGTACCCAATGGGTGGTAATTTCCACCTACATGGGAAGTTAGGTCTTCAACCATGTCTCCTGGACCCCTGGCTCCTGTCGAAGTTACCCCCACAGCCCGTACAGGAGAGGCCCATGGCTTTCAGTCAGGTAGATAATGTCCCAAGCTTCTGGCCTTCTGGCTAGACTCCTTCCCACAGTTACCTAGCAACAGCAAGATACCAATCCCACTATAAGATGGGCTGTTTGGCCCCTCCTTGCTCTCTAAGCTCTCTCTTACTAAGCTCTTTAAGCTTTTACCTCTCTCTTTCTAAGCCTTCACCTTTCTTACTCTCTAACTCTCTTTCTCTCTTTCCCTTCCCCCTTCTCTCTATGTGGCCATGGCTGGTCTCTCTCTTTCTACTTTTTCTCTTTCCCTCTGCCTTTCTACAATAAAGCTCTAAAACCATAGATTGTCTCTGTTCATCAAGGCCTGCTGTGCTTTGACAATGGGATAGGCTTTCTTCTAAAGAGCCACTTCTAACCTCCCATCAGAAGGCCTTCCTGTACTCCAGCTACAGACCAGACTAAAGACTCTCGCCTGTGTGGGAACCACCCAGTGCTCCTCCTTCTCCCCCTGCCATCTCTTCCTGTATCACCAGGGTCACCCTGGGACCCCTATTCTGTTCTCATCTCCTCCACAGTATCCAGCATGGAATGTGGGAGACTGAGAACCTGGTACCAGTGGCTGCCCCTTGTCCACCCCCCACCATGTGGGGTCAGTGGATCACACAGCCAGATGCCCTCCTGGGCCAAATGAAAGTCCTCCCATGTAGTCTGCCTGCTCAGAGCACCGGAACTCTGGCCAGAAATGGGTTCTCTCGTTCCCCCCATTTCCCCTACACCCACAGCCCCGCATAGGGTTGTTGATCTTTTGCTATATTGTTGGCTCCTGCATTGTTTTACTGATGATGTCCTAATTTGTCTTAGTCAGTGTTTCTTTTTTTTTATTAGATATTTTCTTAATTTACATTTCAAATGCTATCCCAAAAGTTCCCTATACCTCTGCCCTGCTCCCCTGCCCACCCACTCCCACTTCTTGGCCCTGGCGTTCCTCTGTATTGGGGCATATAAAGTTTGCCATACCAAGGGGCCTCTCTTTCCAATGATGGCCAACTAGGCCATCTTCTGCTACATATGCAGCTAGAGACACGAACTCTGGGGGTTCTGGTTAGTTCATATTGTTGTTCCTCTTATAGGGTTGCAGACCCCTTCAGCTCCTTGGGTAGGAGCTTCTAGCTTCTCCATTGGGGGCCCTGTGTTCCATCCTATAGATGTTAGTCAGGGTTTCTATTCCTGCACAAACATCATGACCAAGAAGCAAGTTGGGGAGGAAAGGGTTTATTCAGCTTACAATTCCATACTGCTGTTTATCACCAAGGAAGTCAGGACTGGAACTCAAGCAGGTCAGGAAGCAGGAGTTGATGCAGAGGTCATGGAGGGATGTTCCTTACTGGCTGATGTCCTAAGCCTTGCAAAAGCTTTTCAGTTTCATGAGGTCCTATTTATTGTTTGCTAATCTTAGTGCCTGAGTTAATGTTTTCTGTTCAGGAATTTGTCTCCTGTGCTGCTGTGTTCAAGGCAGTTCATTACTTTCTCTTCTGTTAGTTTTAGTGTGTCTGGTTTTATGTTGAGTTCTTTGGCCCACTTGGACTTAAGTTTTGTTCAGAGTAATAGACATGGGTCTGTTTGCAATCTTCTACATGCAGATAACCCATTAGCCCAGCAACATTTGTCAAAGATGCCTTCAGTTTTCCATTGTATGGTTTTGGCTTCTTTGTCAAAAATCAAGTATCCAAAGGTGTGTAGGTTTATTTCTGGGTCTTCAATTCTATTCTATTGATTAACCTGTCTCTTTTTATCTGAAAACTATAAAGCTTTTATTATTATTGCTCCTTAGTATGGCTTGAAATCAGGGATGGTGATACCTCTGGAAGTTCTTTTATTTTACAGGATTGTTTTAGCTATCCTAGGTTTTTTTGTTTTTTCCAGATGAAGTTGAGAGTTATTCTTTTAAGGTCTGTAAAGAATTGTGTTAAAATTTTGATGGGAATTGCATTGAATCTATAGATTGCGTTTGGTCAGATGACCATTTTTACTATATTAATCCTGCTCCATGAGCTTGGAAGATCTTTCCATCTTCTGATATCTTTTTCAATTTCTTTCTTCAGAGATATGAAGTTCTTGTCATATGGATCTTTTACTTGCTTGGTTAGAGTTACACCAAGATTTTATATTATTAATTGTATGATTTTTTTAAAGGTAAAACAATTGCTCAATTTCATTTTTCTAGAAATAAAACACAAACTACACATCATTAAATAAAATACATTTTCAGTTTCCAATTTAATAATTTGTTCCATATATTTATTATATGTGTATGTCTATGATATATCATATATATATATACACACATATACTAAATATATGTATATATACATATACAAATATATATATATATATATATATATATATATATATATATATATATATATGTGTGTGTGTGTGTGTGTGTGTGTGTGTGTAAAACTGAAGCTCACATATTGGCTATGCTTATTTGTCCATAACTGCATATATTTCAATCCCAGAACTGGTTACAAGTATATTTTCTATACTCAACTAAAACAGCAGCAGCAGTAACAACAACAACCAAGCAGCAAATCATCACCATCATAACAATAATAAAAATAATACTTGTTAGAGATTCAAAGTCAGATCTACATGCTTGACTAGCAAGCACTTTACCCACCAAATGAGCTTTCCAGCTCCAA
This sequence comes from Mus minutoides, assembly GCA_902729485.2. NCBI lineage: Eukaryota > Metazoa > Chordata > Mammalia > Rodentia > Muridae > Mus > Mus minutoides. Next base: position 133,601 of record LR751635.1, read on the forward strand.
GCCTTGCTGCTTTTGTGCCTGTCTTTTCCTTTGGCAGCAATAGAAATCTTTCACTTTCTCCTAGCTATTTCAGCTGTCTACCCCACTTAACAAAACACTAAGCTTGATGCTTGGATTCTCTGCTCTCTCAAACATAAGCTAGTGAGTAGAAATTTTACTCAACAACTCAATCTCTTTAACTCTAATTAAGCCTATTTCAAGCTTCTGCCTAAATTCGGAACTGACAGCTTAATTAGTTGTCCAAGAAGAGGAATGTGGAGCTTTCTCTCCTTGTCTATAATCTTTCTAATATCACCAGGAAAGAAAAGTATGCAAATTATAAATTATGCTTTATATTATAAACACTTCCTATGATGTGCTCAGTTATAGAGACCTAGAGACTATATTATAGTCATTCATAGCTCACTCACAGACATTTTCCCCATTGTGGTTGATGCTACTGATATTTCCCTTTAAATCCATTCATGAAAGTATCTCTTTTCTTACTAACTGCTATACCCAATAAAATTAATTCCAAAGACTTTGTCTTAATCCTGATTACTTTATGAGCAACCTGTCCAATATCTGCTTCACAAACCTTAGTAGATTCCCTGGAGATGAATCCTGTGGGACAAAGCTTTATTATTATGTTGCCTATTATCTTTTGGATAAGAGATTACTAGAGAGTTGCTTGGATCTATGGCATGTCTGTTGCACGTCTATTATTCGTGTGACCTTTGCCCAGCAGGTCAGTTAGGTCTACTTGGACCACAGCAGCACAAGTCTCTATGGATGGATGATGAGGATAATGTGAAGTAATCTTCAGGACTTCTAGTTTTTATAATGTATAAAATGATGACAGAGCCTTTTACCTCCCCTCTATGTTAAGTTAGGTATATAGGAATAGTTAAATGCCACCACTGAAAAGGACCTTACCACCTTTGTTGATGACTGCTGAAAGCCTGGTAAGTAAATTATCAATGTCACAGATATAGGTCTCTCTGGAACATTTGCTCTTCTCCTTTAGTCAGCAAAAGATAAACTCTTTGCTCATTTGCCATGGTCTATATCCTCCATTGTTTGATATGCTCTCTCTCTCTCTCTCTCTCTCTCTCTCTCTATATATATATATATATATATATATATATATATAATTCTATATATTCTATATATTCTATATAGAATTATATATCTTCTTATAGCAACAGAAGCTACATCCTAACATGGGACCAGTGATGGGTATGAAGGGACCAAGACAACAGAAAAGAAAAAGATCATACACAGTGAGATGAGATGCTGGAGATAGAAGCTTCCATTTCATTTAGAGTGATGATTCAGGAGCTTTGAAAATGAAAACAATTCATGACATTATGCTCCCAGATCAGTCCATCTCTCAATCCCCATCTGAAAAGCCTCCATTTGCAGTAGATACTGATTAACACAGAGACAATAAACAGCTAAAGTACACAGAACGAGGGGCTACAGTATGCTCAGCTCAAGAGGGGACATATAAACTCCATCTCTGTCAGATGCAAATATTATTTGGTAAGAGGGGACATAAAGAGTGTAAAAGCAAGAGGCAGTAGATGACTGCAGGGAAACCCCTGAACATAGCAGAGTAACAGAACTCACAAGGATCACTTCAGCACAAAACCCGTGCAAGGCCAACTCAGAGAAACGAATCCTAGAGGGGGAAGCTGGCACACAATCTCATCCCTAGCCTGGGGTGAATTGCAATTATTAGTTGCCTTGGAGGTGAGACTGTTTTCTCTAAGGGTATATCCTCCGATAAGTTGCTTATGTGCCAGAAGATGAGCACCCATCCAAGACTATATATTGATAATTGGTCCTAACGTGTTAGGACCACATAAATAAAAATGCATAAATAATGTTTGTTGGGTCGGTAGGGAAGGGACATGGATCTTGGAAAAGTTGGGACAAGATATGAATATGATAAGAACATTGATAAAGCATGATCAAAACACTAATAAAAGCAAAAATACTTTAGCTAAAAAAAAGTAATCTTAGAACTTTTTTTTTTTTTTTTGGCTTGGGTAATATGACAACTAAAACAGAGAAAACTCCAATGGTATAGAATATGCATCCTACAGCAATGGCCATGACTTCTTTTTCACTGTGAGGACCGTTTCTTCCCTGTTTTTTGCTTTACTCTTACTTAGCTCTCTGTTCATTACACTCCATGCACGAGAAATGGACAGAGTGCCAATGGCTGAATACACACCCTCACATCACTCACATTTCCTTCTAGAGAGGAAAGAGCACTGTGGATGAGAGGTGCTGGGCACCAGCTCCGGTGAGTGGCTGCAGGATATGATGCTGTTGCCTCTTCCTCTTAGGCTACTCAGACTGTGGAGATGTGGTCCCTGTCAGTGCTGAGATCTTTAGGTTTGTTTTGTGTTGCTCCCAGCCAATTAAAAAGAAATTGATCCAATATGCCGATTCTCCTTGGCTTTGCTTCAGCCTTTCAGTGCTATTAACATTTATCTTTTCCCAAATTACTGTGAGCAGGGTTGGTTTGGTACCATTTTAAGGTTGGAAATGTTAACCTCCATTCTCTTTCTCTCTTCCATAATCTTTCTTTAGTTCTTACTTTGTGCCATATCCTTGTGGGATGACAAAAAAAAAAGTCTTAAATGAATTAAAATTACATAACCTTTGTGCATTCAATCCATAGTTAAGAACTTTTTAAATGAGCATCATGTTCAAGACACTAGCCATTTGACCGACAAGTTCATATTTCTGTCATAAGCTCATACATTCATTTTATCTGAGCAATGGAGTTTTCCCATGTTGTCTCAAAACTTAAAAGATGGGGGTGGGGAGTTACAAAACTATTTGTTTAGTTAACTGTTTACCACACAAGCATAAGGATATAAGTTCGAATCTCCAGGACCACATGAAAATGAAACAAAAGAAAGAAACACACTGACAAAGCAGTGAGCCTGCAATCCCAGAGACAGGACAGCCTGCAGCCTTCTGGCGAGACAGTTCAGCAGAATCCTGACGATCTGAGTCTGAGCTCTACAGCCTCTTTCTTTCTCTCTCTTTCTCCCTTTTCTTTCTTTCTTTCTTTCTTTCTTTCTTTCTTTCTTTCTTTCTTTCTTTCTTTCTTTCTTTCTTTCTTTCCCCCTCCCTCCCTCCCTCCCTCCCTCCCTCCCTTCCTTCCTTCCTTCCTTCCTTCCTTCCTTCTTCCCTCCCTCCTTCCTTCCTTTCTTCCATTTTATCATTCATTATTCTTTCCTTCCTTTATTCACTAATTTTTCTCTTTCCTTCTTTTTCTACTTTTGCTACAGGATCTCACTATGAAACTCTGGCTGGCCTGGTATTAGCTATGTAGACCAGGCTGGTCTCACACTCACAGAGATCTTCCTGTCTCTGCCTGCAAGTGCTTTGATTAAATGTTTGTAACACCATGCCTTGTTTCTTATGCATTTACAAAATACATACATTTAGAAAATAAATAAATCATTTGTATATAGTTCTATCATTTAGATAAATTGTTTATATATAGCTTTATCTTTTGGGGGAGTTTATTCTTCCTTACAAAAGAGTTTGGCATAAATTATAAAATATTGTACTGTGAGCTGCCAGCAGTACACATATCTCATAATTACTAAGTTGCTTGACCGCATCACTTTCTCAAGCCTGATTTAATTTTGTGTTTTGTTCATCATAGTTATAATGAGTACATGTGCTGTGAATGGTACCACATGACTATAGAATATATATATATATATATATATATATATATAAACATATAGTCTAGGAATATCTATATTTGTGGGGATACATCTATAATTTTCCTATGATGATGTTGACCCTAAGAAAACATTTCTCAGAAGGCATTATATCAGTGAGCAACGCATGCCTATTTGCAGGCTGAGAGAATAGGTAGGATACATGAAGAAATGCTCCATAATATAAAAACATGCCAGGAAAGCTAAGATTGTCCCTTCACAAATGAAAAAAAAAAAAAAGGCAATCTTGATCAAAACAAATGGGAAGTGTTGTAGAGGAAATTCTTCCATATGTTACTGACTCTCAGGTCTTTTTGCCAGAACTATAACCTGAAGGGCTGGTTATAGTGGGGGACATAGACTGTGTGACTCCAATAGAGCAGTGGGAGGACTAGTTGGCACTCCTAGTTAGCAGAGCTTGAATTCTTTCCTGGGATCTTCCCAGGAAGTGTGTTGGAATAAAGGACTGCCTTGGAGTTTTACTCTGGGCTGACAGATCTATCTCATGACCAATGTGTGTGCAAAAAGGTGGTGAGAGAGCTAGACCTGAGTGAATCACAAATCATGCTGGAGCCTGGGGTAGGGAGAGGCAATTTCTATATTTATCTGTGTATGCACATAGAGATATAGGTCTCTTTTCCCAAAATTGACCTAGAATTAGACTTTTCTCTGTCCTAATTATGAGGTATGATTTAAGGACACCTGGACTATCAATAAAGGCAAAATTTAATGTTACAAAATATTTAATGAGTGTTACAATCACACAAGGCAACAACAAAAATCGTAGAGAAAGCAGAGTTAATGGAACAGAAAGAAAAGAAAATTCAAATAGCATAATACATACCCTGAGGGAAACACATTCCAAACTTGGAAAACAGACAGATGTTTATAAAGAAAAAAACAGCTGGAGATATCATCTGTAAAAATGCAATCATTAAAATGAAAAATTCAATAGGAAAACTAAATATCAAAATAGGTAACAAAAATAATTAATCGGCAAAAGGATCATGTTGAGAAGATTTTTAAAATTAAGTATATGGCAAAATTGTCAGGGATCATTTGTAGAAATTTAAGAGGAGGGGTGATCTTAGAATGCAAACATTCATGTAACATGAATCATAGAAGGGAGTGTTGAAAAGCTAACATGGAAAGATAAAAGAAAAATGACTCCAAGATCTAACAAAATACCCATTCATAGATTGAGAATAGTTTGGTGGTACAAAATAGATATATTAACAAATGACTTAAAGCATACATATAGCCCTGCATGGTGGTACATGCCTTTTATCCCAGTACTCAAGATGCATAGGCAGGGGGATCTCTTTGAGGCTGAGGCAAAGCTGGTCTACAAAGTGAGTTCAGGGTGGAGCCAGGGCTACCCTGTCTTAAAGAACAAAACAAAACAAATAAACCCCACAGTACACGGATTAGAGAAATGTTTCAGTAGTGTGGGAACTGTGTGCATATGGTACACAGACATATGCAGGAAAAATACCCACACACATAAAAAAATGACAATGTAAAATAAAAAGAAAACAGAAAAGCTACATATACAGATTGGTCAGACCAAAATTTAAACATGAAAATAAATTATCAGCGAAGAAAGACAACGAACCACTAAGCCACAAGAACAAAGATCAATAAACGCACTACTAAAGAGTATGATTTGATTGATCTAGCAAATTGTAATAAAATGAAGTATAAATCAGAATACTTAACAACTTCATGCCACACTAAAACTGATGAAATAAAGTAAAGTAAAAACCAAAGGAAAGAAAAGTTGGCCAATCATTGACCGATGTATTTCTCATTGAGAATGTTGGGTATAACAGAACCCAAGACAGTGGTCTGAAAGAAAGAATTATTTGCTAATAAGTGAATTACAGTTTACAGTGAAATACAATGAAACGTGAGTTTAAACAAGCAATGGAAAATAAAGGATGAAAGAAAGGCATTAGACGGAAGAGAGAAGAAAGATTACTTCAATCCATTAGCATTGTTATTAGAAATATAAAAAAAATTACAAGTTGTGGGCAAATTTTGTTTTATTTCCTGTATAATAAATAGATTAAAGAAACAGATTAAAACATTTTTTTTGAAATAGAAAAAAAATTTCGAGTACAGCTTTTGATTTTTAACTTAATATTAAAGTTAAACAAAGTTCATAAATAATGCCATGACAAAGAACTGGTAAGACAATATGAAGCACATTGAAACTGGGGGACATTTGTATAACAAAAAGCATGTAGCCTCAATCACTGTGCATCTTATGGACCATGGCAGGGATGCTCTTACCGCTATTTTTTAAAACACTATAATGTAGTAAGACAAAGCATAGAACATCTCATTTGCCGAAATATATCAAAAGCATCATTTAAATATGTTGCTATTAAAAAGGCACCACATAGGAAGGGATTGTGGAACATGCTCTTAATCCCAGTACTAATCAGAGGCAGAAAGATCTCTGAGTTTAAATCTAACCTTCTATAGAACAAGTTCCAGGATGGACAGGGCTACACAGAAAACAATGTTTTGTGAAACAAACAAATAAACAAACAAGTGTAGTGGAACTTTTAAGACTAAGGTAATCTTTTTTTTTAAATTAGATATTTTCTTCATTTACATTTCACATGTTATCTCGAAAGTCCCCTAAACCCTCCCCCATCCTCCACCCTGCTCCCCTACCCACCCATTCCCATTTATTGGCCCTGGCATTCCCCTGTACTGGGGCATATAAAGTTTGCATGACCAAGGGGCCTCTCTTCCCAATGATGGCCAACTAGGCCATCTTCTTCTATATATGCAGCTAGAGACATGAGCTCTGGGGGTACTAGTTAGTTCATGTTATTCTTCTACCTATAGGGTTGAAGACCCAAGACTAAGGTAATCTTAATGAAGTTATTTTCCAAAGAATGCAGTGTGAAAGAAGAAAATATGTGTAGGATGGAGAAAAGCAACCCATGCATACACAGTCTGGAAATACAGAACTCCATTAGCAAGGGCGAGCACGCACATCTTTGTGGATGTCCTATACCAAATCTACATTGCCAGTCTAATGGCAGAAGCACCAGATAATCCAGTTGAAGAGCATTCTTAAAATTACCTGGCCAGGACCTCTAAGTCTGTCAGCAATAAAAAATAATGAACATTTATGAAATAGTCTCATTCAAAAGGAGTGCAAAGGAACACAAGGTCTAGATGAAAATTTCTCCCTGGATGTGGAACAGAACATTCTGGTAATGCTAAAAATCATAAATCTGAATAATATGTACATTTAGTTAATAACAATTTATCAATATAATTATGTGTCCATTAACTATAAAAGTATTCCTAAGCAATGTTGCATATTAATAATAGGTTATGTATTGTGGAGTATATTGGAACACAATATTTGATTAAATCTAAAACAACTTCTGAATATTTTCAAAAATAAATTTTTTAAAATAAAAATCCATAAAAACATACACCTAAATATAAGAAATAAGAAACCTCTAATTTGGGGGAGGATAAACTAGCAGAAATCCTTATAACCATTGGTTAACAAAGCTTTCTTGATACAAGCACAACTGTCACAAAGGAAAAGGAGAACAAACCTAAGAAATAAAGTGTTGTGCAACCAACTTAGTAATGAAGTAAGATCATCCACAGAATTGGAGGGCTTATTGCACAATGGTAAGTCTGAAGAGAATTATGTACTGAATATAAACAGCTCAGGAAACTCAACAATAAATCTCTGTTCATTAAAAGTACACTGAGGTTCTCATAAGTTTCTTAAAAGCAAGTATACAATAGGATGATATTATATCAAGCATTGGGAAAGGAGATCAAAACAACAATGTAATAGCACTCATTTCGTTTCAAATGTCTTAGATATTGAAACACTGGAAACCCTAGATGATTGTGTTGATGGAATTGGAAAACATTTCAGTCACTTTGGAAAACTGCTGTGCAGGACATTCAGACGGTAATTATAGTCACCACACAATCAAACTATTTCATTTCCAAATATGGACTCGAGAGAAAAGAAAGCACATATCTATGCAAAGCCATGTTCACAAATGTTCCTAGGAGTATTGTTCACAAATGTGGAAACATCCAGAATGTCTACCAACTGAGGAAGAGATTTTAAAGGTTGAAGGTTCACACAACACACTGAAAAGACATTAAATACTGATGTCTGCCAAGGCATAATTAAACCTTGAAAGTTGCAGTTGTAGGTAGAGGACAGTAGACACAAGACTCTATGGATCATTTTCCGTGTTTTCTAGAGAAGCTAATCCAAAGACTTTAAGTTTGGAGTACAGGCTGGAGCCTTGGCTAGGTCTCAAATTGGAGAAGTTGGTAACTGGTGGGTTCACAATTCTTTTGGGGTCCACAGATTGACTTTTGAGTATATACCAAGAAACGAAAAAACTTCAGAATTTTGTACTTTGAAGAATGAATTATGGTATGAAATAATATTTCAAATAAGTTGCTTTGTCTTTTTCAAAAGCCAGCCTTGAGAAAATTTGAGGACCCCAAATATCCATATATATATATATGGATATATATATCATATTTGTTCTTAGGTCCTAAGGTATCATTATCATTCTTCTACTTCAACCTTATATGAAGCTACAAAGGAATTTCAATAAATTCAAAGATTCAAAGTTGTTTTCATTATGGTCTTTGAACATGATTTTATGAAAATAGAATTTAGCAGCAATGAATACATTTAGCATTGGACTATTAGCTCTTTATTAAAACTTCCACGATGTGTTATGTTGATAAAGAATAGATTACAAAGAAAAGTAAATGGAGTCTAGTGAAATGAAAGCATGTGATTCAAACCTGGCATTTGCTGCTAAAGTGGGCCAAGGAGGGATGTGTGAGCATTGACTAATGATAAGAACATAAGAGATGCTGCAGACATAGGAGGTAGATGGTCAGTTCCTTCAGCTGGAAGAATAGAAACTGAACACATGGAAAAGATGGAGAATCTGAGTCAAGGCAAAAATGAAGCCAGAAATCAATTATACAGTAAGGAAAGTAGATGATTAAAAAGAAGTGTGCTCTTCAAGAAACACCACCACAACAGATCAGGGTCCCGGCTGAGCAGATGGATGTAAAGATTCATATTAGTCAAATAAAAAACAGTTGAAATTTTGTTAAATATGGCAGATTGTATATTAAAAAACATAATGAGCCATATATGAACATACTTGAAAATCTTGTTAAAGAAACACTTATCTAGAAAACCATTGAGTCAAAATTAACATGTGAAGGCACAGAGCAAACAACAGAACAGAAACCACCCACAAAACTAAAAAGTATAAAGACCCTTGCTCCTTCACAACCTTCTCTTGGCCACACCTACACTTGAACTCTGCCTGCAGTTCTGGGCTGCATTGTCAGGTTGCTATGTCCCAGTTTTCCTTTAAAGAAGGTGACTTTTCATAGGTCTGCACCATCTTCTTTCCTACAGTGCCAGGGATAGCTCCCAACACTTCTCTTACTTTTTTCCCTAATCATTTTTGATTGCAACTCTCCTTTTTCTATGTAATAAATACTTTAATAGAAAAACCTATTGCAGACAGTATTATTTTATGGTCCTATGTTTTCAAACATTCCTATGAGGGTTTCAATCCAAGCCTCCTCCCATTTATTTTCCTCTGGTTCCTCCTCTTTGGTCACTGCCTGACTTTGAGTGTTTCTTTCCAATCTGACTACAACTAGATTGAGAGAGGAGAAATGAATACTTTTCTGAATTTCACTGGGTTTCATTTTCCTCCCATATATAGGAGTCCAGACTGCCCAGAGCTTCAGTTTCTGACCTCACAGAGTTCATTACAGTTTTGTTATAATATTTGCATTCTACAATGGGACTCTTTTAAGACAAAACAAATAGAACAACAATAATGGAACTGAACCACAAAAATAAACAATTCATCTGCACTAGGCAAATTTCAATGTAGAAGGAGCTTACTAAAGGACAATATAATTTTGTGGTGTTCTTTAATTTATACCATGTGAATATATAGCAGGCTGTTCAGTTCCTGATAAGAGGGTATAGGCCCAGTTCTTTATTCTTCCTTTTAATACATAACTATACATCCTCAAATGACACAATAAATAAAGAAAAGCTTAATTCATATAGAGGAAACGTTTTAAAATAGAGAAACACAACAAAGGATATATTCCATTCATTTTCTCCCCACTGACCAAAAGATCAAAACTACCTACATCCCTGTGTTTCAGAGCCCATGGCCATAAGCTCACCAGAGGACTTAGTCAGGCAAGCATAATCTCCCCAGACTGGACAGCAGTGTCTCTGAGAACCATGAGACCATGAAGTAAACAGAATCAGAACTCTTCTCTTCTCTTCTCTTCTCTTCTCTTCTCTTCTCTTCTCTTCTCTTCTCTTCTCTTCTCTTCTCTTCTCTTCTCTTCTCTTCTCTTCTCTTCTCTTCTCTTCTCTTCTCTTCTCTTCCTCTCTCTCTCTCTCTCTCTCTCTCTCTCTCTCTCTGTATATGTGTCTGTGTTTGTGCATCAGAGAGACAGACAGAGAGACAGAGACAGACAGAGAGACAGACAGATGGACAGAGACAGAAGACTGAAACAGATGGAGACAGAGAGAAGGGATGGGAAGGAAGGAAGGAGGAGGAAGAAAAATAGAAGGAATTCATCTACTGGTTAAAGAAAGGACCCTCAACTGTAAAATTATATTACTCTATGTGTCTAAGACACTATCATTTAAGTTAGAGACACCAAGGAAATTGAAATGGGAAAAGATGTTTTCCTGTTTAATTTAAGACACTTCTCTCATACAGCTTCAGTTAGAGACAGCAGCAACAGCTAGAAGCCCCTGGGATCCCATTTCCTTTTAGTAGACAATATAGACACCAGGAAGGTGAGTGGACCACAGGTCTAGATCTCTTAGGTAAATTGAGATAAGATATAATGTATATGTATATATATATATATATATATATA
>LR750485.1:0-15000 GCA_902729485.2 Mus minutoides
TTTTTTTTTTTTTTTTTTTTTTTTTTTTTTGGTTTTTCGAGACAGGGTTTCTCTGTACAGCCCTGGCTGTCCTGGAACTCACTTTGTAGACCAGGCTGGCCTCGAACTCAGAAATCCGCCTGCCTCTGTCTCCCGAGAGTGCTGGGATTAAAGGCATGTGCCACCATGCCTGGCTCTCTTTATCTTTTTATAAACACATCAGTGGTGTGTGTGTGTGTGTGTGTGTGTGTGTGTGTGTGTGTGTGTGTATACATCTCAACAATCCATTTCACACTCCAGTGGGTAGGACATATATATACTGCCAGGGGAGTAATTTTTAAGTAGTAGATATGAAAATAGGTCTTTGCCTACAGAGTTCAGATCTTGACCCTAGGAGTCAGAGCCACAGGCAGCTGTGATAATTATTTTAAGTCATTTGACTTCAATCTAGCTTCTCCTGTGTGTGTGTGTTTGCGTGTATAACTCCACTTTGCATAGCTGTCTTATGGTAGTTTCTGGAGGGCTTTCCCGGACATCATGTGCCTTGCTATGTAACTTGCCATCAGCATATGACTCCTTCCCTTAGTTCTTTGAGATGCTATGACAAAGTACTGTAGATGAGAAGAATGGAGTCTAGAGACTGGAGATCCAAGTTCAAGGTGTCAGCACAGCTGGGTCCTGGGGAGACCCTTCCTCTAGATTACAGACAGCTGCCTGTCCTTGGATCAGTATGGGGTAGAAAAAAGGAAGAGCTCTCTGTGGTCTCCTTTAGAATGGACCTATGTTAGTGAGTCTTCCTGCTGCAGTCACCAAAATAACTGACAAGAAGCAGCGACATTTATTTTGGCTCACAGTTTGCAGGGATTCAGTCTATCACAGACAGGAAGGCATGGACTCAGAAGCATGGGACCATGTTGCTTCAGCTTCCAGGAAGCAGAGAGGGGGTGGACAGGGCTATCAAGTCTCTGTATGTATTCAGAGTGACCTATTATAATGGGACTCTCTCAGACTGCCAGTGGTATAAATAAGGACACAAGACTTCTATATAGTTTAAAGCTTTTTACTTGGCAATTTCCCCACTAGCTCATCTAACTTAACCTGACTATCTTGCCCATGACCCACTACGTGGCTAGCTCTATACCTTTCTCTGCTCTACTTTGGTCTATCTGGTCTGCTTTGGTCTATCTGGTCCCCTCTGTGTCTACTCTTGAATCTTCCCCACCCCCTTATTCTCCTAGCATATGCCTCTCTCTCTCTCTCTCTCTCTCTCTCTCTCTGTGAAATTCTGCCCCTATTTTCTGCCCAGCTATTGGACATCAGCCCTTTATTAACAACCAATCAGCATTGAGATAATCCTCAATCCAATTCTAGATTGCCTTTAGGCAGATGAGTAAGGAAGTATATTTAGGGGCTGAAGAGTTGGCTCAGTCGTTAAGAGCACTGACTACTCTTCCAGAGGTCCTGAGTTCAATTCTGAGCAACCATGTGTTGGCTCATAACCATCTGTACTGGGATCGGATGCCCTCTTCTAGTGTGTTTGAAGACAGCTACAGTGTACTCATATACATAAAATATAAATATTTATTTATTTATTTATTTATTTATTTTTTGGTTTTCTCGAGACAGAGTTTCTCTGTAGCCCTGGCTGTCTTGGAACTCACCCTGTGGACCAGGCTAGCCTTGAACTCAGAAATTTGCCTGCCTCTGCCTCCCAAGTGCTGGGATTAAAGGCATGCGCCACCACTGCCGGCTCAATCATTTCTTTAAAGCCTTTTTTTTTTTTTAATAAATAAATTTTAAAAAGGAAGTGTATTTAGAAAATAGAAAACTCTGGTGATGGGATATAGAAATGACAATACCAAAATCCTGCCAGTATTTAGCTGTCTACCAGTACTGAAGTAACTATTGAAAATACAGAGACGCACCTTCCTACAAACTAAGAAACATCATCCCCACAACATATTCCTTGTGAGTCTTCATCGCCTATAGGTTCCACGCAACCACTGGTTCAAATACTAAGTCTGTAGGGGACATTTCATATTCAAACCAGAGCAGGTACTGATATTTATGAAGACTCCCTCCCATAACCTCAAAGTGTTCAGCTACCTACGACCCTCACACTGATAGCTGGGATTGATGATCGATTAATCTTTACAATTAGTTTTAATTATATATTTATTTATTTATTGATTGATTGATTATGTGTGTGCATGGCATGTGAGGTAACTTACAGGAGTGAGTTCTCTCCTTCCACCATGACAGTTTTCTCTGTCTTTCTTCACGTCCCCAGGCTTTGGCCGTAAACACCTTTCTTTACCCCTTGAGCCATCTTGCCATGCAAGAGGGTTTCAACATGAACTTTTCTTCAAGGATGCAAGCGTTCAGTTCACTGTGATCTTTTACTGACTTGATTCCCAGACACTAACCAGGTTAAGATTCTGGCCCCTCACTCACTGGACATTTTAGGGGAAACAGTTAAATGGTGTTTAATCCCTGAATGAAGCCCAGAGCAGAAGTTCCTGATGTGCCTTCTTTTTCACTGAGTCCTAGCTTGGTTGCAGCAGAAGCAGGTGGTGGCTGTTGACGTCTCAACTGTCTCATCCGGTTAGAGCAGCTCAACCTTTCACTGTTGACATAGGGTCCTGCACAGTTTATGGGACCATTTGCTGGAGCACCTCACACTTGTCTTGGCAAGCAGTCTGTTCAGACTTGCCTTTGGATGTTTCTTACCTGTGCAGCCTTCCTTGTTTCCTTTGGCTCCTCCTTAGAGAAGATTATTTCTTCTTCTTCTTCTTCTTCTTCTTCTTCTTCTTCTTCTTCTTCTTCTTCTTCTTCTTCTTCTTCTTCTTCTTCTTCTTCTTCTTCTTCTTCTCCTCCTCCTCCTCCTCCTCTTCCTCCTCCTCCTCTTCCTCCTCCTCCTCCTTTTCCTTCTTCTTCTTTTTCTTCTGTAGTTAGGGGTAGAAATGGTTCATAGGAATTTTTCTTTTCTTTTTGGGTGGGAGGTGGAGACTTCAGTGAATCACGTATATAATTCTTGGTTTTAAAACTTGAGGGCTGATGAGATGGCTTTGTGGGTAAAGGCACTTGCTTCCAAGCCTGATAACCTGAGTTCAGTCCCTGGCATCTGTGTGGTAGAAGGAATGAACTGACTCTTGCAAGTTGTCCTCTGATCTCTGCATATATGAAGAGTCACATGCATGCGTATAAACATGTTCATTAAAAGCTTTTTTTTCTCTCTGAATGAAGCAGTGTTTGGTGATACTTGTCTATGTTCCCAGGACTTGGAGGATGAAGTAGGAGGAAGATTCAGAGTTTGAGGATAGGCCGAGCTACATGATGAGACCCTGTCATATATATGCATATATGCACACATATATACATGTCACTTCAAATATACATAATGTGTATGTATGTATACTTGAAGTCATATATATATAAATATAAAGTAGTATGTATTAAAGACAGGGTCTCACTATGCATCTCAGGCTATCCTCAAATATTTATGTGTGTGTGTGTTAATGTGTGACGTAAGATGTATATTTAAAGTGATAAATTAGAGCATTTGGGAAATCTTCTTAGTAAGCTACACATATGGAGACATGCAGAAGGACCCTTGACAGATCTTGGAAAGGAGAAAACAGCCCAGGAGCAGTGGAGAACTCGCTCTGCGTAGGGTCACACCGATGCTGTCAGCTCAGTGAGATGTCATCCAGCTGATTGCTCTCCTCCTCTCCCTTGGATTTCAGAGCGACTCAAGTCTGGTTTGCTCCCGTTACCTTCAGTATTGTAGAGCTACTGGTCTATACCTGGACTTAAGAAACGTCAAGAGAAACAACGACAGGTACTTACATGTGGTCCCTGTTAAAGGTGATGGCGCTCTGAAATGTACCCAGGTGCAGGGCTCTGTCTTGGGTTTGTTTTGTAGTAAAATAGATGAAGGGTTAGGGAGTGGGTGAGGAGTGGGTGACCCAGGTCCTTCACTTGATGATCACATTGTTGATTTGGGGGCATGGATATATTGGGTTCCTTAGAAGAGATGTTTAAGGTAAATTATGCAGCACGTGTTTGTAAGTTAAGTTCCAAAAGGGGCTTGGGGGTGTGTTTCTGTTGTAGTGTGACTGTCCCGTACAAACCAGACATGGTGGGTGATAAGTGCTTGCAATCCTGGCATCCAGAAGGTGGAGGCGGGAGCATAAAGAAGTTCCTGGTCCTCTTTTACTGCAGAGAGAGGTTAAGGTTACCCTGGGTTACTTACGTGAGACACTGACTCAAAATAAGGCAGGATGAAATAAAATAAATCCAGTGGCTGGAGACCTGGCCCGGCCACTAAGAGTACTAGGTGTTCTTGCAGAATAGCTGGGTTTTTCCCAGCACCCACATGGCAGTTCACAGCCATCCGTGACTCCAGTTCCAGGGGCTATGATGTCCTCTTCTGGTCTCCAGGGGCACCAGGCATGCACACGGAACACAGACATTCATGGAGGCAAAACACCTGTACACATGAAAAGAAAATAAATAGATCTTTGAAAAAACACATCTGTTGAAATGTTGTTAGGAAATTAGTTTCAACCCAGCAACTTGAGTCATGAGAAAAATCTCCAGCTCTTTCTTTCTTTTTTTTTTTTTATTTCACTAGATTCAAGGAAGATTTTCTTCAGAGTGGTGAAATTGGAGGATACTGTAAACTTGATGGTCACGCACTGGTGTCTGAAGGGCAGCGCAAAAGCCCTCTGCAGTCTTGGTAACATGATTTTGTTTTCTAAAAATATGTCTCTAAAGTATTTGTGTTTGTTTTGGTGCTTATAGATTTTATTTTTCTTTTTGGTTTTTTGAGACAGGGTTTCTCTGTGTAGCCCTGGCTGTCCTGGAACTTACTTTGTAGACCAGGCTGGCCTCAGAAATCCACCTGCCTCTGCCTCCCGAGTGCTGGGATTAAAGGCATGTGCCACCATGCCTGGCTATAGATTTTATTTTTAAAAAAGATTTATTTTATGTATATTAGCACACTGTAGCTGTCTTCAGACACGTGAGAAGAGGCCATAGGATCCCATTACAGATGGATGTGAGCCATCATGTGGTTGCTGGGAATCGATCTCAGGACCTCTGGAAGAGCATTCAGTGCTCTTAATGGCTGAGCCATCTCTCCAGCCCCCATGCTTATCAATTTTGGATGGGACTCTAGAATGGATCTAAGGTTACCTGATTTGTATAGGCTTCCCAGGAGTGCTGGGTGGAGATGGATTCCCTCAGTTTAATTGGAACGGAATATTGGTCTACGAAAATTTTAAAAAGAGGGTATTAGAATCTGCTGTTCGTAAATGAAAGAAAAGGCATTTGACATGATGTATTATTAACTCCCAATTTCTATATGTGTTTTGGGAAGCGCGTTTTGTAAATGTGGTACCCCTCCCTCAGGTATGGAGTGTGGCTAATGAGAAAGTGAGCCCACCCATGTAACTTTTGTTCAGAGCATTACTAACACTCTAGGCACTTCAGCTGGCCTCACTCCACCTTCTCTCTGAAGCTACTCAAACTCTTAACATCATTGATGAGATGTTGAACTTTAAAACTTTATTGTAAAACCATTTGAGGCTCATGGAAATTTAAACAACATGCAAGACTTTCCATTGGACCATTCTTTGTTCCAGCTTCCTGGGAGGATAAATGTTTCATTTAACCATAGCGCTGTTACCAAAGCCAGGGAACAGTCATTATTAGAGTCGTATTAACTACACGCGTGTGGGTTTCTCCCATGCTTATACACTTATGTTTTTCCAAATTCGTACTTTAGAAACTGTATATCCCATGTCTAGGGACATGTGACCACCACCCTATTTAGGATGCAAAATCCATGGGAGCTCATACACTTTCATTATAATTATATGGGCTACTCTTATGTAAAGTTAATTTCTCAGGTCATTCATGATGAGCAAAATATTAGCAATAATAACCTAATCTTCCCTCATATGGTAGTGGTCAGTTTGTGATGCGGTTTATCCGGGGGCCTCGCTGGCTGTGACGTGTCTTCTGTTCTACAAGGCACTTTCATTCCTACTTCATATGGGATCTGATTCTCTATTATAGCTCCTTGGGGCATAACTGTATTGTTTATCGCTGGGTAACACATTAATCTAAACTATGCCCTAGGGCCTAGTTTATACTTATTATTTATTGCTGTTACAAATTATCCTGAAGTAGAGCAAATGACATTTAGTAGCTTAGCCTGTTCTGACATCAGAGTGAGAGCAGCTCAGCAGGGCCTCAAGAGGCTGCAGTCAGGCTGTGGGGTTGGGTGGGGCTATCGCTCTCTCTAGGCCAAGCTTGGGCCTAGAGTCTGTCTGACTATAGACCAGAGGATTCAGTTTTCATCTCTTGGTACTGCCACTCACACACAGCATGGCGGCCATGGCTTCCTCTGAGCATGAGTGTATATATACTGTAGTGCTGTGTAACCTGACTTCAGCGATGACACGCTATTCTGTCCTGTTGGTTAGAAGTAAGCCATTGAGTTATGACCATATTCAGGGTGGATGGAGGCATTAATCTCCATTTCTTTTTTTTCTTCTTAAAAAAAAAGATTTTTGTTTTTGAAACAAGATCTTGCTATATAATCCCAGGATGACCAAGAATTTATGATCCCCCTGCCTCAGCTTCCTTAGTGCTAGGATTACAGATGTGTGCTATTATATTTATCTCACTTTTGAGAGGGAGAAGTTGTGTAGCTGAGGCGATGGCTCAGTGTTTGCTCCTGAGTTCCAATCCTCAATATTAATTACATAAAGTAATCCTGGCACAGTGACGCATGCCTTGATGGCTCACGGTCGAGTCAGTATGACTGAGCCTGCAAGGTCCAGGTTCAGAGAGAGACCCTGTCTACAAACAGTAAGGTGGAGTGTGATTGAGGAAGACGTCCTAGCACTAACCTCTGGCGTCTGTGAGATGCAAGGAGAGCTCATTTGAAAGAACCAGAGGGAGGGAGGGAGGGAGGGAGGGAGGGAGGGAAGGAAGGAAGGATAGATGAAGAGAAGGAGGGAGGGAGAAGGGAGATTCAGGAATGTGTTTCCCAAACTGTCATGCTGTTTTTATACTGTGCTGTGAACGATTCTGTTTGATATATTCTACATGACCTGTGATCTCACGGATGGCTGCCCTCTTCACATGCTGGTGTCTGTCATTTGTCTGGCTTCCTCAGATGTACCCCAGTCCCAGGGAAGCTCTCCTGTCTTCTGCCTTTATCAGGCTCTAGGTCATTTTGGAATATGATCTTTCTCACAATCCAAGAAGTCTATGGGCAAGTTCCTATGGCCCCATCTTTTCCTTTAAGCCCCCAAATGACAGGACACCTTGTTGAATCTCTTATTAATACATCAGTTTTGTTTTTGTTTTTGTTTTTGTAATGGCTTCCCAATTGAACTGTCTGATCTGACATGTTAGCCTCAAATTTGAAATCATTTTTGCTCCTATCGCAACATTAAAATGGGTTTAAGAGCCAATGTTAGCAAATTAAGGAAGGTGCTCTGTGGGACTGCCTAGTACTAGAAATAAAATCTGCTTCATGAGCAGGTCCCAGGTTATGGTGTTGCAACAGGACGTTTGGAAGAATCACTTTTAAATTATCTCACAATTCCAGGTTTGCTGAGCTACAAGGCTACACTCAGCTCAATTTCAGGCCTATAGAAGATGCTAAATGTGACATTATTGTTGAAAAACCAGCATATTTCATGAAATTAGATGCAGGTGAGAAGTTACTTTGTATTTTATTTGTGTATTGATTGATGTGTCCTATATTTTAAAGATTCCTTTTGTTTTCTATTTTATGTGTTTGCATATTTTGCCTGCATGTTATGTCTGTGCTCCACATTCAAGCAGTGCCTGTGGAGGCCAGAAGAGGGCGCTGAATCCTCCGGAGCCGCAGTTTTCGATAGTGAGCTATCATTTGCATGAACTGACCCAGGTCCTCAGCAGTAACAGGCAGTGCTCTCAGCCACTGAGCTGTCTCCTCTGCCCCACATCTATTTCTTGACATGCTTGCAGTAGTTTTCTGTGATGTGCTGTCTTTTTTGCTTCCTCTTCTCAGGTGGATGAATTGGTTACAACTTCTGTATTCTTTATTATTATTATTATTATTATTATTAATTTAATTATTTTATTTACTTACATTCCAAATGTTGTCCCCCTTCCCCATCTCCCCTCCGCAAGCTCTCCCCTCCCTCCTCCCCTTTGCCTCTATGAGGGTGCTCCCCCACCCACCTACTCCCACCTCACTCAGTTAGCACCCCCCTTTGCTGGGGCAACAAGCCTCCACAGGACCAAGTGCCTCCCTTCCCTTCTCATTAATGCCAGATAAGACAGTCCTCTGCTACATATGTAGCAGGAGCCATGGACTGACTCATTTATACTCTTTGGTTGGTGGTTTAGTCCCCGGGAGCTCTGAGGAGTCTGGTTAGTTGATACTGTTGTTCTTCCTATGGGGTCACAGTCCCCTTCAGCTCCTGCAGTCCTCCCCCCTAACTCTTCCACTGGGGTCCCTGGGCTGAGTCCAGTAGTTGGCTGTGAGCATCTGTCTTAGGTGCTGGCAGAGCCTCTCAGAGGACAGCTATACCAGGCTCCTGTCTGCAAGCACTTTTTGGCATCAGCAATAGTGTCAGGCTTTGGTGTCTGCAGATGGGATGGATGCCAAGGTGGGGTGGTCTCTGGACGGCCTTTCCTTCAGTCTCTGCTCCATTTTTTTGTCCCTGTGTTTCCTATAGACAGGAACAATTCTGGGTTAAAGATTTTGACACAGGTAGATGGCCCCATCCCTAAACTGGGGGCCATATCTATCTACCGGAGGTGGTCTCTTCAGGTTCTATCTGCTTTGGGTATTTGGGCTAATGTCATCCTCACTGGGTCCTGGGAGCCTCTTGCATCCCTGGCATCTGGGACTTTTTAGTGGTCCCCCTCCCCTGCATATTTCTATTCTTTCTCCGACCTTTTGGATCTCTTTCTCCTGTCTCTTCCCATACTTGATCCCATCCCCCCTTTTTGGCCTTTTTTCTTGTTAAGCTTCCTATGGTCTATGAGTTGTATCCTGGGAGTTCAGAGCTTTTGGACTAATCCACTTATCAGTGAGTACATACCATGTACTTCCTCATTGCTGGTGGGGTTGCAAGCTGGTACAATCACTTTGGAATTCAATCTGGTGGTTCCTCAGAAAATTGGACATAGTGCTAACTGAAGATGCAACTATACCAATATTGGGCATATACCCAAAAGATGCTCCAAGATATAACAAGGACACGTGCTCCACTATGTTCATAGCAGCCTTATTTATAATACCCAGAAGCTGGAAACAACCTAGATGTCCTTCAACAGAAGAATGGATACAGAAAATGGATACAGAAAATTCCATTATATACATTTACACAATGCGATACTACTCAGCTATTAAAAATGACAACTTCATGAATTTTGCTAGCAAATGGACAGAACTAGAAAATATCATCCTGAGTGACGTAATCAAATTCCAACTCAATTCTTCATAGAGATAGAAAGAGAAATTCTCAACTTCATCTGTAATAGCAAAAACCCAGGATAGCAAAAACAATTTAAAAGAACTTCTGGGGGAATCACCATCCCTGACCTCAAGCTGTACTAAAGAGCAATAGTAATAAAACAAACAAACAAACAAACAAAAAACACACATGGTATTGGTACAGTGACAGACAGGTAGATCAACAGAACAGAATTGAAGACTGAGAAATGAACCCACACACCTATGGTCACTTGATCTTTGACAAAGAAGCTAAGGACATATAGTGGAAAAAAGAAAGCATTTTTCACAAATGGTTCTGGTCTAACTGGAGGTCTGCATGTAGAAGAATGCAAATCAATCCATTCTTATCTCCTTGTACAAAGCTCAAGTCCAAGTGGATCAGGGACCTCCACATAAAACCAGATACATTGGAACTAATAAAAGAGAAAGTGGGGAAGAGCCTCGAGCACATGGGCACAGGGGAAAATGTCCTGAACTGAACACCAATGGCTAATGCTCTAAGATCAACAATCAACAAATGGAATCTCATGAAATTGAAAAGCTTCTGTAAGGCAAAGGACACTGTCATCAGGACAAAATGGCAACCTACAGATTGGGAAAAAAAAATCTTTACAAACCCTATATCCAATAGAGGGCTAATATCCAACATGTACAAAGAACTCAATAAGTTAGACTCCAGAGAACCAAATAACCCTATTTTAAAAAGGGGTACAGAGCTAAACTGAGAATTTTCAACTGAGGAATCTCAAATGCCCAAGAAGCACCTAAAGAAATGTTCAACATCCTTAGTCATCAGGGAAATGCAAGTCGAAAAGACTCTGAGATTCCACCTCACACCAGTCTGAATGCCTAAGATAAAAAAGTCAGGTGACAACAGATGCTGGCAAGGATGTGGGGAAAGAGAAACTTCTTCTTCTTATTTATTTATTTATTTGTTTGTTTGTTTGTTTGTTTTGTTTTTTCGAGACAGGGTTTCTCTGTGTAGCCCTGGCTGTCCTGGCACTCACTCTATAGCCCAGGCTGGCCTCGAACTCAGAAATTCACCTGCCTCTGCCGCCCAAGTGCTGGGATCAAAGGCGTGCGCCACCACTGCTCAGCGAAAGAGAAACTTATCCACATGTATTCTTATCCCTTTCAAATTCTACAACAAACAGTCACATTTAAGTAAAACGGTTCCATCAAAGTCAAGATGAAGGAAAGTTGTGTGTATATACCTTTTGTAACTGAATTTAACCTGTCTGATATCTTTAATCTCTTTGATTACATTTATGTTTCATTACTTTTTTTGCATGTGTGTGTGAGTGTGTGTGTGTGTGTGTGTTTGTGGGAGAATACAATGCCCATCATTTCCCATAGCCAACTTTCTGTAACCAAACAAACTTAAAACTTTTTTGGAAGTTACCACTATAGTATATTCTTGAAAAAAACAATTGTGATAGCTATGGCTGCTATACTCTGACCTACTAAGCTCCTGATTGTCTTCATGAAGGTCTTACTGTGCGTCAGGCACTTGAAAAATGCCATGCTCTCTGACTTTATCCTAACAGAGCTCACACTACACTACAACCACTCCCCAATTCTAGAAGCAAAGCTAAAGACTAAACACTTTTAACTTATCTAGGGATGCTGCTCCCGAGCCACTAAGCTGGACTTCAAGCAGGTTCTTCCAATGCCAGCGTTCATGCTCTGTCAACTAGAACATGAGATACTCGCCTCTTTTAACTAGTAGCTGGTCAGTATTTCCCCAAAATCAGTGTAAACAGGGGCTGGACAGATAGCTCAGCCATTAAGAGCACTGTCTGCTCTTCCAGAGAATCTGGGTTAGAGTCCTAGTACCCACATGACAGTTTATAATAGTCTGTAACCCCAGTTTCAGGAGACCCAATACCCTCTTCTGGCCTTCAAGGGTGCCAGGTGTGCATGTGGTACGTAGTCACACTTGTTGGCAAAACATCCATTCACAAAAAAACTTTTAAGAAGAATAATATAAGGAATGATTAAATAGGGCAAAAGGAGACAAGAATTTAAAAATACCATAATGTTAGTAGTTGTGATTGTTTTCGGTGCCTCTGTGCACAGGTGTCATTTGGTTGATTTAAAAACAAACAAACAAACAAACAGAATAATCAGAAGGAGTCATTAGCCATCATGGCCTGATAGTTCCCTGTTCTGTGCTAAGTAGACCTATGTTCCCCCCACCCCACCCCTGCCAGAACGTAATACTCTCTTGTGTCTTGATGTGCAGGAGAGAATAGATCCCTGATTTCTAAATAACCAGTTCAACAGTAAGATTTTTAAACTCAATACTCCTTTAAGTTGACCAGTGCCCGTGCCTAGCCCATATTTAGGAGAAACGTGTTTTCTTGTTGGTTTTAGCTAGAAGTCCAACCAACTATATGCAGGTAGAGTGGAATTTAAATAGCTTCTGGTTGTGCACCTTCTCTTGTTTAACATGTTCTCTCTTTCCCAACACCAGGTATTAATATGTACCACCACTTCTGTGATTTCCTGAATCTCTACCTCACTCAGCACGTTAACAATTCTTTCAGTACAGACGTGTACATCGTGATGTGGGACACCGTAAGTAAGCACCCACTCTCTCCTTTGGCAACAGCTCTGTTTTCCTCTTTCACTGTGTGCCTCTGGCTTTGTGAAGCAGAATTTTCTAAGATGAGTGTTTGAATATATGCCAAAGCACACATACACTCACACATGTATAGATGTGTTCAAATGTGTTTCTTTGGGACCCCTGACATATATACATGCACCCTGTCAGGTATGTACGGATGTATGATCTTTATTTCGGTTTGGTTTTGATTTTGTTTGGGCAATGTCTCATGTAGCCCAGGCTGACCTGAGTTGACTGTGTAGCTGAGGAGGATCCTCTGCTCCTCTCCCATCCACTCGAGATTGCTCAGATTACAAGTATGATGCTGGAGATTAAACCCAGGCTTCATGCATGCTGAGCAAACACCCTACCCACTGAGCCACATCCTCTCCCATACATAAGTGTGATCCTATATGCTTTGAACTTTTGAATGAAGTAGTGGAGGGTTTCCTCCCCTTGGGCACAGATTGAGTTCCCAAACACAGAGCTCCAGTGTCTGCCTCAGTGTTCCTCTCAGACTGGAGGTCTCTGTGACAAAAGGTGACAGCGATTCTGTTTACTTTGCCATTTGAATTTACTACTCCCCGCTTTCGAAGTGCAACCCAGAGCCTCGTGCATGCTAAGCACTCCCCCACAGAACCACACCTCAGCCCCAATCCTCTGCTAAACAGCAGCTTTCTGGTTATAGCCGGCTTCAAGCAAGGTGGTCTGTTTTTTTTAAGCTCACTATCTAGTGTGAATCGTATCTAAATGAGAAGAAGCAACGCTGTCTGGAACCGGCTGGCATGTACCAACTGCATTTCCAGCGAGCACAGCACACCAGCTAATTCATAATCAGTTTGAAAGACAGGGAGAAAGCATTTGTGTTCTATACTTCATAGATAGTAAGCTCATAGTATAGATCTGTGGACAGTTGTGGGTTGACCTCAGCCATCTCCCAGAACTCTGGCATGATTTAAAGTTCTCGGAAAACTGGTTCTGCGTTTTTGGCATGTGCTTGCTTTCTTTATCTCTGGCTCTACATATGCTTTCATTTCTGGCCTGAGCCCAGTTTTACTGACAGTTCAGCTTCATATTTTGGCTGTGTTTCTTTCTTTCTTTCTTTCTTTCTTTCTTTCTTTCTTTCTTTCTTTCTTTCTTTCTTTCTTTCTTTTGTTCTTTCGTTCTTTCATTCGTTCTTTCATTCTTTCCTTCTTTCCTTCTTTCTTTTGCTTAAGCGGGCCACCTCTCTCTGCAAAACATCTCTCAGCAATTCTGCAAGACTTTTTTTTTTTTTAAGCTCTTACTAAAATCACATTCTCTCACTGGGGAATTTGGATCAGGATTTTTATTCATGTGTTTTACAGACAAGACACAGCAGGTTCTAAGGTAACACACTGAGGGGTGGAGTCAAGGATTTTCGCCCTGGGCTGGGGGGAAGGCACCCCTTATATAGTCCTCTGAAGAGCTTGTGAGGTAGAGAGACACTTATCAAGTGCTTTCTAGAAGCTTCTTCGTACCATCTCACATGCCTGTTTATATCGTTCTTGAGTGGACTGAGTTAAAGCGAGTTAGCTTCTATTTGTCCTGCCTGTTGTGTGCCTGCTGGGTTAGACCATGAAGGTCCTTGTGAACATGATTTGCAGGTAGTCTGACCGTCATTCAGGTACAATAAGCAGTGTTCATGTAGCTGAGCAGTGTGCTTGGCTGTTCCCGTGTTACCGCTGACCTTTGCTGGTCCTCTGACTCTTCCCTTATAACCTTCCCTCTTGGTCAGAGATATCCTTGCTAACTTCCCAATCAAGTTCTCCTATGAACAGCAATGCTCACTCACCTTCCTCTCCTCCTTCCCTTTTGTCTGCCCAATCCTCAGCTCTTCTTTATTTTACAAATTAAGGTGGGAAGCAGGTTTACTGGAAATCCCCGGAGTGCTGACTCATTCCTTGTTCACAGCCACTCACAGGAGAGAACAGAATTAATAACAGATATAATTACCTCCCGGGCTCTCCACAACAAGGGTCCCATCAAAACCTCTCTATTTTATCATTAAAATTTCCTTTTAGAGGCACCTTATATTGCCTAGAGTATTTTATCTCAAGAAGCTGTCTAAAATTACTTATAACTATTCTTTATTTATAATTGTGCACTAGGACCGTTTCACTGTAGATGATGTTGAGGGGTCTTTGTTGTACCATTGCTGGAGAAACACTAAAGCAAAGCCTTTCTGTGTCACCAGATCTGACAGTTCTCCATACCTTTGAAATATCTACAGTAGGAGGAGCCTAAAAATTTCAAAACCTTGAAAAAGAAACCTATAATCATAAAGAGATAACATAATGGACAAGAAGTTGCAGATTTTGAATGTATTCCTATGGTTTGTGCTTCTTCTGTCTCTGGGCTCAATTCTTCAGTCTGAGTCCCATCATTTAAAAACGAACTGAGCCTCTCCCTTTACCTGGCAGAGTTCGTAATTACCTTCTACCCTCCAGGGAGGAGACGAATTGATAAATACATTAGGACAGGTTCCCACCGAGAAGCAGCTGTCATGAAGTATATGGGCATGAAGTCTGAGACCACAGACACTGCTTGACCCAAGCCCTGTGGTTCATTAGTTCTACAATTTAGACAAACTATTTGAATTTCTATACAGCTTTCTGGTGTATAAATTTAGGATAAGGACATCAGCTAGCTCATTAGAACTGTAGGGTTGTTTGATGAATCAATAATTTATAGTGCTTAGAACAATACCTGGGACTAGCAGTATCCCAGATAATTGTTAGTATTATAGGTTGTTGTATAATGTGATGTTACTAGTGACATTATTAACTTGAATGGGGGTATTGTCACATGATTCAACTGGGAGGATATTCATTTGATGTTAAGCTTTCAAGTCATTGTC
>LR750485.1:20000-187219 GCA_902729485.2 Mus minutoides
TGTTCTGGAGAAATAATGAATCCAGATTTTTGTTTGAAATTTCTGAATTTTTAAAAGTTTGCTGCTAGTGCTAAATTTTAACGTGCATAAACACATACACACATATCCTCATATACAAGTGTATATATATATATATATATATATATATATATATATATACACATATATATGCCTATGCAAAAAATATACATATATATATATATATATATATATATATATATATATATATATGGCTTAATTTACCCTATAGCTAATGGGTTTCATCTTTGAATTTAATAATAAAATTTGGATTTAAAAAAGGAAAAACTTATAAAGTATTTACATTTCTTTTTAAATTCTGGTGGAACCAAAAGGCTTGAAAAGAGAGCGTGCTGCCAGGCAGTGGTAATACACACCTTCAATCCCAGCACTCTGGAGACAAATATCTGGGGGTTCAAGCTCAGCCTGGCCTACAGAGTGAGTTCCAGGGTAACACAGTTAAAACCTGTCTGTGAAAAGAAAACAATAAAAGAAAGAAAGAATACGCCTCTCACTGATGGGTAGTCCCGTTGGTTTGAGGCCAACCACACTGCAATGTCTCTGTGTAGCCGTAGATGCACCACGTAGAAAATGCTTCTCACTATAAGGAGGAGCAGAGGGGGCCGGAGAGATGGTCAGTGGTTAAGGGCACGTGTTGCTCTTGCAGAGCACCCAGGCTTGGTTCCCAGCATCCACATGGTGGTGAAGCAGCTGTTTGTTACACTTCCAAAGGCTCCCATGCCCTTTTCTGACCTCTGGGGGCACCAAACACACATACGGTACAAAGACACACATGCAGGCCAAACATGTACATCAAATAAAATAAATAAATCTAATTCCAAAATTTCAAAAAGAAAGCTCCCACAAAATAACACAAAGAAAAAGAGAAATTTTCTCTCTATCCCTCATCCACCTATGATCCAATTTATGACTGTTGATAGTTTTTTCCTATATTATACATACATACACACACACATGCACATACACGCATGCATGCACACATATACACACATGCATGCACACACACATATATGCACACACATACACACATGTGCATGCACACATGCATGCACATACACACATGAATGCATACACACATACATACATGTGCATACATATGCACACACATGTATGCATGCATACACACACACACACACACACACACACACACACACACACTGCAGAAGGGTACCTGCCACAGATACACTTCCTGCATTTATGTAAGTTTGGGTTTGCTACTACTCACTCATCAGTCCTCAGTTCCTAATGGGACGCATCCATAAATAGGCCACTGGGCTTCATGGCTGGGATCCTGGTATGGTGGGCAGTGCCTCTTGTGCTGAGGTCAGAGAAATGAGGAGCTGTCAGACAGTCACTGCATGGTAGGGTCTGCTGTTATACTCCACTGGCTTTACCTTACACAGGCAGCCATGCTCTGAGGATGCAAAGTTCCTCTGTTTTACACGGTAGACTGTGCTGTGGATGCTTCTTCCATTGGCACAGGAGGAAGTAGTTTTCAGCTTGGAATATGCTACTATCTTGCTAGCATTTGATCATTTCCCTTTTACAGGAAGAGGGGAGAGTGGGGCCTGCCACAAAGAGCTTTGCCCTGCAGTATTATCTGCCTGTATTTGAATGGCACCTTTTATTTGGATTATATCTATTTTTGTAATTGTGTTGATATCATGTGTCATGATTTTCTTATTATACATCCCCTTGAAAAGCAGAAATAATAGTTTGTGCTTTGAGAGCTTGTTGCATTATCAAGGAAAGAATTATTAAATACTATAGTGCCTTGAAGTTGTCACGGCCGTGCAGATGTGGAGTGTGACAAGCGTATAAATACTGTCTCTGTGAATCATGGACTAACTCCCTTCATCCCACCTTTCTTGTGTTGTCCTCGTATTGCAGAGAACTTGGGTTTTTAGATCAGCTCAGGATCACGCACAACACAGACATATTTATTGGCATGCACGGAGCTGGCCTTACCCACTTACTTTTCCTTCCGGACTGGGCTGCCGTGTTCGAGCTGTGAGTATGGGTGGCAGCTTTCCATGGAGAGATGAGGAGCCAGGATCTGAGCCAAGAGGTTCAGCCTGGGCATTAGAAAGCCTACTGTCAAGCGACATCGTGGTGGTATCTGGAAAGAAAAGCAACCTCAGGCTAAAAGGTCTGAGGTCTGCCAGTCAGCCCCCTTAGGAAGCAGAGGCTCCCCCCCTCCTCACAGCCTCAATGCAGGATGGGATTTTGTGGTTTCCCAACTCAAGAGTTCACCAATGCCTCTCAATGGTGAGCGCCTCCCTCCCTGAAGTCAGTGTAATTCCTATGCTGAATGAGAGCAGGGTGGTGCTGGCAGGGATAGCAAAGGCCCTGTCTACCTCCAAAGGATTGCTTCCCCAGCATGTCTGAGGCAGAGATGGTGAAGAGGGATGAATCCGTAAGGAGACTAGCCAAGGAAGGGTTGTTACAGACTTCCAGTATTTGGCAAAACATTTTAAGCTGTTTGTGAGGTAGAAGGTAATTGTGAGTTCTGTCTTAATTCATTTGTCCTAGAGAGGGGAAGATGGAAGAAAGGGGAAAGGGGGTGGTGTGTGGATGAGATATGGCATTCCAACAGACCTGCGGTGGGAATTTCTGCTTGCTTCCTTGAGCAGCTGCTTAACCTTTAATGTATTACCTCCCTGAATATAAAGAGGTAACATATACTCTCCATGTATGTAAAGATAATATCTTACAAGACAGTCTCCAATTCACAGGCAGTAGGACCTATTGAATAAGGTGCCCACTCCTCAGTCTTACTCTGATTCTTTAAAAATAAAGGCAAGGTATTGAGGGTATTAATTTAAACTCGTTTTTGTGCTGCTCTCGAACCCAGGGCCTTATGCATACTAGCCCAGCACTACTGCAACCCACTGTCTCCCAGACCTGAGGGTGTGTGTAAAATTCTCTCTCTCCTGTTTGTTATTTACAAAACCTTTAGTAAGACCACATTGGGGAAGTGAATGCTTTCTTCCATAGAACATTATGCACTAGGGAACCTTCTGGTCAAAGGCCTCATGCCGTGTGTGACACCCTTGTATCCTTAGGTACAACTGTGAAGATAAGCACTGCTACTTAGACCTGGCCAGGCTCAGAGGCATACATTACATCACCTGGCAGAAGCCCAGCAAAGTGTTTCCTCAGGATAAGGTAACATTCCACAAACGGTTTGGAGTCCAGTTATTAAAATGCAAGCCATCGCTGAGACTCTGTTTGTCTCTTGAATACCAAGGTGTATTTTTTATTTGCAAATCCAGAGAAAATTTCAATGTTGTTAAAGCAGCTTACATCAGTTTACATATAGCAGCCATCAGCAAACAGTAGCTCTAATGGTACAAATCTGGCCCACCAATTGTTTTTATAAATAAAGTTTTATTGGGTACCGCCACATTTGCCTGCATATTGTCTGGGCTTGCTTATGCATCTCCTTGGCAGGGCATCTATGACTGAGAGCAGATGGTTGGCAGAGCTGAAACTATCATTGGGAGCTCTGTGGTAAAAGCTTGCCAGCCCATGTTGTACGGCATAAGTTAAAACAGTTGCTTTAGCCAAAGGAAAATGATTTTATGTCTATAGAAAAAAGACACACCCTTCGGTGACTTGAGGATTTTGTTCTGGTTTGTTTCCACAGGGGCACCATCCAACTCTGGGAGAACACCCGAAGTTTACCAACTACTCTTTTGATGTAGAAGAATTCATGTACCTTGTCCTTCAGGCTGCCGAGCATGTACTGAAGCACCCACAGTGGCCATTTAAGAGTAAACACGATGAGCTATAGAAGTGTTGAGGTTGTTTACAAGAGTGTTGAGACACTCTCACAGCCATAGACTCACAATCAGAGGAGCGAGACAACCTGTCATATCCTACTGTAAGATGAAACATGACGTTTTACTTCTGAATATAGCTCAGGCTGGCCTTGAACTAGTGATCCTCTTGCCTGAGCCAACTGAGTGCTCACCTTACAGGTGGGCCCCACCATGCCTGTCTACAGAATTACTTTTCGTATCTGAAAGCATACCTTCTGGAGACTTTAAGTCTTCCACATGCTTATTGTGTCTTTGCTATTTATCAAAGGTATTTTTGCACTGAAAAATGTTACTTTTATAGTTCAAAGGTGGGCAGATGCCCATTGGTGTGGCAGAGCTTTCCTGGTAGGATACCAAAGTTGTCAATATCTGCGGCTTCAGAATCGATACGTGTGTTTGTTAACTGTAATGTGATCGTGATTCCAGAGTTGTTGTTGCAGGCTTGTTGTTCAGCTACTTGGATAAACTCAGAACCGTTGTTATTTGCCATGGTATGTTCGTAAATATGGTTGTAGGGCCTGGGCACATGGCTTAGTGTAGAATGCTGGCCTTGCGTGCATGGGCCTCTGGGTTTAATCCCTAGCAACACACACACACACACACACACACACACACACACACACGTCTAAGTCTGTGATTCTCAGGACCAAGCTATAGGATTACCTTAGAGGCCAGTGATTAGTCAATTCCAGACTCGGTGCATCAAGAGCCTGACAAAGATCATGCTGTTGTATTTATTAATTTTTGTTTCTATATCTCATTTCAATCATGTTTTCCCCCAAATGTAATGGCAGTGTTGGTAAGAGCCCGTCAGAACATTCTGTAGTACCTTCTCCACTGACACCTCAGCCATGGAGACCATTCATGCTGATTTGGCATGAAGTCTTAGTTTCCATCAGGCCAGTGTTTGTGAGCACACACAGCTGTGTGTATCTACCTCTGGCGGGATGGAAGTAACCCTAGTCTTTGTAAAACACTGCCAAGTAGCCACATGAAGAGAAGACACTTTCTCTGTTTATTTGCTTTTGTTTTTTTAAAGTAAGGCCATTAAAAACACGGTAGACCTGTGAATTATCCAATCAAAACAAAAGCCACGAGAAAGTGGTACTGAGAAAACAGGATGCCTAGCGGCAGGCTTCCCCTGGACTGACTTTATTTCTTACTGTTAAGCACACAGCTCAACAGTCAGAAACCACAGGTTTTCTATTGTACAGTGGGACACTTGCATCTTATTAACATTTGAGGTGTCTCATTTAGAAGCTACTTTTAATTTTACAATGCACTTAGGAAATCGCAGCCAAGGACTTCATTTTTTTTTTTTTTTTTTTAATTTTCGAGAAGCGACCTACAAAATAAGGTATTGGTAACTAACAGCTCCTCAGAGGTTTGCCCTCTTTTCCCTTTCAGGACCTGTTGAAAGACTTGTAGACTTTATTTATTAAAATACCTTTCAAGGAAATTGTGACCCTCTATAGGCCGGACTTCTCTTTGGGTCATAAAATTGTTCGGAAAAAATTGTAACATTAGGAATTGTTAAATGACAGGTTTGCTGCTGTTCTAGGTGCAGATTACTAGGTAGGCAGGGGAAGCAGGGGATGTTCCACAGGAAGAGGAGTGGAAGGATCATGTTGCCCCAGACATTGAGGACAAACATCTGAAGACTGTGTCTGGAAAACCATCCTCTTACCTCATTTCAAGCTGCTTTCACAGACTACCGAGGACACTTTCATACTGAAACTGTATTTGAATATTTTGCATTTAGAATATACTTTATATAAAGACAGTCATTTAAAATTTTAATTAATGGAATTAACTCTTTTATCAGACTTTTTGTGGGAGCAGAAGATCTGCAAATTGTTGTAAAATCTAAAATGTAGATATGGCCCTTTTTTATTAGCTCTGTAAGGAGATGCATTTCACTGTACATTTTGGGTGTAGCTTTGGAATAAAGTTTTCTATATTTCGTTTAAATAGCTGAACGTCTTCAGGATCTTCTGTGTCTGAATGTCACATTCCTGCTTTAAAAATATTCTGGTGGCTTGCACGTAATTAAAAAAAATTAGCTCACTGATGAAGGATTCAGTGTAATCAAAAATTATACCTCACATTTATTTAGCAGTTGTATTATCTGATGCTTCCACAAATGTGGCCCTGCCCAAACTTCACCAAAATAGTAGGATAATGGCTTCTGCTTTCAAGAGAAAGTCAGAGGCTGGAGAGGTAGCTCAGTGATTAAAGCACTGGATGCTCTTCCAGAGGACTTAGGTTCCTAGCACCCACAAAGCAGCTCACAACTATCTGTAATTCCAATTCCAGGGGTGTCCAACGTCCTTACACATACTTACATACAAGCAAAACACTAATGCACAAACAACAAAAATAAAACATTAGAAGTGTGGTGGTGGTGGTGGTGAATGCCTTTAATCCCAACCAACACTCAGGAGGCAGCGCAGGAAACTCACTGTGAGTTGGAAGCTAGCCTGGTCTACAGAGTGAATTCCAGGACTGCCAATGCTAAAGTCAATGAGACACTATTAAGTGATGCCCTGAAGGTTCCAGGCCTTGTAATCCAGCACTGCTTCTTTCATTGCTCAGGCAGTCGATGAGGAGCCAACTGCTGCTGTGTACCAGTTATTCTCAGTGGCCTCTGGGAAGACAGCTTAGTTTCAAGGAACTTAGGTTTTGGTAGTGAAGATGGGCACTGAGCAACATTGATATGGGAAAGCACAGTGCTCCAGACCCTGGTCCTGCCATGGAGAAAGCCAGAGTAAGGAAGGGGTGTGGGGTCTAGATCTAAGTGGAGACCTGCAGGCTTAAGTATGGGGTTCTCATGGAGGAGGTGACACCTGAGTCTAGAAGACTAGAAGGGGTGAGGGATGGAGGAAAGAAGATGATCTGACAAAGAACATACCCAAACTGCAGAAGGGCAAATGCGAAAGTCTCGAGGCAGAGCCTATGTGTTGAGTTTGAGGGCCAACCATTGTAGTTGATGTGATAGAGGTGAGACAGGAGTTCCTTAAAGGATAATGCCACATGTAGACAGCAAGGCTCTTGTCGTTTCATTCTGATGAGGCATAGATCACCAAATGGATCTTTACAAAGGAGTAAAGATCTGGATTTCCCTTGGACAGTGTAACTCGTTGTTATACTGAGAGCAGGTAGCAGACAGATGTCTTAGGCCGTGTTTTCTGGATAACAGATTCTAGAATGAAGGGTTGCAAGCTGATGGTTTATTGTGGGAGGATTCTCATAATCAGTATAGTTGAAGAAGCATGAGGTCCACAAAAGGCTGGGGTCTGGGCAGGGGAAAGCATCACCTGGAGTTTATAGAGGGGCATCTGTAGGGGCACTGTAGTACATAGGATCTTTCAGAGAAGTCCCAATGGATATGAGAGGTGCAACCATCCATGTTGGAGCCATAGAAGGGGGAATAGGGAACCATGACCAGGGCAACTCTCTCCAGATGGGGGCAGTTTTTGGAAGAACAGGCTGCTGGAATCCACCAGCATCCCCTACAACCTGGAGGCTGAGAGCCTGTCTGCAGGGAGACGTCAAGGCACAGTGCATAATATCCACAGCCAGGAGAGGGCTTGCTTGGGCTGGTTCCATTCTCCCAACAGTTTCTGGCCAACTGGAAGTTTGATTTTAGAGTCTTCATTGCATGCAGATTTCGTATTTATTTATTTGTTTATTTATTTAAAAGAAAGAAACACTTAAAGATAGCACCATGAACTTCAAATTATAGATTGTTAAGGGTAAGGACAATTCTTATTTTAGAGGGTAATTATCTCAAGGGTTGGGGGCCATACTTGGGTTCTGTTGAGTATTATCAGTTAACTCCCCATTCCCGCAATCTTTCTAAAGTCCAAAAGATAATTCTCCTATATGTTTAAACAGAGAGTAGAGAGGGTAAGAAATGTACCCACAGCCACTCAGTCGGCCACAGAGAGGTGGATGGAAGGGATTCTTTGTGAAGAGATTTTTACTAGGGATGCTTAAGTGTAGGTAAGGAGGGAGGGAGGAGAAAGGTAATAGAGCATAGGGAAAGATGTTCCTAGGTTTCTTACAATTACCAAGCAGTTTTCTTTGAACACAGGGAAAATAGAAAAATGTTTTTCGACTGGAAGCCTGCCAGTCAGCTCAGGCGTGATTGCTACATTTTAGTCATTTCCTTCAAAATACCCTACAAAGGCAACTTAAGGAAAGAAACAGCAAAGATTAATTTTGGCCCAGAGTTCAAGGATCCAGCCCATCATGGTTGAAGAGTCATGGCAGTAGGAGTGTGAGGCAGCTGTCACATTGTGTCCGCAGTTAGGAAGCCCACAGGAGGAGGACTGGACTCAGCTTGCTCTCTCCTCTCTCCTCAGCCCAGGGCCTAAGTGGGCAGCATGGAATGGTGCTGAGCTGCCCACTCAGGCTTGCTGGTCTTAGCTCAGTGAAACCTGCCTAGAAACACCATCAGAGACACAGGGGTCTTTTTCTCTTGTTATTCTGTACCTAGGCATGCTAATGATGGTGACCATCACAATTGTCCTGGGGTGAAACCAATCATTTAAAACAACTTCCCGGGGTTAGGTTAGGGACGTAATTCTGTTGGTAAAGAGTTTGTCTCGGATGTAGAGATGCGCACCTATAATTCCGGTGTTCAGACGCTGTGCTCAACTTTATGGTCAGCTTCAGATACTGACTTTGAGGCCAGTCTGAGCTACATGAAACTCTTGTCTCAAAAACCGCCACTGACAACAAAACATTACAACCTCCCTCAAGCAGGAGATGTCGCCAGAACACTCAAGGGCCACTTCCCCTCTAGGCACGTGGAAAGATGAGGTCATTATTCTTAGCCAAAAACCCAGCTGAATTGAACATTCGCTTGCTCTCCTTGATCCTGCTCACTGTGGGCATGTGTACTTAGTGGCCACAAGGTGGCAGTCAAGCCCTTCCAAATGGCATCTAAGGCCTGTAAAGGCTGTGAAACTTGGTCCTACACTTCTGAGTCTAAGAGAAAGGCCAGACTCCCACTGTTGGGGAAGATTTCATTCTTCAAGTGAGGGAACTTGGGGACAGCTTTCAGGACGACTGGGAATGTATGTAGAACACCTCTGCGGCTGCCGGCAAGTACATGAGGGGTACTATCACCTTATCTTGTGAAGGGGCAAGTGCTCGGTGCCCCCCCCCCCAAATAATTCTAGCCTCAGAAGCTATTGGTGGGGAGAATACATTCTGGAGAGCTTGGGAGTTTGACTGGGATCTGAGCTCTCCTGAAATTCTGTATGTAGCATGTAAACACTTTAGTCCCACTTAGAAGCTAAATTCTTTCTTATGTTGGTCTTCAAGGTTATCATTGCTATTATTTCATTTGAACAGAACTCTAAGTGGATAAGTTCACTGATGGTAAGAAACCTAAGAATTACAGAACATCAAGGAACACCGGTTAGGGTAGGTGGTGCGCTGAGGTTGAGTCCACGTGGGTATGACCAGGTGCAGGCCCTTCAGGTGTGGGTTAGTTGTTTGTCACCTTGATGTGATAAGATTCCTGACATGAACAAGAAACAAAGGAACTGTTTTGCATGACAGTCTGAGGATACGTTGCACCACAGCAGGGAAGATAGGAACATAAGGTGGCTTCTGTCACATTGTGTCCCCGGTGGGAAGGAGAGATAGTGCAACCAGCTTCTTTGGCTACTTTGTGGGTTCTTTTTTCTTCCACCCTTCAACCCGATTTCATTCTTCCAACCCCCTCAAATGCCAGGTAGGATAGAAGGAAGGCTAGAGAGGAAAGGGAGGGGGTGTGGATATCATTAGACCACTTTCTGCTCATTAGGGACGTCGAGTTGCTCAGGGCAGGTTTGATCTTTGTTGTCAGGATATCCAATTTCTTCTTCTCTCTTTGCACATGATCACTTGACAAACTGCAACAAACCAGAACAATAGCAGCCAGCAGCCAGCAGCCAGCAGCCAGCAGCCAGCAGTCAGCAGCCAGCAGCCAGAACCACCACCACAAGCATTTATATGTCTAGCATTTATATGCTCTTTCAAGAGTCTCTAAAATTCCAATCCCAGCACTTGGGAGGCAGAGGCAGGTGGATTTCTGAGTTCGAGGCTAGCCTGGTCTACAAAGTGAGTTCCAGGACAGCCAGGGCTACACAGAGAAACCCTGTCTTGAAAAACAAAAAACAAACAAACAAAAAATTCCAAATGTCATATACTTGCAGAAACAATCTGCAGCTGGCAAAATCATGCCCCTGCTACGGCATGAGAAAAGTTATAGTCAGCTTCTGTGGATAATTTAAATTAGTCCCATTTCCTACACCTGGGATTAAAACAAAAACATATTCCTATAACACTTCTGTGTTTTTTGTTTTTTGTTTTTATTGAAAAAAGAAACCAAAATTCTCACTACCGAATACTCAAGCAGCTTCCTTCCTTTTATTCTGTTCGGGATTTCACTCCCATTCAGGCCAAATCCTTTCTGTAAATGCCCCTGTAGATATATCCACACATGTGTTTCTGTAGAGGTCCTAAATCCCATCCAGTTGACAAGTAATGGGAACCCTTACAAAGTGTTTGCTTCATTCAGTCTGCACAACTCTGTGCTCCACATTGGGGACTGAAAGACATGTCCTTCCGGACCATGTATCACTGAACATGGATCCAGGAGTTAGAAGGCCTCAGGTTTCTAGAAGACCTGAGACACTTTGTGACCATTGTTGTCCAACCTTACAGAGTTTGGGGAATCCTGCAGAGGAGGGGTGGGGGAGGATTGTGGGAGCCAGAGGAGTCAAGGATACCACAAGAAAACCCACAGAATCAAGTAACCTGGGCCCACAGGGGCTCACAGGGACTTAACCACAAACCAGGGAGCATGCATGGGACAGACCTGGGCCCTCTGCACAGATGCTACAGTGGGGTAGCTTGGTCTACGTGTGGGACTCCGAACAGCAGGAATAGGGGCTATCTCTGACTCTGTAGCCTGCCTTTGAGATCCTTTCCTCCTACTGGGTTGCTTACTCCAGCATCAATAGGAGAAGGTGTGTCTAGTCTCACTCCAACTTGGTATGCCATGGCTGGTTGATATCCATGGGAGGCCTGCCCTTTTCTGAAGAGAAAGGGAGGAGGAGTGGATGCAGAGAAGAGGGGAAATGGGTGAGGGGAGGACTGGGAGGAGAGAAGGGAGGGGAAACTGCAGTCAGGATGTGAAGCAAATTAATTATCAATTAAAAATTACTTCTAATCATATGTTTACAAGTTTGATCTCTGTGGCTGTGCTAAAAAATCATAACCAAAAGCAACTTGGGGAAGATAGACTTTATTTGGCTTATATTTTTATATCACCGTTCAGCATGGAGATTAACCAAGGCAGAGACTTTTGACAGGAACTCAGGGACATGAACCATGGAGGGCCTGTTCTAGCTGACTCACTCTCTCTCATGGCTGACCAGCTTCCTTACACAGCCCAGGCTACTCACCTACGTCCAGTTGGTGCTGCCTGCAGCGGCCCTTCCTATCAATCATTAATCCACAAAAATCTCTTGCAGGTGTGACCACAGGACGATCCAATCTGGACAAACGCCACATCTGAGATTCCCTCAGATGACCCCAGACAGAATCAAGTTGACAGCTGCCAGTTGCAGGGCGTGGAGGTGGCTGGGAAAGGGGGTACCTATGAGTGCAGTGCCTGTGGAGGCCAGAAGAGGGCATCAGATCTCCTGGAGCTGGAGTTACAGATGATTGTGAGCTGTGAGACTCTGGGGTTGTCGGGGGAAACGAGGATGTTCCCCAAGAGCAGGATGAATGTCCCTAACCACTGAGCTATCTCACTCTCCCTGGAGCCTTGCTTTCCTTACTTGTAAACTAATGATGTTATATATTAGGGCGGATAGGTTTACGGAGGCAAAAAGGAAACAGATCCGTGCTTGTTTGTCGCTGCTACACAGCGCGGCTCGGCACCTGCTATTATTAGGCTCTCACGCATGGATGTATCATCGTTCTTTAGAGGCAGAGCACCTGCAGACCATTTCTGTTCTGCACTCAGTGCCTCTGCCCAGGCCTACCCAAGCAGAATGTCCAGGGTGCAGGCTAGCTGAGTTGTTTGATAAATGTCTCCAGGTGATTCTCATTTAGAATGACATGGAGCTGCTGGCTTAGGAGACATTGACAAGCCCCTCACAACAGTCCGTGAGGGAGGTCAAGCCAGCCTATGCCGAGGTACCTTCCACTGGGTGTCAATAGGATGATAAGTTAACCAGAGGGTTGCCTGGGAAATGTCACCCCTGAGTCAAGTTAAATAGACGTCACCTTGGGCTTCTCAGCACCTTTGATGTACTTACTAGTCATATGTTGAATTGTAAATGGGAAGACATACTGTACACTGCACTTCATGTGATTGATTTTTTTAAGGTGCATGGTGCTGTGAGGATCCCTTTGGACAGGTGACACGACCTCCTTCTGGGGAAGAGGACAGCAGGCAGTGCCTTTGGTGTGCAGTTCCCCCAGTCAGTTGTACCTTAGTATATGCATATGCATATTTGTATGTGTATGTGTGTGTACATGTGTATGTGTGGGGGTGTGTGCACATGTGTGTGGAAGCCAGAGAGCACTTCGGCTATTTCCCATCCTCTTTGACACAAGGTATCTCACTGAACCTGGAGTGCATCAGTTAGGTGAGGCTGGGTGATCAGTGAGCCCTGGGCATCTTCTTGTTTCTATCTTTCCAGTGCAGGGATTATAAGTGCAACGCCATGTTTGTTCAGGTTTTATGTGGATTCCTAGGATCACATGCAGGTCTTCATGCTTGCAAGGCAAATATTTTATGGACTGAGCTGTCCCCCAGTCCTCTGCTGCATGCTGTTGGTTGAACCAACTCAGTTGTGTTAGCTGGTCCCTGTTGATGGTGTGAGGGTAAATAGCTGGGCCAAGACCTGGTTGATACGGAGACTGTAGGATGGACTGCGTGGCTTCTGCTGGGTGTGTTTTACACTTGACAAAGAGATTGCCAAAGTCCTTCTGCAAAGTCTATGCACCCCTCTTGTATGGGGTCAATTTATAAGCCACTTGTCAAGTACCCTCGAGACCATTTGTATGTTCAGGTTATAAACTGGGGAGTCCAAATAAATAAATAAACAAACAAACAAACAAACAACCACCAACAGCAGCATCACCAGCCCTGGAGTGTTATTGCCAAACCACACTCACCGAAACCAAGGGTGCGGGACCTGGGCTGTCTCCTCCACATTTAGTGTCATCCTGATTGATATAGCTGCAGTGACATCAGGTGATTCTATCGCAGGACCAGTATGGGCAAAAGGAAATTGTAGCATATTGAGAAATCTGCAAACTAAATTGCTAGGGCGCTGAAAAGAATTTGAATCGTGCACAGTTTTGGGCAGAGATCTAAGCTGTGTGCAGCGTTAGCCAGAGAAATTAGGCCAGTTTGATGAATGTCCACTGGAAGACAATCGGCTCACAGGAGATGAAGTTAAAGGTGACTCTGGCCAGAAGCAAACCCAAAGTTAAAGTGGTATAGACATGTAAATAAGGCAGATGACAGAGAGCAGACAAGGGCTGCATTGAACCGACCCAAGGCAAGGCAGCCAAAGGCCAGCATTAGCATTTGAAAGGCAGCGGAGGAGGGAAAGGGAAGACCAAAGAGAAGTCCTGGCTCCACCCCTGAAAACCCGCAAACTGGTGAGGCAGGTGGAAAGTGACTGAAAGCGGAAAGCCAGTTCTAATTCACAGTTAGAGCACTTCCACAATGATAGAAAAATGTAAATGTCCTGGGAAAATATCTCCGTCTAAGTCTCATTTTTCAAAACTCCAGGTAATATTCTACACCATTCAGGGAGGGAATTGACTCAAGGCACTGCAAGAAGTGTTTATGGATGGGCTCCTGGAGGCAGGGTGGAGGGTGTCCTCCTCCAGTTTATGAGGATGTCATGACATCTGTTTTCCTGTAAGACTAGAAGACTTGATGATGGAGCGCCTCTGATCTTTGCTCTGTCCTGTCAGGCTTCTCTATGCAAATCAATTCCGGGCAGAAGTCACTTTGTAACCCTATCATATTTACCGTTTACTTGATACTATGGTCGGAGATTGCCTTGTTTTTGCAATTCAGATAACAGAGTATGGGAAAGAAAAGTTTTATAGTGGGTGCTTTTTTGGTGCAAATAATAAATCTAGAGAGCAAAGGAATAAGATAACACCTAGGAAGAGGTTCCCACCTTCCACGGCTGCGAAAGAGACACTATCTGCCCCTCTCTCCTCCTGCTGACGGTCTGTGGGTGGAACTAAACAAACCTCTCAAAAGTGACCGGGAGACAGGAAATGTGAGCAAAAGAGCTAGCTGCCTTTTCAGCATGGTCGGAGGTAGACTCCATAAGCATTGGCCCTTAAGGCCTTTATGTCTTCACCCAGTGTCAGAGGTAGATTCCATTCTTTTGAGCAGGAAGAAATCGATTTCCCTTA
Organism: Mus minutoides; assembly: GCA_902729485.2. Classification (NCBI taxonomy): domain Eukaryota; kingdom Metazoa; phylum Chordata; class Mammalia; order Rodentia; family Muridae; genus Mus; species Mus minutoides. The sequence continues at coordinate 34,325 of LR750485.1, forward strand.
ATGGACGTCAAGAGACCCCCCCCCCGCCACCCATATCCATCCTCAGTGGCCCCCAAAACAACTGTATAATGTCCCATTCAAGAGATTCCCCAAAGTAATTTAGGAGATGTGCTGTTGGGATTAGAAACATTTCCACCACAAAAATCCAGAGATCAAATTCCAAAGCTGCTCACCAGAAGGGATTAATGTCTGGACTGGAGTTACAGGCACAGCCTCAAATACAGAGTCCGGGCAGCTGTGCTCATTTAAGAGAGGAGATATAGGAGCTTAGAGCTCCAGGCTGGGATTCATGGCCACTAGCCAGGACAGAACCAGGACATTTCACAATTATGGCCAGGGTCACTATGCCCAGGGTCTATCATGTCTTCATCATAACCCCAGTGGCTCCTGGTTCTACTTTATTGGATTATAATTTCATCCACAGCTTCACCAGAGTCACATGTCAAAAGGAAAGAGAAAAGGGAAAAACACATTTCTGGGAACTTTGGGGGCATGTAACTTTAAAGCCAAGAAACTAGTGTTGGCAAATATCAAAGATACTTATGATTCTCTTGTGGAAACCCGCACTGGCAGGTTGGTATATCTTATCTTCCCGAGTCCCTTTGTCTTTAACACTGTTGCATGAAGGACACAATAAGAGACCACTGAGACACAACTTGTTTCATTTGAGCCAGTACTGAAATCTTTTTCTGTGTCAATGTTATGAATCCCGAGTTTACCTGAGTCCAGGTCTCTAAACAGAACTCCTCGGACCGCCTAGGGTGACACTGTGGAACTGTCTCTCTGTTCCTTCACTACTAAAGATGGGAGTAGATTTTAGACTTTTGATTATAGTTCGGAGAACCCAAATGAGCCTGTGGCTAATGTCTCTTCTACTCACTGAGGTGTCTAGACATCCCGCCCAGGGTAGTCCATAGATGACACATGGTGACACTTAGTAGAAATCTGACGATCTTGGTAGGGCTTGGGGAGCCACAGAGGAGTGGGGGGGGGGGCAGTGCAAGAATCAGCTCAGTGCTGCTGCTTATAGCTGGTCCCTACATAGGACCCCGCAGGCTCATAGGGCCTCAAACTCTCACCTGGGCATGGGCACTCTGAAGAGACTCACCTCACAGGGTTGCTGTCAGAATGGGTTGGGTCATTCTCAGAATTCGCCTTTTTTTTTTTTTTTTTTTTTTTTGGAAGACAATGATGAGTGAGTAAGGAAGACAGACGTTAGATAGTCCTAGAAGTGAGGCTATGGAAAGATAAACTGAGTGCCTTGGAAGAAGAAAACTAACTTGACCATGAGAAATATTCAAGAGCAGGGGAGAGAGCATTGAGACGGCCACTGCCAGCATTTGGGAACTAAAGGTGTGAATTTCAAATCAAGACTTCAAGGCTAACTTTTACTACCTGAAAGTCTCAAACAACCAATCTACCAACCAACCAACCAAACAAACAAAAGCAAAGGGTAGAAATAGGTATTTGGATTATACTTAGGATTATTGAGCTTATGATTAAGCAATAAGTAGTAAATATATGTAAGGAATCCACATATATGCAAACTCACAGTCCAGTTATATAAAATAATAATCAGGTAGTCCTGATGGGAGGATTTTCCTTCTGAGAAAGATCCCCAAAACTTTAAATAAAATGTACACATTATTTTTTTAATTATTTTTTTTCATGTGTTTGTTTGTGTACTTGCCTGAGTTTTGAGCATCAAGAAGCAACCCTGGGAGGCCAGAAGAGGACATCAGATCCCTGAACTAGAGTTACAAGTGGTTGTGCACTGTCATGTGAGTGCCAGGAAGCAAACTCTGGTCCTCTGCAAGAGCAGCAAACGCTCCTAACTACTGAGCCATCTCATCTCGCTAGCCCACATAGACATAGGCATAGATATAGGCGGACATGTAGACATAGATTCTTAATCCTGGGGGCAATGAAGGGATGGATCATTGATCTTCCGGAATATTTAGAAGTGAGGTGAGACATAAAGGAATCCTGGCAGAATCCAAAGTTTTCAACGGCAAGCAGGAACGACCATCGAGAGAGGGGAAAGACAAGGCCAAAGCTTTTTTTTTTTGTTGTTGTTGTTGTTTTCCATTTTTATTTTTGTAAACAGAAGTAAATAGAGGGTGATGGTGAGACATTCTGAAACAGCTCGCTGGGGTCTTAATACTGTGGTATTAGTGACTCAGGTACACGGGCAGAGAAAGCCCTTAAGAGCAGTGGTTCTAAGCCTTTAATGCAGTTCCTCATGTTGTGATGACCCCTCCCCCACCAAGCGTAAAACTATTTCATTGTTACTTCATAACTATAATTCTGCTACTGTTATGAATTGTAAATATCTGATGCACATGATATCTAATATGGGACCCCAAAGGAGTCAATACCCACAGATTGAAAACTTCTGTTCTTTTTTTGGGGAGGGAGGGTTGTTGAGACAGGGTTTCTCTATATAGCCCTGGCTGTCCAGAGCTCACTCTGTAGACCAAGCTGGCCTCGAACTCAGAAATCTGCCTGCCTCTTCCTTCCAAGTGCTGGGATTAATGGCATGTGCCACCGCTGCCCGGCAGGAAAACTGCTGTCTTAAGCAGAAGCTGGCATGTCTAGAACATGTCAGTCTACCTTAGAAATGCAATGGGAATGTTCTTCACTTAAATGCTGGGTTCCCATGTGCATCAATGCCTGTCTCTGTGGACTGTGACTTTGGTCATTGCTCTGGATGCTATTGATGAGTTGGCTTTGTGGGACGTCCAAGTCCTTACAGGCCATTGCCTCGCCTGGTGTGATGGAGATGTGCTCTTCCGGGGATGCATGGGTGATGATGATGTCTCGGGAGCAGAGTGCAGCTCGGATGCAGTCCTGTGAGAGCTGTGAGAACAGCTCCCCAGACTTTGCTTTGGGTGGGGTCTCTTTTTCTCCGAGCCAAAACGCCAGAACACTTAGACTCCTGAGGTTTAGCAAATATCTTCCAAATCAGAGAAACAAAGCAAAAATACCACCCCACCAAACAAACAAACAAACAAACAAACAAACCACTCAAACCCACCACATTTCCAAGCAAGAAAGCAGAATGCTTGGATGGAATTGTTTGGACAGTCCATATCTAAGTATGTATCTGGATATTTTAAACGAGGACATGTTACACAATGTTACACAGTGGAGTTTGACCTTGGATAGTCTCCGAGGCACTTCCCATTCTTCTTCCCACCCCCATTGTCTTCTTTGGCCTGACTTTATCCTTCGCTCCCAGAGGAAAGAGCAGCTCTGTTATTCATCAAGCCTGAAAAATGCTGCCCCGAGCCCAAGGGTTGTATGCGACAGTGATGTCAATGGGAACAATTCATTATTCCATCAAGCGCTTGGCATGTCCGTCAATGAAAAAATATGTGCTTTAGAACTGACAGCTCAAAATAGTCTTTGCAGCAATTGGCATGCCAAGATCTTGATAGTATAATGAATTATTCTTTGAACCTATCATTTCATCACATCAATTTGGCCATATAGACTGTTCTATGGGGGTGGGGGGAGCTGGGAGGTGGAGGATTAAATTACAGAAGTTTTCTCAAATAGCAAGCAAAACAACTTTGCGACCTGGGAAGGAAAGATGAGGGCACAGAGAAGCTGTCTGTGCTGGCTAGTTTTACGTCAACTTGACGTAAGCTAAAGTCATCTGAGAGGAGGGAATCTCAATGAAGAAGATGCCCCTGTGGGGCATTTTCTTAATTAGTGATTGACAGGGGAGGGCCCAGCCCATTGTGGGTGGGGCATCCCTGGGCTGGTGGTCCTGGGTTGTAAAAGAAAGCAGGCTTAGCAAGCCTTGATGAGTAAGCCAGGAAGCAGCCCCCCCTCATGGTCTCTGCGTCAGTTCCTGCCTCGGCCTTCTTTGGTGGACTGTGCTTCAGGATATGGAAGCCAAATAAACCCTTTCCTCCCCAAATTGCTTTTGGTCATAGTGTTTCATCACAGCGATAATAATCGCTAACTAAGATACTGCATTAAAAGCAATGCCCTCTGAGAAGGCATTGAAATAAACATAAAATTGACAACATATAAGAAGGGATCTTTACTTCCTATGACTCTTGGGGACTGAAATAAAGTCTATTCCCATTGGTCCCTTGTAGTACTTACATTAGCATTTTGGCACAGGAACTTTTGAGACAATTTATTACTCTGTTGCGCCAGCTTAGTGGACAAGAGAGACCCTGATCATTTAGGGCACACAGGCGTTTGGGCAGCGCTGGCTCGGACTTGAAGCTCGTTGGAAGATCAGTTTTCCCCTAGTTAAGCTCCAAATGGAGACTGGTATCCAGATGCTTGATGCACGGTTTTTCTCACCTTCAGGAGGCAAGTTAATTCCTTCCATTAGACTCTGACTCTTTAGAAACAACACACCCGATTTCTTCTGCCATGTTTTGAAAGCAGCATGAGAAAATACACTGCTCACTGGCTTTGTGGGGACCGACCATTCAGCACCCTGGTTTGTGTTTTGGGTGACTTCTTGACATGGCGTGAAGCAAATTCAGGTTACAGCTGGTCCCGTTGCTTTCATCATAAAATGTCAACTTTATCTCTAGGAATAGCAGCTGCCACGTTCCGTCATCCGAATGTGTCTGCCGCATCCCATTGCTTGATGGAAATGGCTATTTTCATTGCTGTTAAATCATGTCCCCCTGTTATAGCAGTGGCCATTTGAAATGCCAGCAACACTAATTTGTTCTCAGGAAAAAAAATTGTTCACCCATTGTTTGAAAATAGTGAACTGCCTTATTAATTCACACCGGAATGTTAAACATTTCATTAAAAATATTACCCAGAAAGGAGCATCATTTCAATCCCCTTTATGTGTCCTTCACAGCCAGCAGTATTAGCTAGTCTACATTTTTAACTATCAACCTGAAGAAAAATCTGGGCGTGCATGACCTTTTAATTTGAGCTTCAAAGAAAACATTTCTTAATGTTATGTAATAAATCAATCATTACTTGCTTAATAATCTTAATGCGTGTCTTTGAAGTCAGCAAGCCACAAGAGAGGCTGGGATTTTTAAAAATTGACAACTCTCTGGTCATTTGATGTAAACTGTGTTTTATTGATTAGCTGTGAAACCATATTTGATATTAGCTGCATGTAATGGTATGAGGTCATAGGGAACAATGGAAAATGTAGACTAGATATATATGCTCACATTCATATAGAGCTTCTGTGGTACATAGGGACATAGAAAATATGAGTTTTTAGCAGTTCAGCATTTTAAATGTATCAGGTAACATAAACTTTTCTTTAATTCTGACTTCTCTTTAAATAAAATCCGCATCTATATTTACCATGATTCTGTAAGTGCATTATTTAAAATGCACATTTATCCAAGCTCTTGAAGTCATTTTTGTCTCTTTGCCTTAATTTATTTGAAAATTTCAATATAGGCACATTTTTTCCCTAAAACAATATCTTAGTTGCTTATTATTAATGCTCTGTTTGTTATACAGATAAAGGAGGCTCTAGGCTTTTCTTTCACTTGGAAGACGAGCTTCGGAGAACTCGGGTGTAGATCCAGGGCTTCCTTTAATGACTGACAGATGAGCTGCAGGTTTCCTGATTTGAAGTGTATTCAGGAAAAGCAACAAAGTGCAACTAATCTGATAGCAACAGGAACGGAAGCCGAGATGGGCCTGGAGCCAAACTGCTCATTAGAAACGTCTAGCCTGAATCATTCACTATCACAGGGGCTTGATTGCGCTTCCTAAAGATGCCCCCTCAGGGTGTCAGTGTGGCCAACACAGCTTGGCTTTACCTCCTTCGTCCAAGAACTTGCCCCGACACTGCTAAGGTCTATCCTAGGTCAATAACTCAAGCAATACTACCTCTTTTATTTATTTATTTACCTATTTATTTATTTAACTATTTATTTATTTATTTATTTATTTATTTATTTTTAGCTTTCTAGGTCCCTCTTTGTAATGGAGAACTGCTAAAGCCAGTGTTAACAGTCATCTCAGCCCGTAGGCTGCCAGCTGTGTGACTCTGGCGTGACATTGAACTCCCCAAGGTTATTGTGTAGGAAGACCACCTTAAGGGTACATAAGAGTACATAAGACCTGACACACATAGCTCAAGTAGCTGGTACAATGAAAAGATGGGAGACAGATGTGCTATCACCTTACCCTGGTTTAGGGGACCACCTCACCTGTCACTCCCAGCCTCCAGATGGGCTATTGCAGACACTGGCAGAATAATTCTTTGTTCTTTCCTTCATTTCTTTCCCGGTACTTTCTCCATTTCTTCTGCTCAATAATTAATACTGAAAGGCTTTTCTTTATTAGAATGGTGTTCCCCTAAGGTTATTTCACTTGCCTTTTCTCTGAACTCTTAAAACACATTTAGACAGAGTAGGCTTTAGGTGTTATTTTCTTTCAAGAATCTTTATGTGGCTACTGTATACAGTGGTATTTCAGTGTGTGTGTGTGTGTGTGTGTGTGTGTGTGTGTGTATACAAAATGAAATATATATAAAGTTACAGAGAGGGAGAAATTACTTCAAAGAAATCATATCAACTCAGATTTAGGCTGTGCACTCTTCCCTAATACCTCCTCAAATACACATATATAAATTTTACAACCATGGATGGACATGGGTGCTAGAACATTTATATGTGTACTATATAAAATTGACATCACACAGTCACAATATGCATAGTTTTTGGTAACTTGATGTTTATAAATGGAACTTAATATTAAGATCCTACTCTCTGTCGTCATAGCTATATATTACATCAATACTTTTAGTGTCTTATGATTTTGTTGAGCCAATATCATATGAAGTTAGGCTGCGACTACCAAAGAGTATTTTTAAATCCCACTGCCTTGAGTATCCTTGCATACTATATAAAATGTTTTTGTGTATCTTTCCAGTTATGCCCTTATGGTGGATTCTGAGATCTGGCACTGCCAGGCCCCAGGACATGCATGCTTATAGAGCTTTGATTGCATCCTGATAAAATTCTAAGTAGATTGTGGCACATTTCAACCTTTGGCAGAGATGTAAGCATCCAACTCCCCTCCACGTTGCAACCCCTGAATGTTGCAAGCTGATGGGAGGTTTTTACAATGCAAATGCAAAATGGCTTCCGCCCAGAAACATCCTGAGCAGAGCATGTGTTGGTGGAGTCTGTGTTTTATACAGGGAACAACAGTGCTCAGTGCTCAGGTCATGGAGGGACAGTTAGCTGCAGCATCAATGGTCTCGACAAGTATCACCACTGATCCAAAGTCTAACCATCTCTGGAGGGCTGCACCTCACAGCACGAACTATTGTTCTTGACTGAATAAACCCAATAAAAGAGCAGTGGCATACATTATTTAGAAAGCTCAAGTGGCTGTCACTTATCAAACTAGGTTAAGTGAGAGAGGCTACAGGGGTTAATTAAAAGATAACACCATACAGTGGAATACAGTGCCTGGATAATTGTTTCTCCCCGAAGATAAGTGTGTGGTGTTAGAAAAAAAATATACACATGGGTGACAAAAGTGAGACCTTTGTATTTAAAGCTGGAAGGTCTGTCCTTCCCGTGTCGTGCATGCATAAACCTAGATGTATAATGAAACATGTTCAGAATGATCTCCAAATGCTGGTTAGCAGTGCTCATCAGTAGCCTGGGTTGTTTATTACGGTACAAAAAGACGACATTACCATGCTTTTCATATTGTAAGTTTCAGACACATTACAAAGGTGCAATGATTAGTCTAGTCAATATTCAGGTACCCGTCTCTACCTTACAGCAGACGCCAGTCCTCGGGCACTCTTGTTATGTCTACAGTCTGTTCATTTCTTCACTGCATCGTCTTTGGAGCAGAGCTTCAGCATCGTATTGTTTTATTTGTCAGTATATTATTAGTGTGTAAGGTAATTATGACTGATTGATCCCAATCACCTTAATTTTCTGATTGTGCATGAGATCTTCAAAAATAGCAGTTAATTATGAAGCTTTCACAAATTATTTGACTTGAAGCCTCAGTTTCCAATCCTGTAAAAGAGATACCTAGACTCATAGTAATGAGAGTATAATACCAAAGCGATGAAAATTTTCAGTAATTATCATCACCAAATCTAGACTTTGTAAGTATATGACTTGACCTATAGAAGCAATATGAACATGAAAGTTAAGATGTAGGGATATAAGAAACTTCTAGGAGAAAAAATGGAAAACGCTGCAGGCATGTTAGTTATAGATGTGATCTAGAAGCTTTTGTAGCCAGTAGCACGGGCACAGGCTGAAGTGTAGGTTTTCTGATGGTCCTACCCACACGTCGGTGCCTAACTACTAAACAACGTGATAGAAACCTGGGTAAATGAGTGGAAGACACGCGAGGCATAGACAGAGAACTTGAGTTTCAAATGTTAAGTTCTATTAAAGGTCAAATCCTATCACAGCGATAAATAATAGCACATCGGAGAAGCTGAGCTATAAATAGAGACGATTTTCGAGTCTTTCCTGATGACTCCTTCATTTCCACAGATGATGGGAACTGCAGATTTATATGTGATCAATTCATTTATGTCATCCTTTAGAATTTATTTTTTTGGGGGGAAAGACAATTTGGTTGTTTTTCCAGCTATCTGATCTTATCAAATGAAGGTGGTGAGATGATTTTGAGATTTTGGCTTAAACTGTTCCATTTACTGATACCTGCTGCCTCAGTTATGTTTCTATTGCTGAGACAAAACACGATGACCACGACAACTTATAAAGGAACGTCTTTGATTGAACTTATGGTTTCAGAGGGTCAGAGTCCATGATGGCAGCAACAGTTGAAAGTTCACATCTTGTTCTACAAACTGGAGGTAGAAAGACACCCTGGGAATGGCAGGAGCCTTTGTAAATATCAAGGCTTACCCAGTGTTGTATCTCCTCCAACAAGATCACACCCCTAATCCCTCCCAAACAGTTCCACCAACTGGGGACCAGGTCCAAACATATAGGTTCAAACATGGCCTATGGTGGCCATTCAAATCACCACTATCAGTTTATTTATGTCATCCCCCAGAATTTATTTTTTTAGGGGGAGATTTGATTAGCTTTTTAGCTATCTGAGCCTATCAAGTGAAGGTCATCAGGTGATTCCGACGTTTGGTTTTAACTGTTCTACCCGCTGGGCACTTCCTTTATTTATTTATTTATTTTTGACTGGTATCATTAGTTTCCTGACTCTCATTAATGATAACAAAAATGGAGCAAGGAATTTCAAAATATGAATTCTCTCCCTGTATTTGCCTATTTCACATTCATCTATAAATTACTTTGATTACCATGCATTGGAAATGGCTCCAGACAGTGACAAATTCACCCTTTTTTCAAAACTTATATCCCATGACTCATCCCCAAAGGATCAAATAACCACAAAAAATGCTATGATGAATGTTGCCGAGGAAAAGAGTTAATGGCTGGTAAGATGTTAATTGGGTTGACTTTTCTTAGATAACATTCGTAATTAGCAATCTTAACTGGAAGAATGAATAAAGTGGACATGATATTTGCAGGGCTTGTGAGAGAAACATGGGGGTTGGTGAGAGAGCATTTGGTATCTTCAAATCAAATCACACAAGAACATAATTTATAAATCTGACTGAAGAGTTCAGATTTTATCCTCAATAGCATATCTTCCAAATAAAATGATAAGTGACATAATCTTATTTTGGGTTAGAAAGGTCATTCTGGATTATGGGGAAGTGAGACAGGAGGTTGGAGAAACAGGAAGGCGAGGGTTGAAGTCTAAGAGTAGACAAGGTTGGTGAGGGTGTCCTGAAATGGGCGGCGGGAGGGGGGGGGTTAGCCATGACAACCCATCAAACATGGTTGTCAGTTTAATGGAGATGGTGAAGTTACAGAAAGCAAGGGTGGTGCTCAGATGGGTGATGACTGGAAAAACAATAGTTGACTATGTCACTTGCTTAGTAACAGAGATGGGGAGAGAGGTAAGGTTAGAGGGAAGGATGGCAAACTCCATCTTAGATCCGCTGACTCTGAAGTGCCTGTGAGGTGGGCTCTCTACTGAAGGTGCAAGGTGGATCTTTGGACTTTGTGACTAGGAGAATAGATCTCAATGGACTGGAATAGAATTTAAAGCCAAGGGATGAGCAGAATTGGAGATAGTAGTAAAATAAGAGAAAATAGGTATACATACTGGTTCTGAGACCTGTGTGGACCCTTTCTGATTCTTAGTTTCCTTTACATAATTATAGTATCCCCCTTACCTTTTGTTTTTCTGTCCATGGTTTCTCTACCTACCCTTAGCTGAAAATATTGAATGGGAAATTCGATACATAAAACATTTACACATTTTCTGTTATAGTATATTGTTGTATTTCAGTATTATTCATTGTTATTAATCTTCTACTAATAAACTTTGTAGGAGGTATGTTGTTTTAGTTATTCTCATGTTGATGTGGGCTAAGTAACAAACAGAAGCAACTTAAGTGGGGGAAGAACTTATTTTGACTCACAGTTCAGAAGGAGCAATATGTGGGGAAAGCATGGTATCAGGAGCAGCGAGCAACTTGGTCTATACTACTGAGCATGCAATGGCTCATGTTTACTTGGTACCAACAAGGAAGCAGAGAGAGCTCGGGATGAAAGTCAGGCTAGGCTATAGCCCTTAAGGTCTGCACCATAGAGACCCAATTCCTATAGCAAGGCTCCAATTCCTAATGGTTCCATAATCTCTTAAAACAGAGTCACCAGCCGGGCATGGTGGCACACGCCTTTAATCCCAGCACTTGGGAGGCAGAAGCAGGCGGATTTCTGAGTTTGAGGCCAGCCTGGTCTACAGAGTGAGTTCCAGGACAGCCAGGGCTATACAGAGAAACCCTGTCTCGAAAAACAAAACAAAACCAAAAACCAAAACAAAAACAGAGTCACCAGATGGGAACCAACTCTTCAAGCCATAGGAGCCTCAAATCATAAGACTTTGCCCTTGGCCCCGAGAGTTTCATAATCTAAAATGAATTTAGTCCAACTTGAAAGTCTCCAGCAACACTTCTCAAAAGTCTGAAAGCTCTTTTTGAGCTTCAACGTGATCTCTTAACTCTGAGTCTCTTTAAAATAAAAATCCAAGTTACATACTTCCTATATTTAAGACAGAGTAAGCTTATTGGATCCAAATAGGGACTGCAGGATAGTAAGGAAAAGATTGGACCAAAGCAAGGCTGAAACTTAGGAGAGAAAAAAATCCAACTCTGCAGCTCCATGTGTGATATCTGGGCATCACAATGATATCACCCAGGGTCTGATGAGCTTGACTGTCCCTACCTCTATCGTCTTGTGGCCTGTTGTTTTCCTTAGTAGATGCACCACATTCCTGTTATCTCCAAAATTCTCCATTATAACTTAAGTTTTATCTTCATAGTTTCTCATACTGACTTCTCAGGTGATATCTCTGGGGCCTTCCCTCCTATATACTGTCCAGCCTTGTTGGTTTTTCTCTAAAGCAAATATGCAAGCTTATGTGAATCTATCAATTACAGTCTACATGCCTGCAAAACCAGCACTATGTAGATAATGCTACCAAGTTCTATCAGTTCAAGTGGTAGCCTTGGGTCAATGGGCCATGCTGACATTAGCCTCCTTTTGGGTGGCTGTGCACTTGAACCTGGGAAAACATTTCCTTAGGCAGTCCCACTCCAGAACTTCCTCAGCTTCAGCCGTCTACTCCAACGACTCCTCTACCATACACTTGTCATTTAAATGGCAAATTTTCAGATAGGTTTGCATTTTTAGATCCTAATTCATGTTGGGAGGATCTTGCCCTCGAGACATATTTCCAAATGTCCCAGTGCAAAGTACCACTGTTTGTCTAGATAAGCCTTGTCCATAGATTCGGACTGGCCCATGCTCATTTCTGTGTATATTTTCATATTTTCTCTGCTCAGCTTCTCATGACTAATCTGCTTAAATTTCAGTGAGAGCATTAAGCATGTCACAACCTGAATGTTAGGCTGTCTTGAAATTCCTGTCACAAAACAATTCAGCCTATCATTTTTTTAATTGAGCCTTGATCAATTTTTCAGAATGGCCCACTAACCTCTGCTTATAATAGCTTGGGACTTTTAAGAATTATTTTATTTATTTATTTATTTATTTATTTATTTATTTATTTTGTTTTTTTTTCGAGACAGGGTTTCTCTGTATAGCCCTGGATGTCCTGGAACTCACTTTGTAGACCAGGCTGGCCTCGAACTCAGAAATCCGCCTGCCTCTGCCTCCCGAGTGCTGGGATTAAAGGCGTGCGCCACCACGCCCGACTAAGAATTATTTTATTTTATTTTATTTTTCTTTGCTCACAACTCCAAATTCTCCACATTCCTTTGCAAACAAATTCCAAAGTCCTATGTACCATATGGTCAAATGGGTCATAGCAACAACCCCACTCCTGGTACTATTTTTCTGATTATAGTTTGGAAAAGCATGGTGGATGGAGGATCTCGGTGTGTGGTGACAGGTTTGTGGTAGGTGACTTTTACATGACTTTTAACAGTAGGCAGAAAGAGCAGGGATGGTATGTAACCCTTAAATTTTATATCCTATTACCCATTTCCTCTGTCTCAGCCCTACACCCTAGAGATTCCATAACCTCTTCCAAATAGAACCAGCAGCTGAGGTGAGGACCAAGTATTCAAACACATGAACTTATGGGGAGGCCATTTCACATCTATATCACAATACATATGATATGTAAGAAAACCCACTATATCTATGTAGTTCTTCTGTTCTACCCACAATTTTAGGCATTTACTGGGGTCTTGGGTAAATCCCTTGTAGATAAGAGAACTTGCTACAGTTTCTTTGAGAAAATTTCTCCCATGTCAAAAAAGGGCCCACCGTCACTAGGCTGTCATGTTAACTATTTAAGATGGTGGAGATTTTCACAATGACATGACAGATTGAGGATGGCCATGAATTCTTTGACATCTTTCTTTTTGTAGCTATACCTCTTAAGCCTGAATGGGCTCTATGATTGCTGTCACCAATGTAGTATGGTGGAATTGGCCCCATGCCAGTGTGAAAGACTGTCACACTCGCTCACTCATGTCTGCTTGAGTATTTACTTTTAGTGCTCAGAGTTGCCATTATGAAACTCTCAGGCCATCGAGATGGCTCACTCAGTGGGTAAAGGGACTGGCCACTAAGCCTGTTAACCTGAGTTTGATCCCCAGTATCCAGGTGATAGGCATGAGCTGACTCTTACAAGCTGTCCTGCCACCTCCACAGGAGTTCAATGGCACACAGAAACATGTTCTCCAAATGTAGATGCAAATGTAAATGTAAGATTGTTTTAAACCTTGCTGGAAAAGCTCCTAGGTAGGGTAGAATGAAGGCTCCCCAGGGACCCTGGCTCTACAGCTATCCTACTGACCGTCATTTGTAGATGATTGAATGAACCTATCTTGACACTTCCACCCACCCGTATTCTCATCAAATGGTGGGAATCCATACAATGTCTGTTCCTTTAAGTCACCAAATACTGGGATGTTTATTAAGTGATAGCAAAATGAGCCAGTGGTTGGTGTTCCATTCCCTTTAATCCAGCTTTTTAAGACATCTGATCATCGCCTGTGTCTTCTGGGAGGCTCCAAAGGCCCGTACGTTGCCCACACTAAGAAAGTGTGTGAGTGGAGAGTAGCAATACTGGTTGTCTTTTCTCAGAATTATTTCAGGGCTTGAGAGAGATGATAGTTGCAGGTGCACTTGACAAGTTATAATGCTCTCTACAAACATAGACAGGCCTAAATGGCACTGTAGAGCACTCTACAAATAGGGTTTCATTTAAACAGAATTTTGTTTTTAAATTGAAGCTTAAAACTGACATCAATATTTAAAATGGTGTTAAATATACAACGATAATGAGTGTGGTTATAATTTTCAGGTACCTTACGATGAATCAGAATCACTTTGACTCTCCATGTGTTGATCTGGAAGCCTTTCTCGGCTTGTTTAGTGTATCGTCATAAAGGGAGGAACATTCACTTTCCTTTTCTTCCACCTTCTGTTGGTCTAAATTGAGCGGCTTCCCTCTGGTGGAGAACAAGAAGGAATCATATCTAAATTGACAGCCAGCAGGTACAGATTCCCTTGAATGGCTTAGTTTTTAGCATAGCGGAGGAGATCTTAACCATTTGTCAAGTTACCTCATTAGTAAATTGAATGACAAAGTTAGCATCTGTTGCTCTACAGTCTGGTGATCTGGTGGCAGTTTCCTTGAGGGTAATTGAATTAGTATGTGCAACTTAAATGAACACCGATCTTGCAGTGTTTTTCCCCCCACCGAGAGGATTTTGAAAAAGTGGGTTGATACTGAGTCCAAGAGGAGGTATGATCCTTTGCAGAAATGTAAATATTGAAACCCTTCCTTGTATGCTTCTTTACTTTCTCTCAAGCCGTTAAGAGTTCATTTCAAGTAGAAGCAAAATGAAAACCAGACATGAGTGGGTGTTTTCCCAGCCATTCTCACCCACCATTTTGAGCTAGGTGCTTCTTGGTTGGGGGGTGGGAGTCTGTGTTTCTTTTCCCATTCTTGTGATAAAAATATTCTGTCAAAAGCAATTTAAGGGAGAAACAGTTTATCTTAGCTCACAGTTCTAGGCTTAATCCACCAGTCCATCAGGTCCATTGAGTTGGGGGAAACCGAGGCAGCAGGAGTTGATGCAGCTGGCCACATCGCAGGCATAGTTGGAAGAGAGTCATGAGTGCACACTTACTACTCAGTGCCCTTCTCCACTTAAACATTTCAGGGCCCTCAAAAAAGTGCCACTGGTCTTCCCATATCAATTAATGTGATGAAGAATTTTCCAGAGGCTTGCCCAGAGAGACCCAGCTCCAAGATGATTTTAGATTTCGTCTCCTCGTCAATTGAGTAGCAAGCCACACTATCACAGGAAATTTGTCAAAAACTCCCTGACCTCTTCCATTAGAGGCCAGTGCAACCTTATCTCTGCCAAGCTGCTGACAACTAAAAATATTCATAGGCATTACTGTTAAAATCCATTGCTGCACACAGTTTCTTAGAAGGCTTCTCGTGCTAAGGAGCAGATTTCCCCTGATTTCCCACCCCCCACTTCCAAAACCTACTGCTTGCCTTTACTGATTACATATATTTCTGCTTATTCAGCCTATCTCTGGCGCTGTCTTCCAGGGCACTGGTCTCTTGTTCATCCTCTTGATATCTGCTCTTCCTTTGCCCCAGTTGGAAACTGACATCCACATTTGAAGGTGATTTTTTTTTTCTTTTAAAGAAGCCATCCTTTAAAAGGTCATAAAACACTTGGCATTAGGTTCTTAGAGTGTGTGATGAATATTTTAATAGTTAAAAATGTAGCCGGGCAGCACAAAGAAATGATTTAATGTTGTAAATAAATCTCTTTGTGGGATTTAATGTGCAAAAATGGACAGCGATGGCTTTAAAAAAAATCATTCCCCAAATGATCATATCTATACAATCAGGCACTCTCTATGTCGGATCCATATCTGATGAGAGTGTTCACTATCTCTTTCCTAGAGGAAGGCACTGAGATCATTGAGTCTCTTAGGACCTCAGACTGTTATTCTCAAAACTAGACGCTCATAAGGCCGACTTGCTGGGAAGAACAGTCATTAGACCCCTCAAGAAAGTGGCCTCCATCACTTTCCACTAAATAATAATGAACAGTAGCTCAGAGGTAGGGCTTAAGATATGCAGGGCAAGGGTCTAAGAGTTCTACCTGCGTTAACACTCAAAGCTTTTCAGTTTACAAGCCATGGCCCAAGGGCCAAATTTCACTGCAGTTTGTTTTTAAACAGACTGAAAGCTGAAACAGTTGTTTACAGTTTGAAACAGCCTGAAAGCTGAAATAATTGTTTACACTTGTAAGAGGCAAAAGAAAAAAAATCAAATGAGCAGTCCTTTTTGATCTGTGAAAGTTATAAGAGGTACAAACGTATAGGTCTATAATTAAGCTTGTGTCTTAGTTGTGTCTTGTGCTCTATTGCTGTGAAGAGACACCATGACCACTGTGACCCTTATAAAAAATATTTAATTGGGGCTTGCCTGTAGCTTCAGAGGTTTAGTCCGTTATTATCATGATGGGGAGCATGGTCGTCGGCAGGCAGTCCTGTTGCTGGGGCAGTAGCTGAGAGCTCTGAATCCAGAGCTACAGGCAGTGGGAAGGGAATGACTGTAAGGCTGCTTGGGCTTTTACAATCCCAAAGCCCACCCTCAGTGACACACATTTTTCAACAAGGCCACACCTACTCCAGCAAGACCACACCTCCTAATCCTTCTCAAGTTCTGCCACTCCCTGATGATCAAGCATACAGATATGTGAGCCGATGGGGCCATTCTTATTCAAACCACTACTGTTTGCTTTGCTTTCTTCTTTTTAAGAGAGAGAGAGAGAGAGAGAGAGAGAGAGAGAGAGAGAGAGAGAGAGGCACAGGCACAGGCCATGAGATGACAGTTGTTATCTTCTTTTTTTCCTTTTCACTTTATTGTCCTGAGACAGAGTCTCTCACTAAACTAGAAGCTTAGAATTTTAATGGTTGATCAAGAAGTTCCAGGATCCTCCTGTCTCTGTTCCACAATGCTGGGGCCACTGGCATGCTTGGCTTCTTACATGGGTGCTGGGGATTTGAACTCAGGTACTTAGGCTTGCACAGCAGGACTCTTACCACCAAGCCATCTCTCAAGCTCCTTGGTTTTGCCTTTTGAACCAGAGTCTCATTATATACCTCACGCTGGCCTCAACTCTCCATCCTCCTGCTTCTGCCTCCCAAGAGCCAGGATTATAGATGTGGTGCTTTGTAATGGAGGGTTACTGGGACATAGTCACACCTTTTAATTTTGTTGTCTGGCCCAGTTTTTACACTGTAGCCATGGAACTGGGAGCTTGGGGCATAGGTCTACTTGCTCATCTATGTGTATAGTGTTTAGTATCTAACTCTTTAGAAAATGATGCTGAGCTAAGTCCTCTCATTGACTTCATTTTGCAGTGGTCGGTATGGAAGCACAGAGCAGCAGTTGAATTATTATGAATCTCTTACTTGATAGGTGGCAGAGTTAAGACTTGAACCCTAATGGCCTTGTCTGACATCAGTGGGAGGGGAGCCCCTTGGTCCTGTGGCGGTTTGATGCCTGAGCATAGAGAGATGCTGGAGAAGTGGGGAGGGAAAGGGTGGGTGGGTGGGGAAGCACCCTCATAGAGGCAAAGGGGAGGGGGTAGAGGGTGGATATGGGGTGGGGGGGTTGTGTAGGGGTAACTGGGAAGTAGGATATCATTTGAGATGTAAACGAATATATATATCTTGAACTCCAACAGCTAGGCTGTCTAGGTCCACAGCTCCACTATGGTATGATAATGTGACAGAGAACTTGCTGGTACAAAACTATTTGCTTTAAAAGCAACCAGCAAAAAAAGGAACTCCCCGGGACCCAGCTCCTTTTCACCATTCTTTGTATTCCTTCACTGTTTAGTTTTTGTACTTAGCATCTCGAACAGCAACTGCTGAATGAAGTGGAGAACATTTTGCCCTCCTTGGGATGTATATATATCCCCTTGAACACTTCTAAGGATGAGTGTTTATAATTCTGCTTTTATCCAGGGGTATCCCGACACAGAAGGAAGCGCCCCTAAGGTGCAGTGAACCAAGGGGTGGGGAGCTGTGGGCCCAGAGAGCAGCCTCACATACAAAGGAGCTGAAGGGGAGGCAGGAAATGTCAAGGGCACAAGAACAGTTTCTGGGTCTGCTGTAACTGATGTTTTAATGTCAATGCAGAACAGTGAGGAACACACTCCACTCCTCCCCCTCCCCCTCCTCCAATCTCCCGCCAGCAGCCTGGCCCAGAATTGGCCTTGCTTCATTCAATTTAGCCATCTCAGAAGCTCAAAGGCTGCCGGGGTCTGCTGGGATTTGAAGTCCAGTCTTACGGAATTGCTATATGTCTAACCTGATGTTTGGGCCATGATGCCCGTCCCCTGGGCTGCTGGTCAGGATCCCCGCCCCCTTTCTTTTCTTGCCTTGTTTAAAGCGGACAGAGGCTGGTCTCAAATAGTATTTAGCTCCTTCAGGAACCAATTCACAGGTGTGACGACTAGACTACATTCCTTCTGGAGTTTAGCGAAGAATTCACTTTTAAGAGCAGAGGGTGGAATGATGCTGATTTCTGGGGAAGGGTGAAAGGAAAACCAAGATTAGGGAAGGCTGGTTCTCGGGGGTGTGCATTTGTCAAAGCCTATCCAACTGTGCACTTAAGATATCAGCACTTTGCCTCAATTAGAAGGACATTAAAGGGGAAAAAAGCAGGGAAAGCATATATTAAAGGAAAAAAAAAGAGTGATAGCAGTTAATTACAGCACTTGTGTGAGGCTGGGTGAGCCCAGAATTACTCTCTAGTAATCACTTCTAATTCTTCAGCTTTCTGGAATCAAGATCAAGGTAGCCCCTCGAGGGAGGCTTAAACTCACTCCCCCTGTTTGGTGTTCTGCATTCCTTTGAAAGCAGCCCTTCGAAGGCCACATAAGGATAACCGGTATTTATCCCTGTAAATAGTCGGTGTCAGGAAGGTAATCTTTCCCTGCAAGTCTCTTTATTATGCCCTACTCAATTGACAATTAAGCAAAGGGAAAGGGAGCAGTGAGCGCGCCCAGACCTTCTTGTCTCATCGTAATTATTGCGGGGAGCAAAAGTGTAAAGGTAAGAAGTAAGGATGTTAAGGTAAGGTCTTCAGCTGCAGCTCTTCAACCTGCCGCAGATACAGATTTCCAGGCTTCAATATAAATATTTCAGGATCCAGATGCTTTCATCTTTCTGTGCCTTGCAAACGGGGAAGATTGGAAACAATCTTCCTTAGAGTAAGCAGCTTTAATCATTGTTTCTAAATCAACTGAACTATGGAGGGAGGTGGGGGTGTGTGGAAAAATCCTGTAATCTCAGGGTGCGGTGTAAGGAAATTGTCCAGACTGAGAAGGGAACAGATGGATTTTGATTAATTTCGACTAAGGCTAGCAAGTATCAGACTCAATATTCTTTATCAGCTTGTCAGGGTGAATGTTAATAGTCAGAAAAGGAGGAGGGAGAAATGCCATCAAATAAATATGAATTTAGAACAGGGTTATGAATACTTAAGGGGAATATACTTAAAAATGTGACCCTTAGCTACTTGACAGAAGGATGCGTTCTTTGAATCAGGGCAAGCAGGAACATTTTTTTTAAAGGGTCGCTTAGTTGTTGAATGTATTTATAACCATGGTGTGATAATTTGACAGGTTTGTATTGGCTAATGATTAAGTCAGAGTGATTAGCAGTTCCCGCTTCTTAAAAATTTATCATTTTTTTGTGTTGGGAAACTCTGAACTCCTTTCTTCTAGGTCTTTGTAAATATGCAATTCTTTGTTGTAGATGATAGCCACCCAGTGTACTGTGCCACGCTAGAACCTTCTCTTCTTCCCTCTCTCCCTTCCTTACTTCCCATTCTCCTGACTACCATTTGAATCTCCTCTTGTATGAAACAGTCTTCAAATATTTGCACATTATTACCAGAGTTCTGGGGCAAAATCCTTAGCTCAAGAGACATAAAGGTCTAGATTGGCCACTTAGCTCCATATATATCTGTGACAGAGATGATTAATAGCGAAAAGCAAAGAAAGAAGAGTTAATCAATGCCCATTGGGATGAGAAATGGGAGACAGGGGTCCACGGACTCCAAGTTTGCATTTGGAGTATTGGCTTTTTGGGCTCAAGTAGAGGAAAATCTGGGGACAGGGAGCTAAGATATATTGCATAATTAGGTAGTCTGGGTCAAAGTGTGGTCTGGGTAGTCACTGCGTTCTGGATCTCCAAGGTGGTCTGAAGTTCTTATTGTTTGAAGGGTCAAGCTGACTCTTGGGAGATGATTACTCCTATTCCAGGATGCAACCTCACTAGCGTGAATCACTGGCCTCATACTGAGGACAGGGTAGGGTGTGTGGGAGTGGTCTGCCCTGGACAACTCTGCTGTTCCTGGAATTCAAAATGATGATAGGCTTAGAGTAAAGACGGGAGAACTTTGGGTGTCTATGGGCAGTGTGGAATATACTCTTGTAAAAAGCTGGCAGTTATCAGCCTTGAAGAGAAAGGATTCAGGTTCAGTATCAGCAGGTTTTAGACGGACAACTCCTTGAGTGTCTAATGGTTTAAACTTGTCTATGTGCAGATGTGCGCAAAAGTAAAGGGATGGGGACAGAGATGGCAAGTTCCCATCCTGCTTTAGTTACTTTGGGAAGACCAATGCCTTTTTATCACACACATTTTCTAATGGTTAGTTAGTGTGACTGACAATGTGTGCCATTTATCTTTGTGGACTCAGGGAAAGTTTGCCAGAGATTTTATTTTTTCCTGAATAAGTTCTTTAAATGCAAGTTTGGTTTGTTGTTGTCGTCTTTTTTCTTCCTCTTCTTCCCATTGCCCAGGGATGCACCAAAGAAGGCTATCACCTATCACCTACATGTGCTTTACAGTAAGATGAATGCTGGTCAGACCCAGAGAGCTGAAGAGCCACCTCCGGATTCTATGTTGATGATTCTGGCATAATAATTGGGAACAAAGATGAACTTTACCAAGTCATTAATTTGCAGTGACTTAGACAGTTCAGTCACCACAGTTCAATAGTTTTATGGACAATACTGCAAATGCTAAGGGGGTAAATTCTCAGCCCCCATCACCCTTACTTCTCCAGCAAGGCAGAGAGTTGGTCCAGAAGGGGTTCGGATTGACCCAGATGACCAGGGTTTTAGGCCTGGCATGAATTTGCAGTTAGAGTTGAAGGTGACTAGAGAAGAAACGGAGTGCTGTGGGCCCCACATTTGCGTAGGGTATGAGGTGTTTACCTGCAACAGAAAATCAATAAGTCCTTGTTTTAGATTTAAAAATACTTCTGCTGTCTTGCTTCTTCTCTTTCCCAGCATAATCTCACGTTTTCCATTTCTCTCAGTCTGGTCTGTGAGATGGGCCACAAATTGAGAGCAAATAGAATCCTAAATATAACCTTCAATATCATTAATACCTAACAAATTGCCAATCGTAGGCAGTATTCAGCATCCAGAAATTCTCAGTTCTCCTTTATAAAGGAGACAAAGCAAGGCTGAGGAGATGGCTCAGAGGGTAAAGCACTAGTCCAGTGTGGCCAACCCTGGGCTGGTGGGCCTGGGCTCCATAAGAAAGCAGGCTGAACCAATCATGGAGAGAAAGCCAGTAAGCATCATCCCTTCATGGTCTTGGGCTCCTGTCTCCAAGTTCTTGTCCTATTTGAGTTCCTGTCCTGGCTTCCTTCAACAATGTACTGTGACACAGAAGTTTAAGCCAAATAAACCGGTTCCTCTCCAAGTTGCTTTCGGTCATGGTGTTTCATCACAGTAATAATAACCCTAAGACATTGTGCAAATCTGAGTTCAGATCCCTTGAACCCATATGGAACCGGATAGAGTATTCATCTGTGATCCTTGAGCTCAGGAGAATCCCCATAAGTTAGGAAGCTAGCAAGCAAGCAAGCTGTCCTGACATCTGCTTCAGTGAACAAGGGACCCTCTCTCGCCCAAGTTGGGAGGCAAGGACAGATAGGAAATTGTCCTCTGACTTCCACATGGGTGCATGACATATGTATGCCTACCCTCACATGAACACACACACACACACACACACACATACACACACGAACAGACACAGAGACACGAATGCTTTGTTAAAGGAGACTAACCAACAACTTTGTTTTCAATGCTGGAAACAAACCTGTGGTCTTTCTGAGAAAGACGTGTAGAAAATGATCTGGTCAGGTAGGGAGGGCTGAACTTACATGAAGGCAATGGGAGTTACTAGTGAGCTCTGCTCTGTCGTACCTTTAGTCACCAGAGCAAGGTGATCGCTCTGCACAGTAGCTATTCAATGATATTGAAGTGGTAGCTGTAATTTTTCCCCCCTGTTTCTACCTTGTTACTGTAGCTGTGACTTGGAAACAGCAAGTGTTTAGGAATGGGCTCATTGTAATGGAAATGTGCAGGTTGGGAATTTGACCCAAAGACTGATTTTTCACCAGACAGTAGCCCATCTTCCTGAGCACTTCTGTTCATTGCCTGTCTGTTAGATACATGGGGAAGACAGACAATATCTGTCAGAGTAAATAACAGTGGTGCCCACTGCCTCTCCAACCCCAGGGAGTCTCAGTGACTAGGCTCCAATATGTTTTCAGATTATGATTTTCTCTTTTAAAACTAGAGGAAAACAGAACATAATGCATAGAATACACACACACACACACACACACACACACACACACACACACACACATATCCCCATGGGGGCATGAGCTCAAAACAGCATTCATGAGAACCACAGTGCAGATGTGGAAACTGATGGCCAGCTCTGAAGTTTTTAACTTCAGAAATGAAGTTAAGGTGAAGAGAACCAGAAAGGGCTGGTGGAGCTTCAGGGGGGATTGCAGGAAGCCTTCCCAGCTTGTTTGCCTTAGATCCCCATGATAAAAGAAGGTGTCCCAATTGGCCAAACCAGGACAGAGGCTGGGGCAGGGCATCTAGAGGTTCAGACCATGGAGCTGAGCATCTTAGGGCATGGAGTGGGGCAGGCAGAATTGAGAGACAGACCAAGGCTGGAATAAGGGTTGTCAAGATGTGACTGGCACAGAGACTCAGCTGGCACCTAGTCATCACCTCTAGAATTTTCCATCAGCTGTAACTCCTACTTTTGGTACTATTAACAGAATCCATGTGTGAGTTATAGAATGAGAGACACATATATTCCGCCTCAAAAAGGAAAACAAATTTGAGAGACGGTTCTCTTTCACGTGGCAAATAGCCCAACTTTTTTTTTGTTTGTTTGTTTTTGTTTTTGTTTTTGGTCATTTGCTTTATTTCCAAAGGGTTTTCCTTTAGTATTTATGTTCCTTGTTTCTTTAACACCAGAAGCCACCTTTTCTTTCTGGCCATCAAGGGGACAGTTTAGAGACGTAGTTAAGAAAGGACTTATGAGAGAGATTGCTTAGACAGCTTTGTTATGAAATAGCTACATGACTGCCCCATGCCTCAGTTTCTTTGTCTATAAAAGATAATTGTGATGCATAGCTCATAGGGTAGTAGGGAGGAATAGGCGAGATAGTAGTGGCACACATGTACGTGATATTTACCACGCCCTGAGCACTACTCTAAATGCTTTATATATGTCTGCTAATTCATTTAACCACACAGAGAAAGTCAGAGATTAAAGATAGGAAGAGATATGTGTTTCTGATAGCATTAGTTGTGTAAAAGAATATAGCCTCCCTTTAAACTGCTACTGGTGTGTGTGTGTGTGTGTTCCATAAATAGGCCCTCAATTTGGGGGAGAGCGATCCCTGTGCCTATTTCTACCTCTCTGCACACGTGTATGTTGAAACTAGAGGTTAGTATTGGGTATCTTCCTTAGTCCTTCATGGTTCAACACTCGGTAATGCCACTGTGGAGTTTTCTCCCCTAAAAGCCTGCACAGCACCTTCCAGTACTTTAAAAAAGCAAGAGCCTAGGAAAGAAGTTTCCTGGTCAGTCAGTTCCAGCTTTATTTCTCTCCACGTGTACTGTGTCATCTGCAATAGCATCTTACCATGTAGTTATGGTAGGGGACCAAAACAATGGCAGTAGCCTGTGTTGTTTTGTTGGGAAAATATTTTTTCAAATCCAGTTCAATAGTATTTTCACAGACTGTAACCAAGAAAGCTTTCCTGAAGCAATGCTATAAAGATGGTCTAGGCATGTGTGCCTGGTGAAGCAATGCTATAAGTATGGTTTAGGCATGTGTGGAGAGTGAACACAACGCTATAAAGACGGTTCAGGTATGTACACAGCAAAATCTGTATAATCAGCAGGGAGATTGTGTCTTTTACTGGTTGTGTCTTTTTCAACTTTTGAGGGTGCTACCATAGAGTCTTTTGGTCTTACTTCTCAAGTTTTATTAATTATTTTATTGTGTGTGTTTGAGTGTTTTGCCTGTATATATGTCTGTGTTACACATGAGTAACCGGTGGCTGCAGAAGCCAGAAGAGGGTGTTGCATCCCCTGTCACCTGAGTTAATAGTCATAAACTGCCATGTGGGTACTGGAAATTGAATTCAAGTGCTCTGGAAGAGCAGCCAGTGCTCTTAACTATGGAGCCATCTCTCCAGCGTAAGGCCCTTTATTCTTATCATGAATAAACATGACCTCATGTTTGTCCCAAAGCTAAGGTGCCAGATGATTGTGCATATCCATCTTATCTCAAATAGTGATCACTTATGTCTCATACTTGATAGAGGAGGCTAGAACTCTGCCGAGAGCTCGAATAATGCTTTCCAGGCCCAGCCTGTGCATCACTCCAGCCAGCAGTCAAGGCCCAGTGTCTAACTCTAGATCTATGTACCTTTACTGCAGTAGCTTTCCTGTTGTGCCATGCCCAGTATGCGGGGTCTATAAAACATGTGTTTAAGCCAATGTGGTTCTCCATCCCTTCCTCCCTCCTGCCCTCCCTCTATATAAGTGATCAGTATTAGGTATTATCTTCAGCCATTCTCCACATTTTATTATTATTATTATTATTATTATTATTATTATTATTATTGTTGTTGTTGTTATTGTTAGTCTCCCAGTGACCATGGCATTCACTGATTCAGCTAGACTGGTTGGCCATCAAGCTCCAGGTATCCTCCTATCTCTGACTTCTATGCTGAGATTACAGGTACCTGCTATTGTGCCCTTCTTCATTTTTAATTAAGTGTATGTATGTGTGTGTATCTGTACAGGAAGTTTGTGCTTGCAAGTACAGTTCCCCATGGCAACCAGGGGAGGGCATTAGATCCCACTGCACTATAGTTAAAACTCAGTGCTGAGAATCAAACTTCAGACCACTGAAAGAGTTGTGCCCCATCTACCCCCATTCCCTTTTTTAATCTGTTGCTCACCTTGGCATTAAGAGCAAATGCTTGCTTCTGAGTTGTAGAACAATTGTCTCACTCTATAATGCACGTTGGCAACGGTAGCAGAGTTTGAACTTGTGCCTACTGGCCCAAATCCAGACATTAATTCTTTGTTAAGAGACCTGCATCAAGAAGCAGGTCCTGAAGATGGGTGGAAGCTGTAGAGACAGCAGTTGTCATTTCTCAGGGCTTGTACACACAGCCTGTTAGGCCTCCCAGGGTGGACCTCTCCAGGTGTGTGAGCCTGAAGTAGGGCAGAGTGTCTGTCAGTCATTTCTCCATGATTTCCATCTCTTGGCAGCAATAATGAATGTTACTGGCCAGACTTTCTTTGACCTCCTTGGCTAAGGCATATTGCCCATTCCCCTTTGTTCCATAGCAAGGTTGAGGCCAGCCTGTGCGATACAACTCCTGCTTGAAAAGAAAACCACTTCCTAGTACAGAACTTTGGACCACTGTACTGTTTCATGGTGGCACATGGGCAACGCATGCAGGGTCCAGCTGGCTGATCTCAGTGAAGGTCTAGAGTTAATTATATCTTGCTTTAAGACATGTCCAATCAATCATATCAACAATTCTTTTCAATATGATTTGTCACCTTGGACCAGAGAAGGGCAGTTAGTTTCTCCGAGTATCTGAATTAGCTACCCAAGTCACTCTATTGCTGTTTTTTCCTTCTGATTATTTTCATTTCTGCTCATTTCCCTCTTTGGACAACTTTGCAGAGGTACAGCTCAAACCATTAAATTTACCCCTTTAGAAGGAAGCTTGGTGTTTTTAAAATAGAATTGTGAAGCCATTCTTGCTATTTTACTGTAGAATACTTACTTTCTCACACCCTTAAAGAAATCCCAGAGTCAATAATTATCATTCACTCTCCAGTTCTCCTTCTCCCAATTCCTGTCCCCTAGTTTTGTTTCTCGCTCTGTGGATCTGGCGTCGTGGGACATTATACGATGTGCCGTCTCTTGTGATTGGCTTATTTAATCTAGCAAGAGGTTTTTAGGGCTCGACCATGGTAAAGCACGCATTAGGTCATTATTCCTTTTTCTTGGTGCTCCGATTGCTTCACATTCTTTGATGGTTCCAGTGTCTGTGCTCAGATGTCCCTGTGATTTGATAGTTACTTTCTTTACCAAAATGTGTCGCCTCTGAGCTATTTCATTGCCCATTGTTACCAACTAACAACAGACTTAGCATTTGTCGGTCTCTTCACAGCTGCCTATTTATTTCAGCTCTGTGTAGCATACACTTCCTTGTGTGAATAGCTGTCCCCTTGAAAGGAAGTCACCCAGAAGTAATGGTCCTGCAGGGAGAGATTCATAGATGACCCTGACAGCTAGACATGCAAACAGGAGAGGAAGAATAACATTTATAGAAGAATTTATTATTATTTTTTTTAAAAGTATAAGCTTGGAGCATGGGCTTATATCAGTAATACTTGAATTTGGGAGGCTGAGCTAGGAGGATTGTGAGTTTAAGGTTCACCTGGGATACAAAGAGATTTTCTGACCAGTCTGACTACACAGTCAGTTCAAGGATAGCTTGGGCTATAGCATGAGTTTGAGGCCATTCTGGGTTATATACAGAGCTTTTGTCAGAAGGAGGAAGAGGAAGAGGAGGAGTGGGAGGAGGAGGAAGAAGAAGAAGAAGAAGAAAGAAAAAAAAAAGCATATACCTACAAAAAAATTTTTATTTAACTGGAGGAAGAATTGACCTCAGCCGGAGTCTATGATTCTGCTATGGCACTGTCTAGGTATTATTAGAATAGAAAGAAATTGGTTCAAAGTTATGCAGAGCTTTAAACTCTAAATTCCTTGACCAGACATGGCATTGCAGGCCTTTAAACCCAGCACTTGGAAGGTAGAGCTAGGAGGATCTGGAGTTCAAGGCCAATCTTGGCTATATAGAAATTGAAGGCTAGCCTGGGTTACATGAGGCACTGTCTTAAAAAAAATAAATACGATAAGATAAGATAAGATAAAATAAAATAAAAGCACAAGTAAAGTCACCCCTCCCCATGTTGCCAACTAATATTACTTGTTAATGTGCAGCCCAGTGTGTCTCTAGGATGATAGGGTGAATCACTGTCGTGGCTTCTGTCTCTGAGTACAATTGAGTTGTTTCCCTAACTGTATTTCAGAGGTCTAGCATGTTTCTGTATCTAATCAACTCATTGCATTTTTCCTCTGCATATTATTAAGACATTCATTAGTCTTCAATAGCGCTGGAGAAGTTTGCTTTGGCTTAAAATTGTGCTCAGGGTAGAAGGAGAATTTGTATAAACCACCTAAAATGGCATTAAGCTCTCCTCTTTCTCCCATCATCAGAATTTATTTAATCTCATTAAATCTAAAAAAAAAAAAGAAAAGTGGGTAGCATTTTTACTTTTTGGTGAATCAAAATATGAACAAGAATGCAGCATTATGGGGTAATGCAAACTCTGTGTTCTGCCTGCTCAGACTTGAAATCATACCAAACACTTAGATGGCATTATCTAAGACTTATGATGGGCTTGTTTTTCCTCAATAAACAATTAATTGGTAATAAATCTGTGTTAGAGTGGAAGTGGAAGTAAAAACAGACTGTGCCAACTTAACTTGGCTTTGGGGATAAGAAAGATGCAGATGTTGGAGTTAGTGTCTGCAAATATTTACCCTCCGAGGCAGCATCGGGAGACTCCATTGACTGCACAGTCTAAAGGTGAAGGTGGGAGATGGACCATTCAAAGTTTGTAATTGAACTGTGCTTTGGAAAACTGAAGCTTAGAGATAGGATTCATGGGCAAGAATTCTCCTAGCACCCACTTCTTAGGAGTTTGCATCCCATTTGTGAGTAAGGGATATGCTATGTTTCTCTGGCTTAGTATCAGCTTGGCTAATGCTCTTATGGCCAACATGAGCACCTACAACAAGAAACCCGTACTTGAGGGTGATGGCACATCAGTTACTTTGCTCATTGCCGTGACATGATGCTGGACAAGAGCAACTTTTGGAAGGAAGGGAAGATTTATTTTGGCTCACAGTCTTTCATGGTTGGGTTGGCATGGCAACAGGAGTGTTGGGTGGCTGGTCACATCGCATCTGCAGCCAGGAAGCAGAGAGAGATGAAACCTTGATGCTTTGCTCACTTCTCCTTTTTATTCAGTCTGAGAACCCAGCTCATGGAATGCGGTTGCTCGCAGTAAAGATGGTTTGTCTTATTTCAATTAACCCAATCTAGACTCTTCCTCACAGGGATACACATGAGGCTTATCTCTCAGGCGACCATAAGTCCTATAAAGTTGCAATCAACATTACTGACATTGGGTGGCTTCTAGTCTTGCTAAACAACAATATTGTCCAGAAAGTCATGGCAAGTCCTATTAATTGGTCTGTAAAGGAGTGCAGGCTTGGCCAGGTCAAGAGTGCTATGGAGAGTTAGACTCTAGATAAATAGAGCCAGCGGTGTGAGCCGTAAGTAACGAGGGAATCAATGCTCTCCACTCAAACTTCATCATTTACATTTTCTTTGTTAAGGATCTTCCTTGGGAATTTATCCCAGGAAAACTATCAAAACAATGTGGGAAGATGTTCATAAAATCACCAAGGATGGTGAAATACTGTAAAGACCAGAAGTCCAACAATAGGGACTTTGTTCATTAGATGTTGTGATGAACTGAGGGGTATTATACCTCTATGAAAAATCATGACAAGTTGCTAAGTATATTTTATTACTTGTAAGTTGTTTGTTAGGCATCCTTTATATCAGTAAACTTTTTGATAAACTTAAAAAGTATAGATTGTGTGTATATATATATATATATATATATATATATATATATATATATACATATACATATAATTTTTTGAGACAGGATCTCGCTACTCATTCCTGGCTGTCTGAGAAATCACTATATAGCTCTATGTAAACCAGGTTGGCCTTAAACTCATAGAAAGCACAGGGATTAGGTTAACATTAGTGATCACATGTAAGTGAGAGAAGTATGGGTCATTTTCTATTTGAGAAACAATGTTCTATATTTTTGAAGTGTTCTATGTAAATCATATATAGCTTTTTATTAATGTGGATAATATAGGACTATTATTATCCATCATCTATCTCTCTATCTCATCAACATCTGTCTGTCATCTATCTATCTATCTATCTATCTATCTATCTATCTATCTATCTATCTTTTTATTTCATTGACTCTTGATTATGGGTGACTGTTGTATCTTCATTCCCAGTCATTATGTGACTGTCACATTTGGGAGTTATTCTTGGGATTTTAAGGATAAGATTTGGGAATGTTGCAAACCACCATACAGTACTCAGAGTCGCCTTGTACCATAAACAAAGATGTAACTGAAATGTCCACAGTCAAGACTGAGAAGCTCTGAGCATTCCTCTCAGGCCAGAGCTCTCTTGTCTTCAGTCTTCTAGTTCTAACAGAGGCATTTCTGCCCTGCCCCTGACTCTGTTAATTTCCTCTGTCTTGTCTACTCAGCCCATTGCATCCATATGTTGTTGAGAAGGAAGAGGGGAACTATTTTTCCCAGCTTAGGGTGGAGGGTATGTTGTGGCTTTTTGATATTCAGAAGCCCAGCTTCAGGGGCTCAGAAATCCTTTCAAAACTATTATCTCTGGCCTGAGTTTCAACAGCCTATTTAGACACTCTTAAGCTGTGGCTTTGTGTCTTTGTTCTCTGATTTTTGCTTTGGTCTCACTTCCCCTAAGGCTGCAAGTGTACTGTCTAACTGCTGGAATTGGTTGCGGGCTGAGCAGGAAGGGAGAGTCATGGAGGGAAAGTGAATGGAAGATGATATTTAAAAAATAATATCAGCACATTTACAGTATTTATTATTTAAGGTGTATGTGAGTGTGCCCTGAGAAGCTTGCAAAATAAAGTGCTGACAAGATGGATCACACACCTGTGGTTCTTCAGTGTTTTTCCATGTGATGGGATACAGCTTTTATGCCAGCAGAGGCAGGAGGACCATGAGTTAGTTGGAGGCCAGCCTTCTCTATATAACGAGTTCAAGTCTAGGCTGGACTATATTGTGAGACCTCTCTTAACAAAACAAAATCTCAAGTCTATAAAATGTTAACTTAGAATAAATCCATCAGGGCAAGCTTACCCAAACTGGGAAGCTCTGCAGCCCAGAATAGGCGCCTTTGGTTACTCACATCTGTTCTGACTCCTTTGTGTTCTTTATATCCCAGATCAGTGTTTTCAGTCTGGCCCTCTAGATATGAGCTAGCTTGTAAGATTGAATACAGAAGTACAAAAGGGAAATTTCTTGAAAATTTTGGCTGGTGTTATGTAATTTGAGCAAATTAAGAAAATGGCCTGGAGGAGGAACAACAACTCCCTCAACCAACCAACCAACCAACCAACCAACCAACCAGTCAACTAGCCAACCAGCCAACCAACCAACCAACCAACCAACCAACCAACCAACCAACCAACCAACCAACCAACCAACCAACCAACCAATTAACCAGTCAACTAGCCAACCAACCAACCAACCAACCAACCAACCAACCAGCCAGCCTACATAAAGTCCCTTCTGTCTTATTACACTTGGGTGTCCAGTCATTGTTCTTTCTCTAAACTCTCAGTCTCCCTTTGCTGATATACTATTATTTTAGAGTTCTCTAAGAAACAGAACCTATATGGCACCTACATGGGTATTGATGTATGTTACATAATTCTTTATAAAGGACTGGCTCAGGAGATTGCACAAGGCATCAGAGTTTCCCAATCTGCCCTCTGCAAGCTAAAGACAAGTAAAACCAACACTGAGTCCTAGAGGGCAGAGCAGGAGACAGCCAATGGCACAGACCTCTCACTGATCACAAGACACTTGATGATGTGAACTCTTTCTCTCAACAGTTTTTTCCCTCTTGTGCCTTCTGTGAGTAAGGTGTTCAGAGGGCACTTTTTAACATCTGTATCTCCTCTGAGATAACTGTATTATTCAAGTTCTCAAGACAACTTGTCCTCTGGCTTCGGCATATGCAAGGCAGCATGTGTGCACCTGTACTTACACCAATGAGTGCACACACACACATGCATATACATGTATGTATAACCCTACTACACAGACACACACACACACACACACACACACACACACACATGAAAGAAGGCAAAACACTCATAACTTAAAGACTTTACAGTTGTATGAAAGTCAAATTGAGGGACAACAAATAGGTCCTGTGAGCCTCAGTCTGAAATATAGAAAATGGAAAAGGCAGCCCTTCAAAGGAGTTGCTACAAAGTGGACACGTAACAATCTGAGTGAAAGCATCACACTGGTGAGTCACACAGTGCTAGGTTGCCTACACACACCACAGATTTCCAGGCCCTGAGGATTTAGGGGAACTGGGAAATTGAGTTAGCCATTTCATGAGTCTGTGCTCCCAGAGGTGATGTACCTTACACATTGCCCATAGTGTGTGTCCTGTGTTCTGTTTTATGGTGATTAGCTCAACTGTCTCAATGACATGGTTCAATTCTTCAGCTTCCATCTTCAAAGTCCATATTTAAAATGTCTGATTCTCAGCTATGTTACCAGCTAAGAGACATTGTTTGGTTGGCCAGTACTTGCCTTAGGAGCCCAAATCTAGTCTAATAGGCTATTGCCCTTAGGGTCTGGTAATACAGCATATGGACGGTCGGGCAGTCAGAGTAGCAGGTAGGGCCGAATCCTGCAGTGGATATCAATTTCTGGTGTCAATATTACTTTTTCAGGAATTTATAAGTATGCAATTCTGGCAGGGGTACTAGTTTCACCCTCTTCACGTCCTGGCCATGGGACAGGCTTTTGAAACAAAGAAAAAAATGAAATCAGAGATAATTCTTATTACATGAAGCTTACATTGCTGCAGGGATATTTGGGTCAGCAAGGAACATCTTCTTTGCCATTGGGAAGATTGTAAAAGAAAATGAGTCCAATCTAAGTCATAAACAACAACAACAAATAGTTTTTATTTTTAAAATAGTAAAACAAAACAACAAATCAAACAGAAACCATTTTATTTTGTGTGTACATGTGCATGCATGTGTTGTGTGTGTGTGTGTGTGTGTGTGCCACAGTGCCCATGTGAATGTCAGAGTAATCCCTGTGGAAGTTGGTTCTCTCCTTCCACCATGTGTGTCTGAGAGTCAAGCCAGTGATCATTCCTTTCACACTGAGCCATCTTGTCAACCTGAGTACTGGCATCCTTTGTACTGGTGAAGCCTCTCTGTTCCATGGGTGGACATCTGTCCCTTTACCTCTTCTAGCTCTGTTATTTCTGTCCCTTGTAATCAAGTTTTGGCTTGTATTCTCACTTCTAAGGGATGCTGGCACAGAAGCAAAAGGCTAATACCGCATCCAGCTTGAAAATCATGGGATTTGAAGTCCACTGGTGGGTTTAGGGTCCCTGGTGGGCAAGTCCTCAGTTAGGAGTATTCCAAATGTCAGATGCCCGAGTGAAGTCTCTTAAATCCTACTTTAACATTTATGACCTTTTACTAAATAATGTTTTTCTAAGGTAGAGGGGAAAAAACCCACAAGTTCAAAAATAAAAACTAAATAGCAAGTGGGTTTTGTTGCATGTATTAAAATAGCATAGAGGAAAAAAAATTGGAATAAAACTCAACATTTATTCTTCAGCTTGGTCCGAGACTTTGCACTAGATGTGTTGGAGAATAAATAGGAAGTGGGTTTCTCTTTTTATCTTTCCTCTGAGACATCAACTTATAAGGTCCAGACTTAGCATTCTGAGAACCCAGGTTCTAAAGATGCTTAACTCTCAATCTGTGTGTGCTGCCATCTTTAACACATGGAGTTCTTTTAGAGAAAGCTGAGTTGCTGAACTGACAATACAGAGATTCTGCCTTTGCTCTGTGGGACCCTGGCCTGGGAAGTTGGAAAGGGAAGAGACATTACGGCAGACTATGCCCATGGTGGGGAGGGATAGATCTGAAAGCTTTGGGTTTTCCCAGAATGCTCTTCCTGTCAGTCAGGCCTGCCAATGGAGTCATGGCTACATTTACAAAAGTCAGTCTTTTTCTCATTTTCACCATATTCTTAAATTATCACCTTTGTAATTCTCTTTAATCAGAAACCCCTCTGAATACAACCTCGGTTGAAATACAGAATCCATGAAACCACAGGCTTAATGTTCTCTTTCAGCCTCTTTCTTAATGGACAGTAAAACGAATTATAACTATTAACTCTTTTTCTCTGTGTTTTGGGTAAGATCATCTTACATCCCATTTGTGGGATAAAAATTGCATTTTGGGAAATGCTGGGTTGGTATGTTATTTCAAGACAAGATATGTTACTGACACATTACAAATGTGAGAGGCATCACAGACATTTCTTTGTACCTGGGTATCACTGGCAGACAGGAGAAGGCCATCTTGATAGAGTTTTGGATGTGAAAATATGGAGAACCTATGGATGCTGATGGAGAGGGGCTAGACAATCTTTCATTTCCCTTTCCCCCTGCTGCACTGGCAGTCCTATGGGGCTTTGTCCACCTCTCTTTATTATCCACCAAAACAGTAGGATGCAGCCAAGAATCTGGCATGTAGTAGTAACTAAAGCAAATGACAAAAATAAAGAATCCATCTGGACCAGTGTGGTGGCTCTTGTATGTTCTTTGAGGTCAAGGATTACAAATCTTTTTCGATGCTGCATCTCCAATGCTGAATGGAACATCAGGTACACACAAACAGAATCAGCTACTGCTTTTATAACCAAACGATGTTTACATTGATAATCTGTTAGACAAGTGGGGTCAGATCTTGAAACTTCAGCTCTACAAACTCGAGATTGAAAATGGAGGAGAATAACTAACTATAAAGCCATTCTTAGTTGAGGTAAAGTACATATATCATGAGATTTACCATGTGATTATGTTTAAGCGAACAACTGGATGCTATCAAATGCACTTGTATTTTGGGACAGCCATCACCATGGAATGTCTCCTGGGATCTTACCTCTCCTATGCTGGAAGTCTCTATCTGTTAAACAGCAATGGCCCTATTTCCTCCTCATCTGGTCCTGAGCAACCAACAGTTTACTTCTTTATTTCTATGAATCTTACTATTCTAGGTACATCATCTATGGGAAACCACACTCTCTTCTTATAACTGTCTCTGAGATTCATTCATTGCTCTGTGTGTCAGAATCCCCCTCCTAATTAAGGCTGATACTAATAATATTCTGTTATTCAAGTTGCACAAGCACACCACGCTTTGATTATCATTTGTCTGTTGAACAGATTGACCGTTTCTCATTTTTCATCCACTGCGAATCCCGCTGCTATAAACACAGGTAAGCACACATCCCTTTGATAAGCAGAAACTCTAAATGAGCTAGTAAAAGAATCAATGAAATAAAGAATGAATGGCATCCCCAATCTTCAGTGTAGCTCAGAGGTCGACCAGCAAACTGGGAGATGTAGGGCTAGACGAGGTGGGGAAGAGAGGACATTATTTCTTTGATGACTCTACATAATGCTGGGCCGTATCAGAATCGAGTTTGTATCTTTGTATGCAATAGCTCTCATGTTATCTCTAAAAATGCGCTTCCCTGTGGGTTCATAAATCCCTCTTACACTAATTTGCCCTGAAGCGCTGTTCCTGTCCAAGACATAAATTATTGAAACCCTTGTGGTCAGCAAAGGGAACGGTAGTGAACCCCACCTGAGCCTTCCAAAGCAAATAGCCAGACACCTTGTCTGAGTTCCAGAAGTCTAAAACAAGTCTGACCAAGCCATCCAAGGCAGGAAGTCATTAGCAACTGCAGACCCTGTACTTCCTGAGGAAGCTGAGGGATTCCAGCCCTAGGCAGAGGAGCCTTATATCTTTTCCTCACTGCACGTTCCCTGGGCTTTCTCCAGGATCAGAGCTATGTGGAAGCTGTGAGAACAGATCTTGATTCATTTTCAGAAGCTCACTCTCCAGCAGGAGGGAAGACCTATTCCTATTTGTGTAAGGCAAGGAAAAGCTGTTGCTTTACACTGCAC
Organism: Mus minutoides; assembly: GCA_902729485.2. Taxonomy (NCBI): domain Eukaryota; kingdom Metazoa; phylum Chordata; class Mammalia; order Rodentia; family Muridae; genus Mus; species Mus minutoides. Next base: position 69,314 of record LR750485.1, read on the forward strand.
TCAGCATCCCCTCTGGTGAGGGGTAATGATCCCCCTCTCCTGTTTTTCTGCTTCTTGGGTAAGGGGTGGGCCTCCTTTGTGTTGAGGAGCTGTCAGTGAGTGAGATACCGGTGTATGTCAAAGTAGACTGTTCTAAGAAGTCCGATGCATTTTCTCAGAGGACTCACACACACACACACACACACACACACACACACAAAATATACACAAGATGTTTCATTTATCAAAGTCCTTATAATTCCCAGTTTGAAGCAATGGAATGCAAAGCAAATATCTAGTGAGAAAAGTGAACTTGAAAGTTAAAGGGCTGGGTAAATTTAAAAAAAAAAAAAAGGTGAATGGCTGGCTCTTTCAAGCTTTCAAAGACCAATGCAGTGGAATAGACACATGCTTTTTGCATTCTTGAAGCTTGCTTCATTTGTTTCTGCTAGCCACTCTGGCACAGGCTCTAGGTGACAGACTGGCCCGGGACCACGGGCTTATTATTTGCCCTTTTTTGGAGACGGAGCTTTTTCACCTGTGAAATGGAAGCTGTACTAAGAGAAATTTGCTTTTTCAGAACATGAACATGATAACCCCATAAAGCACTTAGCGCACTCAGACACACAGCCATGATTAATGTTTGTTGTTATCATTATTAGTCTTCTACGGAAAAAAAAATTATACTCAAAGTACATGAGCGTTGCAAGAAAAGAATTTTAAATTGAAGCTTTACTTAATAATAAGGGGATTTGTGTATGTGTGTCTCAGGGCATGTGTGGAGGTCAGAAGACAGACTTGGCTGCCAGTTTTCACCTCTCTCCTTGCTCGAGACAAACTGTCATTGCAGATGTTGCCCTATAAGCCTGATCGAGTCTCCTGTCTTTATATCCCATCTTGCCCTGGAATTATAGATCCATGTACTACTGAGTCCAGATTTTATATCGGTTCCAGGGGTCTGAACTCAGATCACCAGGTTTGAGTGGCAAGTGTTTTACCCACTGAACCATCTTCCCCTCCCTGATAACGGAGAGATTTTTGTAAATAGGCCTAGTAGTGTCAGAATGTCCTGCCACAGGCTTAGTCACAGGTGTGTGTATTATAAACCAAGATATGCCCGCTATCTTGTTCCATCTGTTATATAGAGGAGGAAAGAGAAATATAAAGTTCAAATAACAAGAATTCCTAGAGGCACAAAGGGAGTTTGTGAGTTTTCTTGTATAAATGCAAAAGCAACAACAAACAAAAGACCTGTTGGCATGACCTTCACTTGGCCTTACATAAAAAACAGCCTGACCCATTTTAATAATACAGACATTGATTGATTTTACATAACTTCAAATGGTGCATAACAGCCGGCAGGATAGAAGGGGGCAGCTATGCAATGAGTGGCAGGGTTGTTTTTGTTTTTTATGGTTTTTTTTTTGTTTTGAGAGGACAACTGAGCTAATGCTGGTGACAGTCTCTGTTTAGATGTTTGTTTGGTAGACCTTCTGTCCTTTAGATCTTGTCTGTCACTATGTCACAGTGACTTTACCAGGGCAGTAAATTATGGGCACCACCATAGTTCCTGTGCTGATTCTATAATCATTTAATACATATTTTGCTCTGAATTTGCCTCTTTTGTACATTGGTTGAATTGCTTAATGCCCAACTTTCCCCGTAACTATAGACAGAAGTCACGCCTGCTGGGTTGGTCACAGCATCCCAAAGCCTGGCACATAACATTTGATGACATGGCATTTGACAAGCAGCTGGATGAAGAAATAATTGGGACTCCTTTAGCTCCCTCCTCCCATTACTTACCTTTCTGTGGCGGTGACTTGGCCATATAACTCAGTTCATAGTGGGCATTCTGCCTCTGTCAACTACCACATTCAGCATGTCACATCATTGGACGTTTACCGGGTGTCCTTTTAACTGTACCATCATAGGATCATGCAAGTTTGCAAGGGTTGCTCATGGTTGAAAACCCTCTTGGGTTGGTGACAATTTAATAGTATGACTGGCTGTACAAGGCTCCAATTTTGATAACAAAAGAGCCAGGGATTGTCACTTTTTAGCAATCAGGGAAATAACGTGGTGTGGCTTGTGTGTGTGTGATTGGCATGAGGCATGGGATGCAGGGGCAGCAGCGTGGAGGAGACCAAGCAGCAGGGAGAGAAAGTGGATATATGTGGATGTGTCTGCAGTAGAATGGCTCATCATTTTAATTCAATGGAAAATAAAAGGACTGGGGTGGGAGGTGGGGCGGGGGAGCTGTTAGCCAGTGGCAGAGAACGGTGGTTTTCAAACTGCATGCATAGAACAGCCACACGGGGACTTTGGGTTTAAATGAAAATTCTGGTTCTAGGGTGGAGCCTGAAAGTCCAAAATTCTAGCCTGGTCTCAGAGAAGGCCTGTGCCTGCTAACCAGGGTCAACTATAAGCTGTACTACTACTAATTGTCAGCAAATGATTTAGCCTTTCTGAGCCTTAGTTTTCTCAGCTATACTATGGAGATCAGATGAGAGGAGAAACTGTTTAAATGCTGCTGATTGTCGGTTACTTCTGTGAGGGGAGAGGGAAAAGCGATTGGATGGGGCTGGAAACAAGGTAGAAGTAAGGCATCAAAGAACTGGATTTTAGAGACAGGATTCAGGCTAACCAGCTATGTCGTCTAGATGGCCTTGAACTTCTGATCCTCCTGAGAGGGTCACAGACTGCACCACTGCATCTAGTTTTATGTAGTGTTAGTCTCAGGTATGCTTAGGCAACGAGTCCCATTAAAACAGTTTTTTTTTTTTTTTTTTTTTTTTTAAGAAAATCATTTAGCTATTAACATGTGTGTCAAGTTTTCTCTTTTCACACGCAAAGACATTACACGTGCAGCCAGACTGCTTTTGCACACGTTGGAGGAGGCCTGCTTGCAGTCTGTAGTGGGACCTCTGTGGAGGAAATGGTTTCAACTGGGAGCTGAACCTCAAATTCTCCTACCCTTTGCAGGGCTTAACTTGGCTCTCAGGTGTTCAGAAGAATCAACACCTTTCCTCCAGCACCTGCGGAGTAGTGGCCACAGCGAGGCGCTCGGGAGAGACACACACAGCAGTAGGGTGGGGAGGTGAGGGGAGAGGGGTGGAGGGGGGTGGGGGTGGGGCTCAGAGGACAGGCCCACGTGGACTGCGGGGTTTGACAAGGGCGCCGGCAATTGGGCAGTCTGGCCAATCAGCGCTGTCAGCGGCCAGCCGGGCTCCTCCTGGTCAGCTAGCTCTGGGCTGGTTTCTGCACAGTTAGCCTGGAGCCACCCTGGACGGGGCGCACTTGCTGGGCGCGCAGGGCTTTCTTCACCCTCTGGGATGCGGCTGGGACAATGTTTCTTCTTTAAGACACCGCGCTTCCCACGGTAGCTTCGGCTTCTCTTTGCAGCAGCACCGGAACTTTCCCCACTTTTGGCCGTACTAAGAGGGTGATGGGCGCAAGCGGCCAGCTGAGCATCCTTTGGTTTCAGTGCTGTGATCCGCGCTTCACTCTGGACTCCCGGATCTGACTCCGCTGCTCTTTCTAGTCTAGTAAGAATGGGCTCTGGGGTAGAGCTGGCGGGAGAAGGGGTTAAAGCAGCCTTGAACCTTATGCTTAAGCATGGTCTCGGCGACAAGAGTGGCCTTTGGGGCTAATTTCAGTTTTACTAGTCTCGGTGTAGCTAGCCTTACTCACTTCAGCATTTAGCAGGGAGCAGGGGGAAGTACTTGAATCAGCCGCGTGCATCCTAAAGTTAGAAGAGACACTGAGAAGTGTGCAGCAAGGGGTTATGATTAGGGACGGCGGGCAGCAGCCACTTTCAATTTGGGAGTTCAGAGACTCTGGAGCCCTACTGGTGCTGAGGCAGCCACTTGATGAACTGGGGTGAGCAGGAAAGTCTCATCTTTTTGCATCCGAGCAGGGTTCCTTACAAGTATCAGCAGGAGGAAGTAGGTGGGCTGGTTCCAGGACCTCTGACAGCCAGGCTTGAGCTGACTGGGAGCGCAAGTGGTTAACAGGGAAGGGTCTCGAGTTCTGGTGAGGTATCTCAGCTTTGTCCACCAAAGCTGCAAGCGCGCCTCAACATTTATTTCCCTCTTGCTTCAGTTACATGGCCACTTGTCTCGCACCCGCAGGGCGTTTTTAACCCAAGCTTGTTCTCGGAGAATTGAAAATAGAAAGCTTTATAGCCTGCACCTGGGAAGGCAGCCCAAGCCACAAGCTTCTAGCTTGTGTTAGTGTGTTTTCCCCTTGAACGCTGAGTTATGAACCAGCCAGAAATATGCATATGTTCAAGTTCACAGACTCTTGGAGTAGCAGCCATGTGCCAACCCCCACCGGGACTGACGTATCGCTTTTGGTGAAGCGTACTGATCCCCGTACTCTTTTTGCTTTTAACTTTTTAATGCTCTTCCCTCCGAGAAGAGCAAAGTTAATAAGATGTGACAGGCAAAATCCCTGCTTGGCGCAGCAGCAGTGGGAGAGGGGGTATTTCCATTGAATACTCAGTCTGATATTTTCTGTCATATCCTTGATACAGGGATAGCCCATCTGCTGACTCAGGCACCCAAACCTGTGCACATCAGTGACTAAGCTTCGTCAAAACATCTTTGCTACAAGCAGGCAAACAACAAACAAACCAGCAACAAAACCCCAGTATAATTTAGGAATGGCAGTCTGACAATGTAGTTAGTGTTGACTGCTTGGCTATTTAGGAATAAACGTTTGATTTGATTTGAAGAATTCTACAACCGATTCTTGGATGAGGAACATTTCTGGGCGCAAGCCCACGTCCTCTGGGTTGGAAATATACATCTTGTTAAGACGGTGAGAGTACTTTCCAGAATCTCTCCTACTGATGGTGACTAATGTCCTCTCCAAATGACCCAGAGATTTGGCATCCCTCTTTGGTGCACAGAGCTTTCTAGGTGTGGATGCTTTCTGACCAATAGTTTGTTTCAATAGCTTGATCGATGGCTGTGTTTCAAGGTTTCCTCCCTAAGTTCCTCTCCCATCCTGTTTTTCTAGACTTAGTTCTCTCCTCTCAGTACTAACTACCCTTTCGGCATGTCACAATGTGTTGGAAGACTTAAGTCGTGATTTGATTGGCTTGTTTTCCCTGTTAGCTGTAATAAGGTTCTCCAGAAAGGCAGTTTGCAGGTTGTGAATGGCTGTATTATTTCACCTCCTTGCAAAACAGACCTGTGAATATCTCTTTGCTATTGAGTATTCTTCATTGGAAGCAGCCTCTGATATTTCTAGGTCTGGACTGTTCTAGGTCACTTGGATTTCAATATTCATTTTGTGATCTTTTTTGAGGTGTGTATTGTTTGGTAACCTAGTTCCTGCTAGTGAAAAAGAACAGATCTTTGCTTTGTCCCCACACCCACCTCCTTTTCTGTGTCACAGAGCCTTTGTTAATAGCAGATTTATCTGTCCCCCCTTCCTCTACTGTCACACTTGTCACAATACTTTGTTATGTAAATGATATATCGATGCATATGATATTAAAACTGTATTCACTGGGGATTAACTAATGGGCATGATGTCATCAGCAGCCAATCCTCTGTCTGTTTTGAGCTCGCATTGACCAAAAATCACCCTATCATACTGAGTATCCTGGGTACAGAATCCTATATTGCCTGTGGTAAGGGGATGGAGTCTTTTTTGACACTTTCCAACTCTCCAATTAGTTGCCTGGTTGTAGAGTTTGGGGGAGTTTCTATGTTACATGGCTTAGCCTAATGTTAAAATTCTCCAATTGCGGTTTTATGATCTCATTAGAACTTGCCTAGGTGTACTCTCCTCTTTATGTTCCCTTTCTCTTTGGGAGTTTTCAGCCCCTCTGTGGCTCTGTTTCCTTAGGAAACATCATCAGAAACGGACTAGGTTTGTGTGTGCTCTGTCCATCATGCTGCAGCAACTGGAGCGGTGGGCTGAATTGTTGGCGTACAGATGTTTGCATCATCGGATGTTGGTGCCAGGTCATCCAGGATCACGAGATGACTTCAAGGCCTCCCTCCACTTGATCATTCATTCGGTGTTGTTATCCTCCCTGAAGATGGCTTGGGACTGAGAGTAAGAAACAGGCAAAACTGTGTGCCATGGCTTTGGGGAGACACTCTTAGTCACCTTCCTCACTCCATAACTATTTGGTTTGAAAATGTTATTTCACAAAGCCAGTGTCACAGCCTTGGGTGGTTCAGACTTGGAGAACTGCCCCATGGAATCACACTTCTAATATATTACCTGCTCAGTTCTCACTCCACAGTATAACCACTTCTCCCAAGATACCACTAACTCTGTCTTCCCATCTATTTGATATTTGTGCAAAAATAAAAATAACTTGCAGCTTTATGGTCAACATTTAAGTTCAGTCCACTTTCCTCTAGAAAGCCTGTCCAAGGGGTGTTTTCCCCCCCTTTTTATTCAAATAGGAACTTAATTATGCATTCTGGTTTAAGGAAGTATGCAATGGCTCTATCTGGAAAGTAGCTCTGAGCTCTGATTTCAGAGGGAGGAGGTATTACGCCTTGATCCTGGTGTGCTATGTATACCAGGAGCCTGGATTGGGATCCCAGAGTCTTGATTCTCAGCCCGATGTTTGCTCCAAGAAAGACTTACATGGAGTAGTTTCTATTCTGTGGTGAGACCCTTCTCCTGGCTTTCTCAGCAGAGGAGAGCCTTGTAGATTTCTTTCACCTGCTTGCCTCAGTTGTTGAAACACTGCTTTGGTAAAAACCAGGTACTGGGATATGACACCTGTGCACCTGATTGGCGCCCAATATCGTGGGTTCTTGTTAATAACATGACAACCTGACAAATCCAAAGGCATTTGTGCTTTTACTCAATACGCAATGGAGTCATGGACAAACCGTTTTCTTTTTTGAAATTGAGTACTGCTGGCTCATATGAAGAAAGTGTTCTGCTTAGGAAAGAATGACGATTTTAAAATAATGAAGTAGAGAGAATTGGAATTTTGTTGTTGTTGCTAAATAAAAAAATAGCACAGAGTACACTATGGCTAAGCTACAAAACCTTTGTGTACTTCTGCAGAACTGAAATGATCTGAAGGTGGACAGCTGACATGATAACTTGTTTGGTGAATGTACCTACAGCCAAGGCCGACAACTTGAGTCTGATCTTTCTGGGCCCACATGGTGGGAGGAGAGAGCAGACTGTTGAGAGCTGTCTTCTGACCATATACAAACACACACACACACACACACACAAGCACACACACATGCACAAAAAAATTAAATACAATAAAATTTAATTTAAAAATCTCAGAGAGGAATTCTCAGTGATTTTTAAAATCACATTTATAGCCATTTCATCAGCTTGGATTCTTCACTTTCTCATTTGCACTGTATGTCCTTACATGGTCTTTGAGATTTCAGTCTCATTTCTTCACATTTATGTCCTCCTTTGCCTGAACACCTAAGTTTCTTTTGTATAGCATGGTTGCTTGCCTGTGACTCAATGGGCTTCAAATCATAGACTTTTATATTAATTAATTAATTAATTAATTAATAATTATAGACAGGGTCTCATTGTGTAGCCCTGGCTAGCCTGGAATTCATTAGGATAGGCTTGCCTTAATCTCACAGACATCTCCCTGCCTCTGCTTTGCAAGTGCTGAGTTTAAGGGTATGAGAATGTCGTTCATGCATACAATATATTTTTACCATACGCATGTCTGTTCCAACCACTTCCAGGGTCTACCTCCACCATATCTCCCTCTCAACTTCACGTCTTTGATTCTAATTTGCTGAGACCAATAAGTGCTGCCTGTATTAAAACCATCCACAGAAGCATGGACAGCCTACCAGGGCCACATTCCTGAAGAAAGTGGATGCATCCTCCTCCTGCGGCCAACAGCTATCAATAGCTCCTGAGCTAGGGGTGGGGTTTCTCAGGGTTTATAACAGGGATCCCAGGACTCTTACTGCCTAGACAGTTTTGTTTTGGCTACTTGTCGCTTTAATTTAAATATTTTTTTTATTTGTTTCATAAATTACAAAGGCGATACATGCTTGGAGTTGAACATTCAAATATTATGGATGAATACAGAAAGGAAGGTTAAACACCAACTTTTGGCTTTTCTAAAGATTTTTTTTTTAGATTTATTAATTTATTATATAAGTACACTATAGCTGTCTTCAGACACCACAGAAGAGGGCCTCAGATCTCATTACGGATGGTTGTGAGCCACCATGTGGTTGCTGGGATTTGAACTCAGGGCCTTCGGAAGAGCAGTCAGTGCTCTTAACAGTTGAGCCATCTCTCCAGCCCCAACTTTTGGCTTTTCAAACAAGGTTCACACAGCATGGCCCCGGCTGTCGTGAACTCACTATATACCCCAGGCTGGCTTTGAACTCACAGCACTCTTCCTGATCCGTCTCCTGAGTGCTGTGATTGCAGGTGTGTGCCACTTCACCTGACTTGTAGTACATTCAATGTTTGCTGAAGAAGTCAAGTTTTTTGAGTTGGTATCAGAACAGGCCTTTAACTGGCGGTGTTTAAGATTTTAAACAGCCTGGAGGCTGGATCTGGTACCATGAGATGTTTAAGGGAATCTGAAGAAAAAGTTATTGGGGTGTGTTCTTTTCTGCACTTATCAGTGGGAGCAAGGAATTGTGGATGGGGCAGGGGGTGCATAATCCTTACTGCTGATGAAAGCAGTGGGCAGCTCTTCCCATGGGCTGCGGATCATGATGCAAGCATCTATTGCCTTCTTTGTTTTCAGAGCTGGTGATGCAATGACCCTTGCAGAACAGCTAGGGATCTCTTCCTCTCTGTTTTGAATTAATTCCTTCTCAGCACACACAAGCGATCCCCCCCCCCCCAAATATTCATGCACACACAAATCAAAATGGCCATAAAATTAGTTACTATAGGCTGGTTTCTCCCAGGATACCAAACTCACACCTCTTTCAAATTCTGCCCTGTTTTGTTTTCAATATAGGGTCTGTCAGGAGCACGGAGCTGCATTAAGCAGGCTGGAAGGCGGGCTCTGCGTGTGTCCCCTGGTACTAATCTTGTCTGTCTTATGTGCTGAAATCTCCGCACCTCAAAACTTAGGCATTGATGTGCCTAAGGAGATTAGGAAACACTGTGACACTCCCCTGCAAGGTTCAGGAGTCACTGCCAACAAGGGTGGGGAGAGCAGGGTGGATTCTCTTCCTCCTCTCCTAGTTTTGAGACTATAGTGCGATTGCATCAGTCCCCTCTGCCATTTCCCCCTCCAAACTCTCCCACATAACCACCCTCTCCAACTCTCCAAATTTAAGACCTCTTTTGTTGCTAATTTTTGTTACATGCATATGTATATACATAGATGTTTCTAGGTATAACCTGCTCAGTCTGTGCAGTGTTACTTGTATGTATGTATGTATGTATGTATGTTTTCAGTGCTAGCCATTTGGTACTGAATGTCAAACTGGTGTGCTCTTCCCGAGGGACTTCTCCCCGTCTCAGCATTTCTTCGTTACCTGTATTTCTTTGAGGAGGTTGTGACCTCATGGCATTTCCTTGTCTGCTTTGGTATGTCTGTTGCTCTTCTTCAGCTCATGGCTAGGCAGTCATGTTGGTGACCCTTAGCTTCTGACATTGCTAGGAGACAAACACACTCTCATATTAACCTTCCTGATCCTCTGGATAGTATGATCTTTCTTCCTCGTCTTCTGCCATAACCCCCGAGCTTTAGGTACTGAAGGCTTTGTTGATTTATGTATTGGGACTGGGCTCCACATCTCTGCATTTTGATTGGTTGTGATTTTCTGTAGTAGTTTCTGTCTGTTATAAAGAGAAATTTCCTTGTGGAAGGGCGAGGCTTACGTTTATCTGTGGATACAAAGACAAATATTTAGAATATAGTTAGAGATGCTGCTGCTTTAGGCAAGTGGTGGTGTACGTTCTCCGAGATCTATGACATCACTGATGCTGGGTGGTTGGGTAGATTTCTAGTGGCAGACATGAGTTCCCTCCTGTTGAACCGGTCTTAAGTCCAGTTAGGGAGCTTTTGGTTACCACCAAGGCGTGTACACCACTATGGCACCCTTAGGGTTATCATGCCATGTTGGTTGTTCTTGTGGATCATAGGTGTTACAGCTGGGTAGGACTGTTGGTGGCTTCCCTCCTTTGGAAGCTGGCATGGTGCCTTTTGTTTCCAAGAAAGCTATCCTCCTGGAAGAGGCATTTAAGTTAGTTTCAGCTCAGGAGCTGCTAGGCCCTGTTGTCTGAAGAACTTGGAGTCTCTATCAGAAGGGACTTACACGGCAGTGTTTTGGTATTGGATGACAAAGAGCAAGTCAAATGTCTTTTGTTTTCACGAGAGCTTTGGAAACGGGGTCTCACAGAATAGCCTAGACTGTCCTGGAAGTCTCTCTGTTGGCCTGACTGGCCTGGAAGTCAGCTCCTGGCAGTCTTTCTGCCTTTGCTTCCTGCCTGTTGGATTACAGCTATGGAATATCGCGTCTAGCTGAGTGTTGGCTAACTATACATTAGGGGATGGATGGTAAATATTTGTCTACTGAGCGTATAAAACAAACAATAGCAGCAACAATTGCTAGTATTGAAGTTGCTGTCTTGGATATGCTGTTTTGGGGTGGGGACACTGAAAAAACAGAAATGACATAAAATTGACCATTTTAATCCTTCTCAAGGCTACATTTCAATTGCATTAAGTATATTCACTGTGCTGGAGTATCACCCACCGTCTCTTTCTAATCGGAGGCATTCTTTTCTTTTTTTTTTTCTTTTTTTTTTTTATTTTTTTAAAGATTTATTTTATTTATTATATGTAAGTACACTGTAGCTGTCTTCAGGCATTCCAGAAGAGGGCGCCAGATCTCATTAAGGATGGTTGTGAGCCACCATGTGGTTGCTGGGATTTGAACTTATCACCTTCGGAAGAGCAGTCGGGTGCTCTTACCCGCTGAGCCATCTCACCAGCCTGCATTCTTTTCTTTGTATAAACCTGAAGCACGGCGTCAAGCCCTGACTCCTTACCCTGTGCTGGGGGTGTTGCCGTTGCCCATTCTACTCGTGATGACCCTGGATTCCGCTCCACTTGGTACCTTCTGTAAGTGGGGCCATAAAGTATTTGTCCTTCTGTGATTGGCTTATGTCACATAGCACAGTGTCTTTGAGAGTCCTCCATGATGTAGCAGGCCCCACAGTTTGCTCCCCACTGTCTCCCACAATCCTTTTGGGTTGTCAGTGGACATTTAGGTTGGTCCCATCTTTTTCTTGTTCACTGTAAAGTATATCTATTTTATTTCTTTCTAGCATATATTTATATACTTTAGTTCTTTAGTAGGCTAAAAATCACAGATATAAGATGGACAGTGCAGTAATTAAAACGTGCATGGATTGGTAAGTATGAATATCCTTTTATTTTTCTTCTCTTAAATTAAAATTATTTTCATACAATATATTTTGATCATGTTCTTTCCCCTACCTCAATTTATCTCAGATCCTCTCCATTTCCCTACCCACTCTACTTCAAACCCTAGCCCCGCCCCCAAGGAAAAAAAACCCAAATTGTGTGTTATCAGTGCTGTTACAGATGCAGTAGCCACTAGGGTCCCTGGTTTCAGTTGTTGCTATTATGTATCTACAGCTGGGCTTCTGGACCTGATGGAATTCTGTGCTTAATTTTCTCTAGAGATTACATGCTACTGTCATAGTGGCTGTACCTTTTACCACACTAGCCATTTTGTCCCCAGAGTCCTTTAATGTAGGCACCATCATTAATATCCTTCATGCAAAAGGGAGGACAGGCACACAGAGATGAAGACACCCTAGTAGCCTGTGGCAGAGCAGGGGCAGAGCCTTTAAGAGGTCATTCATTCTTTCACTGCACAAAAGGCTAACCCGCCCGACACTTCTGGTGCATGGCCTAGGCCTGGGTGGGGACAGGACAACTAATGAATGTGTTGTCTCCGGGCTGAGTGTTGACTGTCATCATCCCCGACATACAAAAGCATTTCATGGTGATTTGGATCCTCCGGGCCAAATGCTTATTATGAAATTGTCATTTTATCCAGATAATAAGGGCCCACTGGATATATTCTGTGCTTGTTTAGTCTGTTAATAGCTGCTTCCAGACCTCTGCCAATTAATAATCATGTAGCCTATGACTTTGTAAATGCCACAACAATTTCTGCCTCTCAGAGGTGGCACGGAGAGGTGGGTTGGGAGAGGAAATGACCCAGATGAACCCAAGGTGGAATTCCAGGGATGATTGTGGGTTTACTTTCCAGAGACACTGGTAATACAGGTACAGGCATCTTTCCCACCGTAATCATGGCTTGATGGAGTTGTTGCCAAGGAAGGCACGTCCCGTCACTTGGTAGAATTAACAATTGATCAGTTTGGCAGTGCTGGAGTCCTTTGTAAGCACCCCATGTTTATTCATTATCGTGATTACACAGTGGAGGCATCTCGGCTTGATGAGATGAGGAAAAGCAAGAGGCAAAGTTATTTAAATACACTTGAAATTAACGTTTGTACAAATAGGTGTCTGACGATGTCCTAATTTGCTTCTAAAGATTCAGAAATAAGCCTTTATCCGAGCAAGGGGGGGGGGTGGCGTCCCATGGAATCCTGCATCAGGTGTGTGAAGTTCATTTGTAAGCTCTCCGTGTCATTGAGAGAAAGATGGCAAGGATTGGAACACAGGGGTTCCACATAGCTTGTTGGGGAGTCAGGAGCAGGGTTCACCCATTTGTTCTTGCTGTCTACACAGGATCTCTGTGCTAAAGTCACAACTTTGAGAGCTCTGGAGAAGGCAGGTCATGAGTCAGGATGTCCCCCTGTCTCCATGAACAAAGCCCCACTAATCATCGCTTGAAGTATTAATCAGGAGAGGGGAAGATTCCTCAGTCTGAAAGTTAAGGTCACCCTGAGAGAGGGGACTGGCAGCATTCCTAGAAAACTGTTTCTTCAAGACATTTTGATTCTGAATTTACTCTCTCCACATTTACAAAAGACCCAGGGTCCCCAGTGTAAACTCAGATTCAGGTTTGATGTGCAAATATCTCTGAGCCACAGCATAAATAGACATGAACTCACATGCCGCTGTCTACATTCCCATATGAGTTTCACAGTCTTCATTTACTTAGAAGGAGTGGGGATGAAATAGGTTTAGGCTAATGGCATTTTACAAAATTCAAAAGTCTGGAGTTTTCAAATCTATTTTGTATTAATATTATTGGCCTTCTGTTGTGCTTGCTTCCAGCTGAAGTATTATTGCCTTTCTGTTTTATTGTTTTAAAGCCAGGATCAGTCAGTCCATCTGTCTGTCTGCAGTAAGTCTGTCTGTCTGTCTGTCCCATGTTCTCTCCCTTCCTGCCACTCTTTGCATATTTGTGTGGGTGTATGTGTCCATGTATTCATGTAGGCACCCGAGGTTGACATTAGTATCTTTCTCAACTGCTACCCACCTCAGTTTTCGTGGTGATGTCTCCTACTGTACCTGGGGATTGTAGATTCACCTAGTCTGGCTGGCCAGCAAGTTCCAGTATGTCTCCTGCTTCTGCCATTCCAACACTGGTATTGCTACCGGGACTGCCCAGCTTCTACTTGGGTTCTGAGATTAAACTCATATTGTGCGGCTAGCATTTTACTGACTGAGCCATCTCCAAATGGCTTTGACCTTCCTATGTAACTCAGTCTAGTCTCTAATGCACAATACTTCCATCTTATATTTTGGAGCTCTTGGATTACAGGAAAGTACCAACATATCAGATGCCAGAAAATAAGGTTCACCGGGAGGGCTTGCCGAACCAGGTCTTCACCCACAGAGCTTGGGATCTAGCACATCTACAGTGGAGCCTGTAAGTGTGCATGTCTCACAGACTTCCATGGGGGTTGCTAGCCTTGCACCATAACTCTAGTAACACCTGGCAGGATAGTGCAGTTTTCAGAGGTGAAAGAGATGTTCATAACACGTGGCCATTTTGATTAGCATGGGAATTAGTCAAGATTTTCCATAACACGTGGCCATTTTTGATTAGCATGGGAGTTAGTCAATTTTGTAATCCGCTGATAAGCTTGTCTAAATAGTATGGCTCTGAAGATTGATTCAAATTACCGAGCCCAAAGCATAAATTAATGTGAGTCGAATCAGTGTTCTACGTGAGAAACTGATTTTGATAATGCCCTTCAGTTTGCACTAGATGCGCTTGCTGTAGTTGAAGGCTTTGAAACAGCTGTGCAGTTGTTTGAATGACTATGGACGCAGCTTGGCTGTACAGGGTACCCAGCCTTCTGCTACTTTCCTGACATCTTTATTGGCACAGGAAACAAGCCTGCAAAATTTTTGGTTCTGAGCCTGCTAGACTCCCATACACTTTTGACTTTGATTTAAATTATACTCCTACCAGCAGGTGGCGTATGGGGATTTTGCTTTGTTCTGTTCTGTGTCCTTAAGACTTTGGCAGATGTAGCTGGGCGTAGTGGTGAGTCCCAGCACTCGGGAGGCAGGGGCAGGCGGATCTCTGAGTTCGAGGCCAGCCTGGTCTACAGAGTGAGATCCAGGATAGCCAGGGCTACACAGAGAAACCCTGTCTCGAAAAAACAAACAAACAAACAAACAAACAAACAAACGACTTTGGCAGATGTTAAGAGCTGATGTGGATTTAAGAATTCATCCGTTGTGAGAATAACTGAATTGCTGGGCAGAACCAGAAGATGGAGCAGTCAATAGAGTTGTGGGACTTGAGGGGCTGTAGAATGTATCTGCATTGGTTTTGGTGCTTTCTCCTGCCACTTGAAGGAATCAACTACCGCCTGCCTGTGTGTGTCTGCGGAAGGGAGAAGCTTTGAGTGGGGTTATACTTTGGCTCACATTGTTTAAAAAAACTTGTAAGTTTGCAAATGTGAGACTCCCCTAAATAAGAAAAGAAATGTAAAATGCTTGTGCATATATGTGTGTGTGTGTGTGTGTGTGTGTGTGTGTGTGTATGTGTGTGTGTGTGTATATATCCCAGACTTGGTCTCATACAGCTCAAGGTAGTTTTGAATTTGCTATGTAGTTGAGGATGACCTTGAACTCCTGTCTTCCTTCCAGGACCTTCCAAGTGCTGGGATTATCTGCATATGCCAACACATGCAGCTCTATTTATTAAATAAAGTGGAGATTGGTGAATTCTTTCTTTTCTCTCTCTCTTTTTTAGAAGGAGTCTGAGTTACAGAAACATGTGGGTGTTGGCAAGAAGGTTAGAATTTGCAACTGTCAAACTCCTTGGCCAGGGTAGGCATCTAGTCTCCTTGGCCAGGGTAGGCATCTAGTCTCCTTGGCCAGAGTAGGCATCTAATCTCCTTGGCCAGGGTAGGCATCTAGTCTCCTTGATCCACACAGCCGGTTCTGGTTCTTTGTTCCATAGCTGGCGTACGGAACCCTGGTTCCTCTCTCACAGTTGTGTTCTGTGTGACTAGGCCAGCGCTAACATTTCCTTAGGACCCATCAGTCATGGTTGCCCCCTTGGCAAGTTAGGTTTCCCTTTGGCCATCTCTGCCCCACTGTCACTTGTGTGTGTGTTTCCCCTGTCTGTCTTCCCTTTGAGACTATGCCATCTTCTAGGTCTCAGACCAGGACAGTCAGCAGATGAGGCTCCTGGCTCCAAGTTCAGTGGCAGAGAGGACAGAACTGAACATAGCTTACATGGAGGTTAGAAATAGAAGCTTCAAAACATCTTCTTTCTTTTCCTTTTCTCTCTCTCTCTCTCTCTCTCTCTTCCTCTCTCTCTCTCTCTCTGCTCAGTATTTTCACCTCCATATTTTCATCTGAGGGAGGAGGGTGCCAGGAGACCATTTGTGAGCAAGTTTTTGCACATTAGCTGGGATGTGGCACTCTCTCTTTCTCTCTCTCTCTTTCTTTCTCTTCCTTGTCTTCTTCCTCCTTCTCCTTCTTTTAGAAAAACACCATTCCTTAAAAGCAGATGTGCACTGTAAGGAACCATGGCTGGGTGTGGCTGGTTCATACTGCCACAGCTGTTCAAGTGATATCATGGTAGCAGTGAAGCCACCTGCCACAATGCAGGACCACAGTGGCTCCGTGGGAGTCCCACTGGTCACATGAAAGTTTAAAAAAGTGGAAGTAAAAGGTGCCTGTGAGAAAATGAAGCCACTGCCTTTCTCTCTCTTTCTACCCACACCCCCCTGGGGAGTTTAACTTCTCTCCTTCTGAATGGAGAGATGTGTATCTCAGGTGACACTGAGCCTCAGGAGGAAGGATGGACAGACCTGGGTGGGCCTCTCTGACCATGTGAAGCAGATTTGTCAGCGTCAATAAATCATAAAAATTAGGACATATATTCATCATTACACTTTAATGTTAAAATGTGCCAAGCTCACCTGCTCAATATTTAAATTAAGCGTGCCCACTAAATATAACCCTGTAGGTGAACTTTTTTCATTTAAATGGTATCACAGCAGATATTTGGCTTCACAAGCATTTCACATGCTGTTCTTGAGATCCGTTTACACTGAGATATACTTGGAGCCGCCCCAGTACTTTTAATGGCCACCTAATATTCTACTGTGCATGTACATTTTATTCGCCTGCTCTTTTTCCAGCACACACTGAGACTTTCCTCCATGTTTTCGTCCGAGGGAGGAGGGTGCCAGGAGACCATCTGTGAGCAAGTTTTTGCACAGCATTAGCTGGGATGTGGCACTCATCCAAGGAAGGCCTCTCATGCTTTCCGGTCCCTTTCTACTCACGTTGGGAGTTTTCTGGGGGCAGAAGTGGAATTAGCTCATGAGAGGATGTGCTTTACAGTAGAAGGACCTGGGAAACAAGAGGATGCGCAAAGCCTTTCCATTGTATCTTCTCCTAGAATTAAGTTATGTAAACCCCAGGAGAGGTCAGGCTCTGGGCGTCAAAGGTTAAATCTGTCCACTACAATCTTGTACAGTCTTTTTTGTGTGCTTGTATGTGTGCATGCATGTGTGTATGTGTGTGTGTGTGTGTGTGTATACACATGCGTATTTGATTGTATATGGAGCTGATAGGTCAGTGCTAGAAAGCTTCTATCATTCTTTTCCTTATCTGTCCACACAGAGTCTCACAGAGCCTGGAGCTCACTGATCAGCCAGAATGACTGTCCAGTGTGCTACAAGTGATATGCCTGTCTCTGTTCTGCAGGGTTGCAGATGTATGTGACCATACCTGGAGTTTTTAGGTGGGTGCCAAGGAAACCAAATAGGCGCTTAACCAATTGAGTCCTCTCTAGCTCCCAATCTTACACATTCTTGAATGCTCCAATAGAACTTAATGAGACTATACTAAAGTCGCTACTGCTGGGCAGAGACTGGTGGACCCCAGAAATCACTGTCCAGCTGGCCTAGAGTGCTGGGTTCCAGACCAGTGAGCAAGCTTGTCTAAAAACAAAAACAAAGAAGGAAAGAAGGAAAGAAGGGAGGATGGAAGGAAGGAAGAAAGGAAGGAAGGAAGAAAGGAAGGAAGGAAGGAAGGAAGGAAAGAAATGAAGGTAAGAAGGAAGAAGGCAGAAAGGAAGGGTATGATATGCCCAAAGATGTCTTCTTGACTCCACATGCACACACAAGCCTGCCTGCACAAATGCATGTACACAGTCATGCATAAACATGCACAAACCCCAAATCCTCGATGTCTGCTATGAAGCCACATTCCCTCATGGACTCTGTAAATGTGTCTATTATGAGTTAGAACTGGGGGAAAAAAAAAGAAAGAAAGAAAAGGAGGAGGACCTGGTGTCTCCTAAAGTACGGAGAAGATTTTTAGTGTAGATATAAGGAAGATGCAGGCAGAGGGGAAGAGTCCAGGTGAACATGGCCAGCAGGCAGACTAAACCAGATCATGAAAGGAGAGAGGGGGAGGGAGAGCAAGAAAGAAGGCACTGACCATTAGGCTGCCTGGTCAAGAGACTAAGAGACTGTGTAGTCAAAATGGCTGAGCTGGCTGAGTTATGCAGGATTCAGTCTGGGGGAAGGAAAGCCCAGACCCTTGGAGTGAGAGGTTTAGAGTGGGATGAGAAGGGCTGGGAGGAGCCACAGGCACTGAGGGATCCTGGGAAAGCTAGCCAGAATTCACTTTGGTATGTTAACAGGCACCTCGGGTAGCCTTTAGTCCTGGGTTTCTGAGACCTAACAAGGACCTACATCTTAACCTTTATTTCAGTTTAACTAATTTAGCTTTCATCGGCTGTGTATGTGGGGGCTACCGTATCAGATAGTGCAGATAGAAGGGGATGCACGGTCCTATAAGGCACAGCCATTGTAGTCTACTGGTACCAGTGTTTTTTGTTTTTTTTTAGAATTATTTCTAAATATGATGAAGAGGCCATCTGGTTTGCTGAGCAGGAGGTCTAAGGACTTTTAAACTGTGAATGGGGAGATAAACCGGGAATGCAAACGAAATGGTGTCATTAGGGTTTCTCAGGCACTGCCCCTTCTGGTGGGAGATGCTGGTCTGCTCTGCTCTGCTCTGTTGGGGACCTTGTCAATTGCTATACTGTCCTAAGGGGCAGTTCTTCGTGAAAGTGAATTGATGGCTATGTAAATGCTGCTGTTAACCTTAAGCAACTCCGACAGCAATTTGGGTTTGGTGTACTTGCCCTTGGGGGGGGGTGTTTGGAAGATAACAAGATAGTAACCCTTCCCCCACCACACCTCTTTAACTGGCTCAAGCAGCAGGCCTTTGCTGCTGCAGACTTAGAAACTTGAGTCACACGTAGCACAGGCTGGCCTTGAACTCCCTATGTAGTCTAGAACGGCTTTGAACTACTGATCTTCCGGCTCTACCTTCCAAGTGCTGGGATCGCAGGCCCTCACCGTCATACCAGCCTCGGTACAATTTAGGTTTGAAAGTAACATACATTGATTTGTAATGTGAAAGGTGTGACTAAAGGAAGTCTGTGAGAAACTGGGTTTTAAATCGAGTTTTATAATTGCGGAGTGCGGCATATCCTTTGCAATTATGCATATGGGGCTGAGGAGACTGCCTAGTCAGTCATTGGATCCTTGGCGCCCACGTGTCAGAGTGTGCCTGAAGCCCCAGTGCTGGGCTGAAGTCATGTTATCAGTGCTAAGGAGTTGCTAACTCCTGAGTAGGGTGTTGAAGGGCTGGAATGTAGGCGCGCTTGATCTTACGCAGGCAGCCTCAGAGGCTGTGAGGTCACAGGTGCGATACTCCTCTCGCATCCAGAGCACACTGATCCTTAGCAGTCTCCCCAACCTCTGGCTCTTACAAACTTTCTGCTGCTACTTCAGAGATGTTTCCTGAGGTGCATGCATACCTCCTGCTTGTTATGCCGTTTAAACCTAAACTTCACGTGGTTCCTAAAGAAAGGTTGAGGTCACTGGATGCCTTTATTTTATTTTATTTTATTTTTTCGAATGGTTCCCGTGTTTGGCTACACTGACTAAATAGCCTACCTCCGTTTTTTCACCATTACTATCTATTTAATTGCTATACTGGGGTGGGTGGCCAACCTTAGTCTGTTGAGGCTGCCAGAGCCATGCCATAAATCTCTGGTAATGGGACTTAATTTTTGTAAGAAGCCGTTTGTACAAATGCCTGTATTTCTTAAATCATTGTTAACTGTCAGTGGGCTGAAGGGAATCAGCAGAATGAATGACTGATCCGTGGGGAAAGCCCCTTACCTATGCAGACAACACAGGGTTCTCTTTGAGGACTGTGTACACCTGATTGGAGTTCTGTAAAACCCAGAGGTCTGGGAAGGGGGAGGGTATGGTAGGTTTGAAATTGGAGGGGAGGTTCGACACAGGAGTGAGCTGGAGCCATTTCTGGGGAGGCAAGACGTGTAGAAAACTGGGTCTGGGGATGTAGGTCAGTGTAGATCACTCGCCCAGCATGCACAAGGACTGGGTTTGATCCCTGGCACTGAAAAAAAAAGTCTTAAAATAAAAATAAAACGGAAGAAAGGAGAACCGTCAAGGGTATTAACCACCATCAGAGATTTCTCCAAATTGCCAATCTGGAAGTTAGTTACAACTCATTCTCAAATAAATTGAAGCCTTCTCTGTTTGATGTGTTTTGACAGGAAATGTATATTTACTGCCTGAAATGACTCCAATTGCCCAGCTGTGAGCCACAGTATTTCATAAATGATTAACATTAAGTGGCGGAATCCTCGCCCCGTTTCTTCGCTAGCATTCCACGGGAAGGAACTCAAGGTGTTTACTCTATTTCCTAAAGTACACATTTGCCCTTGGAGATTTTGATCTTGTCTGTCAAAAACAGTTATTGCTATTGCAGAGAGAAATTGTCATACTCGGAAGCGATGAGCGGGTAAATTCAGCATATTTCGTTGATTCAATATTTATTAAAAGAGAATAGAAATGCTCTTACATGTATTTTTTTTCCTCATATGTTCCTCAAGTGCTTGCTTTGTATGAGGTAGAAGGCTGAATATGATAGTTAGTTCTAGTGTGGATTTTGTATCCTGTAAGCTTCCATCTGCTAAGGGGAGGGAAAATTGACCCTTATGGAGATAGGATGAAGGGTGTTTCATAAGGAGAAAAGAACTCTAGCAATTGTGTGGAAACAACACTGATATTCCATCATACCTGGAGACTTAAACATGATTTTCCTAAATTGCTTTATAGATTTGTTTATTTTTATTTTACATGTAGGAGCGAATTTTTTTTTTTTTTTTTTTTTGCCTGCACGGTGTGTATCACATGCATGCAATACCAGTGGAAGCCAGAAGAGGGCGCAAGGTCTCTTTGCCATTGAACCAGAGCCTGTCCCATGTCCTCAGGGTCTAAATGTACACTTTAGGCATTATATACTTGATATAATGTCCGATGTCAAGCAGGGATGAATCATAGCGACCTCTGAGAACAGCTTCTCAGAGGAGGGATAAGGAGCATGGGGTGGCTCTGTGGAGGAGCAACACTGGCACCGGTGAAAGTTTACATAAGCTCAGGGCTTGGTGGATCTTTTCAGGAAAGGGCTGTGGTAAGTATTTCCAGCTTTACAGCCACGTTCATCCCTTGGCTTAGAAAAGAAAAGAGCTAAGATGATATGCAAGTTAACCTGGCCATATTTTAATAACATTTTAATAACATTTCATAAATGACAATTTATGAAAATTGAATTTCATATAATTCTATATGTCAATAAATATTCTTTTGCTATCCCTGAATCCTTTGAGTACTTTGAGTACTTCATTATGTTTTAATAGTGAACTATACCTTCAGCTCCTCCCTAACCGTCTTAAAGTGGAAAAAACAATTCTTCCTTTGCAGATTGCTTAAAAGCAGGCAAAGAGCTGAGCTTGGCCTCTGAGTGTAGTCTGACCTATTCTAGACTAGAGTGAAGATATGTTTGTCTCCTTGTACCAGTGACTGGGATGATTGAAAGTCTACTGTTCTCATACCTCACTCACATCCCCTGCCTCTGTGTTGTATGTTTCTATGTGTGATCATGTGTGTGCATGCACACACATAAGCATGTGTGTTCATGTGTGAACATGTATGTGTTCATGTGTGAGCATGTATGAATGTGTATATTCACATGTGACCATGTGTGTGTTCATGTGTGTGCTCATGTGTGAACATTATGTGTTCATCTGTGAACATGTGTGTTCATCTGTGAACATGTATGAATGTGTATATTCATGTGTGACCATGTATGTGTTTGTTCGTGAACTTGTATGAATGTGTGACCATGTGTGTTCATGTGTGAACATGTGTGTATATATGGAGATCAGAGGACAGCTTTGACTGTTCTTCCTTAGGAGCTGTCCATCCTGTTTTTGATACAAGGCCTCTCACAGCTCTGAAGCTCACCATGCCGGGCCGACTGGCCAGCAAAACTATCTCTGCCTCTCCAACACTGGGATTGCAATTATTAGCTACCACTCGTAGCTTATGTGGGTCCTTGTGGTTCCAGGGATTGGACTTGGGTATTTGTGCTACCAAGGCAAGTACCTTACACACAGGTCCATCTCCCCAGTTTCTGTAATTAAAGACCAAAACAAAAAACAACCCACAAAAAAGCCAAACAAACCGGAGGCTTAGGATCAAGTCTGTTGTTGCCTGGGGCAGGTGCTCATGATCTCTGTGTGGGATTCAGCAGAATGAAGAGTTCACTCTGATTCACCCTTGTGTTAAGTGTGGGAGGGCTGTTATGTTCCTTCTAGGTCTGGCTGCTGTACATAAAGAAGGCTTCTATGAACCCTCTTATACATGTTTTGGTAGATGTTAGCATGCATTTCTGCTGCATGGCTTTGCTTTTCAGAATAATTGTGAGTCAGGTCTACAACTTGCTGGAAGTAATAAGTGATAAAAAATGAGGACCATAGTTACCACTTCTATAGGGCTTATTGTGTGCTAAGTATTGTTCCAGATCTTTCCACCTCTTCTCCCGTTCCATTGGGATGGGTGGGATTTACTGTGCACACAGTGGGGGATGTGAGGTGAAGTGGCTTGCCAAGAACATCTTTGAAACTTTGATCAGATTAGTGACAAGCAATTTCTCCAAGTGATTACCACGCCACAGGATCGAGTGCGGGGAAGAGGATACAGGAGGAACAATCAGGAGCGGAAACTCCTCTCCAGTGGCTCTCACCCTTCCAGCTGGCCTTGGAACCCAGGCAGCATGGCTTCAAAGGCTCTGCTTTAACTATTGAACTAAATGGAGCTGCCTTTTGCAGACACACCTCCAGCCCATCTTGTCCAGCAAGCCTGTCTCTGCCTCTCCGATGCTGAGGTTGCATTATGAGCATCACCCCTTGCTTCCCAGACTGGCAGTGATACCTTCCCTGTCCCTGTATCTGATTTCTAGTGTCCAGCTTTATTTGGCTGCCCTGCCGAGCCACGCCACCAGGTGTAAAAGGGGGCAGAAGTAGGCGGCCTTCAGAAAACTGGCTGTGTGGCTGGCCTGGATTTGCATGCTGGCTTCAGTCCCTGCAACCCTTGGCAGGCAAGGGAGCTCTTTTGTCAGCCCTCATCCACAGGCAGGTGGGAATAAGGTGGGGAGGGAGAGCATCCTATAGCACAAGGTTGGGTGTAGAAACCTTTTAGTGTATGCAGGCGGTCATTGTGCACACTATCAATTTTGGCTGTCGTCAGTGGGGTTAGTGCAATTAAGTGAAGGATAGCTCAGAGTCTTTCTTTGTTCATCCATTGGGAGTGACGGATCCTAATTACCCACCCCTTGAGAGTTAGGCTCTTATAGTGTACACTGGTTTGGGAAGTAATTCCCACTCCTAGTGTCTCCAGTCACCATCCTCCCAGTTTTCTAGAACCCCGGGGAAACACAGTGCATGCCTCCGTAGGATCCGCAGATGGTTTAACAGCTACCTACATGTTTGCTTCCTTCTTTCTTCTTCTCCGTTGGTTTTCTGAAACCCTGGAGAGCTCTGTTCTCAGGGTGTTCCGATGTTCAGGCTATCCCAGAAAGGAAAACTGAATTTGACCTCTTGGGGTTTAAAAGACCAGCCGTGGATCCTGGAGCACTTGAATAGGAGCCAGCTGCACCTTGGGCCTGGCTATCCGCAGTTGAGCCCGTTATCAGTTCTCTTTGAATGCCGAGGCCCTTGCAGACCTGGGAGTGTTGATTTACAGCGTTCTCATAGCATGCTCATCTGGTCCAAGGGTTTGAGCAGGACTCTGCAACGTGCTGGGGTGGAGGGAGATCAGAGCGTTTCTTTATGGTGGGGGTGGGCACTCATAGTTTTGCTCATCCTGTTTTACATTCAATGCTCCTCATTGTTTTGCATTTAATTAGCGGGCAGTAGTTAAGTCCAGCAGCTAACACTTTGCTTGTGTCCTTGAGCTACGGCAGGTTTTTAATCATGCCTTTCCCTCTTCTCGCCCCTACCCTTTGGTTTTTGATGTACCACTGTTCCGCAAGCAAATAAAAAGCCCCGGATCCAACGGGACTGGTCAAAGTAAAAGGATATTTTGGTTTGGATTTTTTTTTTCCCTGTTGTTTTATGATAAAAGGGACCAACACGGGTTTAGAAAAGCAAAATTGGCTCTTCTACCCCTTAGGAGTGAGCTTCTCTTTAATGTTCTAGAAAGTGGGAAACAGATGGGGAAAGGATGGCCGGGTTCCTCCCGACGTGTGCCGATGATTTCAGGTGAAAAATGGGATAAAGGGTGCGGGGGAAACATTCTGTGAGCCTGGATCCAAAGAAAGAATGAGAAGGATCAGTGATCCTCTCAAATGCGGCGGATGAGACATCGATCGAGAGTGCTGACGGGAGGGGAGCGAGGCCCCCAGAGGAGCAGCGCGGAGAATTGAAATGATTTCACAGCGCTTGGGCTGATGATCTGGGCACCAGAGCCGGCTGCACGGGTAAAAATGTATTACTACTAATAAGGGCTTTGAGCCCAGGCAGCTGCAACCTGCAGACATGACCGGACCACCTGTGCGCTTGTCCTGTGCGCCTGCTCCGTCCACATCATCTTCCTGCTCTGTCCTTTTGGAGGTACTGAATCGAGGTCCTACCCTGTCTTTCGAGCTCTCCTGCAAACTTGGGGCCGTGTGATCCTCCTCTTTATTGGTGCTCTGGTTTTAAAAGCCAGAAAAGTGGGTGGTGGGGTTCCCCATAGAAAACTTCTAAATATTTATTAAGCAAATGATTGATGTGTGGATATCACAATACAGAGCTATGCTCTGTGGTGGGGAGGGGACCCCATTTTGAGGGTGTAGCCAGTAGTTTCAGCCTAGGAGGGGTGTATAGTTGTGTATGGCCACTGGCAAACCAAATCCCTTGGGCTCTTTTACATTCTCTTTCTTCCTCTGTGACACAGTTGATCATGACCATCACCTGGGAGGGGGTCTGAGAGGTGTCAGTGAGCCAGCCCAGGAACCTTGCTGACCTCAGTGCAGGACATCGGTTGCCTTTGTTAGATCTCTTTCCCTTTTCCCTCTCAATCAAAAGAGACAGGGAATGTGCATGTCTCAGATAAGAGCGTTTGATTCTAAATAACTATCACCGTTTTTCATTTGGTATTTCTGTCTTAGACGAAGATGACTGTGATATGTGGAAATGCTGTTAAGAAACTCCAATGCAGTCCTCTATAGGAAGAAGATGGATTATGGAGGATTAATCGTTACAGTTCATTTTATTGATTGCCTGGGCATAATTGCTTTCTTCTAAAGCTTCGGTGGTGTCTGCTTGCGGCAGCACGCTGCTCAGAATGTGAGCAGCACCCTTAGCATTTGGGGCGCGGGGGTGGGGGGGGAGTCACTGAAGTGTGAATTCAGAAGAGAAAGGTAGCCTTTGACTCTCTTTGGAGGAATTAGAAATGAATTAATCTTTCAGACCAACTCTTACCATCCCCCGTTTTCACATAGGAATGGTTGTGTTTCTTAAACAGTTAAGTACCGAGCACCGCATCAGAACTTTGAATGATGTTTGGAAACCTGTGGTGGTGCCGTGGACTATGGCTGTATGTGGGATTTGTTTGGATGAATTAAGTGTGTTGAATTAAGTGCTGAATTAAGAAAAATGAGGGTTGGGTGATGGTCCAGCTGGTCGCAGTGTTTGCTGGGCAAGTCTAAACACTCGAGTTGGAGTCCCCAGCACACTGGGGATGGCTTTACCAATGTCTGGAACCCCAACACTCTGCATGTGAGTGAACACACACAGGTACACACACAGGTACACACACAGATGTGTTGGCAGATGTGTTGAGGGGGGGCTTGGGAGAGAGAGAGAGAGAGAGAGAGAGAGGGGTGTAATTCAGTACTGACAATCCAGTAAGACATTTTCCAATGCACTCTACAGAAGACTTCTTAGTGCTAAAGTTTGAGAGTCACTGATCTGGTCCCCAAGTAGAAGCACAAGGAATGTCTGCTCCTCAAATGTCAGGAAGTTTGTGGCTACTGAGTGAATTCTGCTTCTCAGCATGAAAGTTCTATGGTGTAGGCGGATGTTTGAGGGTTCTTCAAATTCATCCAGTTTAACCTTAAGCTTTCTTAGCCAGATTTTTATCAGGTTTAAATGCTGTTGTGGAGACAAAGCCAAGCTCTGGTTCTACCCAAAACAGAGCTTGTAAGTTATCTGGGTTTGGAATTGAGCTGTGCCTTTAGCAGCGTCCCTTTTATGGATAAGGAATGAGAGTATAAGGAACTGGCTGGGCTTACCTTCACAGCCGGGTATTTAGGGTTATCTCCAGAGACCTACACAGCCTAGCGCTCATGTCCCTGGTGACCAGCACAGCTTAGCACTCATGCTCAGGCGACCTGCACAGCCTAGCCCTCATGCTCAGGCGACCCATACAGCCTAGCGCTCAAGCCCTTGTATAGTTCTCTCCCTTCGCATTTGAGTGAAACCTACCTGCTTCTGTAGGGACTTGTATGACTGGGGGCTCTCAGCCTGTGCTTCACCAGCAGACTAGCTTCTTAGGGTCTCTGTGGTGGACTGCAGAAGTGAGTGCCATGCTGTGGAATTAATGTCTGAAAGGACAGCTGTGATCCTTAGGTACTGATGTCAGCCTCTTCACCAGGACCAACTAAAAGACCTCAGTCCTGTGGTCACAAGGATGAAACACCGAATGCCACCACATAGCCACGGGAGCTGAATAGTCAGTCACTCTGCTGTACCTCCAGTCCTGGCAGGTGGCTGGGTTGCAATTTCAGAAATGTTCCTGGAACAACTTCTCTCCCTTTCCACCTCCCCTGCCCCTCCTTTCCCCTCATTTTTTTTTTAAAGTTATGTTTTAAAGATAGTATTTCCTGTAGCCAAGGCTGGCTTTGAACTCACTACATAGCCAAGGATGATCTTGAACAACTGATCCATTTGCCTTCACCTCCCGAGTGCTAGGATTGCAGACAAGCACCGCTGTTCTTTGTTTATGACGTTCTGGGGATCAAACCCAGGACATCATGCCTGGTAGGCGAGCAGTCTCCCAACTGGGCTATATTTCCAGGGTCTAGTTCCAGCGAGTCTTGAACTCATGATCTCCCCGAGCCTCATTCTCTTCAGCATCTTCTGACTGATGTGTGCTCTTACATCCTTTGGCTGTGCTTCTGAACGATACATCTGAGAACTTTGCCTGGGCTTGGTGTGGTACTTACTGGCTGGTGACTGGCAGAATTTTGAGTTTTTGTTTCTTTTCAATTGCTCTTCAGAACTTTTCAGAGTTTCACTGAAGCTTTGGCTGCTTGCTACAGAGTTTCCGCCCTGAGAAGTCTGGGGTTTAATTCATCAGGGCCAGGAGCCCTGGACTTATCTAGAGAGGGCAGGCTCTCTGACTACTGAGGCATAGAGTTTGAACCTCAATTCCCTCTCACCGGTGTCCCCCGTGCCCTCTGTGGAAGACGGTCCATTCTTCTTGATGAACACAAATGCACCGAGCAGTCCGACTGGCTGTCACCCTGTAGCTTCCAACCGTGTTCTCCAGCTTCGAGACCCACGTGTTTCTGTTGTTCTCCTAGTTTGGAGCATAACGAAAATAGCCCCTTTTGTCGCACCTCCCATTTTTTCTGCTGGGTTCAGCTCATCCTGGCCCTTTTTTCCTTCTTGACATGCATATCAGAAGATGGGCGATTTTTCATTTGAAGACTGAGGCTTTGTCCCAAAGAGATGACTTAGAGGAAGCCAGCCGCAAAGAAAGCTATTATGTTGGGAGTAGCGCTGGGCACCTATCTTTGCCTTCACCTTAATTGCTTTGGCCATGTTGGGGTTTAGAGGAAGATCAGTTTCTTCAAGCTTTCTCTCATTCCTATTCCCGTCCTCTACTAGGCTGGAATCCCTTTGGTGAAACTCATCCATATTGGGTGTGATGAAGTCTGGAAACTGGCTTTTAGTGGGCAGTTTAAGTTCTGTTCAAGATCCAGGACCTTCTCTACAGTCAGGTTCCTGGCACCTCCCAAGCTCTATCACCAAGGGGGGTTTACTCTGGGTACCACTGATTTAACAGCGATCTCCACAGCTTGGGGTCCGTAAAGAGATGCTGGCATTAGACCTCCACAGGTTTAAATCCCAGCCTCCTACCCGATCTCTCATGTTTGACTGTGCCTCAAGGAAGGCTCTATCTCAGATGGGGGCTGCAAGATCCACTTAAGTTAATGCATGTAACATGTTTTTCCCATGATTTTGGTAGATTATGTTAAGAGCTCTTTGATAGCTGTTTTTATTTGCATACCGAGTTTTCCAAGACTAAAAGGCTCCAAATAATAGAAACTAGAGAGCACTCGGCTGGTGAGATCCGCAGGCGCAATGTTCAGGGAAGGACTTGTGACATCAGCACATGTTTTTCTCATCCATGAATCAGTGTGCATGGCATAGTTATAAGAGAGAGAGAGACCTGGGGATGCTGTTGTGAGGGAGGACACTAACTGCATTGAGGAGCATGGTGACTATATTGGCTTCCACATCTCACGTACTGTGTGTCTAAAACCTTATGTGACTTCACACACATATACTTCTTGTTCCTTCTCTATCTCACATTACCCTACTTACTTACACTTTGACCTTTTACAAACACCCCGGCTATAAGGGCAGCTTGGTTTAGGCCCCTTCATCACAGAAGAAGATAGAGAAGAGGGATTGGGATGAGCTAGAGAGGCTTCCAGCCTGCTGGCTCGTTCCTGCTTTGGCATCATACCAGCCTCTTTCTGACCTACTTCTCTGGTACCATAGAAGTTTCCCTTTGGTTGTTTCTCTGCTCTGTTCTCCGGTGTCTGTAGCCATGGTTTGATGTACCACAGAGAAGTCTGGAGAGAGCGAGTACCTTCTGCTGCCCTCCCCCAAACCCCACGACACCACAAATTTGTTGCAGAGAAATCTAGTTTGGGGCTTTTGCTTTGGGTGAGGCCTACTGAAATTCTGGGCTCAGAAACATGTGGATAACACACACACACACACACACACACACACACACACACATACATACATTTGGTTTGCTTAGAAGCCTGTTGGAAGAGAGGCCCCTGTAGCGGGTATAGAACACATTAGAGTCTAAATAGGAATTGCCACAGAGGTGTGGGATCCCCTGGTTGTAAGCTCCTGGGTGTCACAGTGAGTTCTATTTCCTTTCCTCATAGGAGTCTGCCTTGATGTATGAGCTTTGCAGGGGGAACCTCAGGGTTTGTCTCTTCTGCCCTGTCAGCATGCCCTTTCCATAGGACTCCAGGTTGTCTCATCCTATAGATTCCAACTCCAGCGACATCCCCTGACTTCACCTGTCCAGTCACCCTCTCTGCCTGCCCCCACTCCCGCTCCTATCTTTATCCTGTGTTGTTTTTTTATCTCCTGTTTTCACAGTTGATATCTGAAATGCTAACCTTTTTATCTGTAGGGTCTACAGACACAAGAGAACTAACTACCCAGGTTTATTACTACAGTGTGCCAGTGTCTAGCATACATTGGGGTTAAGAATTATATAGTGAGTGAATGAAACTAAACATTTAGTGCTGAGGAAGGTCCTCTAGAAAGGAAAAGCTTAGGTTCCACATTCGTGAGTAGGAGACACTTCTTTTTACCACATAGCACATCTCTATAGAGCTTACTGATTTTTAACAAGCTACAAGGGACAGCAGGTCCCATTCTAGCCCTGGAAGTCACCAAGCACCTTCTTGCCTCCTCACGGGGCCTCCTCACATACAGCGCCACACTAGGGCAGACAGTCCAGAAGTTTACTTCCTGTAACCTATGTTAGGTGGGGTACAGCTGATGAATAAAAGGCCTCTGGAGGACCATTCTGCATCTCTGCTCTTGTGGGGTGGCTTGGTGGAGCCCAGCTGCCTTGCTCATACCAAGCATCTTTGCCTCACGTCCTTGTCTGAAGCTCTGCTTTGGGGAGACCTAGACCAAGGCCCCATTGAGGCTGATGACTTGGGCTCATTGTCACTAGTCTTTCTCATCCTAGCCCTCACGGCAGTCACTTCCGAGCTTTTTATGAATCTCTTTGTTAACATTTGCTTGCTTATTTCCTTTGCCTCTCATCCTGAGATGACATGGGTCTCTTTGTTCTTGGACCTCTGACCCTTGTCATCCCGGGGATCTTAGAGACTTCAGCTCCCTTCTCGCCGCAGCCTGAGCTGGCCTCAGGCTCTCCCAGTTTCCTCCTTGAAGAAACAGCCATAGAGACAAGCTCATGTTGCTTCCCTGGGCCATGCGTATTTATAGCACCAGCTTTCCAACTGCGGGCTAACTTTCTGAGGTGCTCACTTTGAAATAGACTTTCTGAAGGACCTCTGTGGGGATAATGAGGCCATTTCTACACTTGCAAGTTGGAATACATTACAGAAAAGTGGCTGCAAGAGGCACTTGAAATGATGGGACTTTGTATAGGACAAATTGTGTGTGTGTGTGTGTGTGTGTGTGTGTGTGTGTGTGTGTGTGTGTTTTCCATTGAAAAAGCATTCAGCAACAGTTTCCTGGTACTTTTATGACAAGTTGATGTTTTATATAGAAATAATTACATCATCTCCTGGTTAACTTTGAGGCTTCTTACAGAATGGATGGGTGGCAGGGTCAGTTTATGGGTAGGAACAAGACTTGCAATTCCTGAAGTGAGGGTTCTTTAACCCTTTCTGTGTGTGACTTCCCATGGTCCCTTTTGGAGAGTCAACAAAGCAGAATTATGGTGAATTTTTTTGTTTCTTTAAAGTTTTCTTTAAATTACACTTTTCTTTCTATCTATCTATCTATCTATCTATCTATCTATCTATCTATCTATCTATCTATCTATCTATCTATCTAGTGTATTTGGGCATGTATAGCTCAGAAGACAAGCTGCTGGACATGATTTTTTTCCTTCTGTCATGAGTGTCCTGTGGATCAACCTTGGGTTTATCAGGCTTAGTGGCAGGTGCCTTCATTGGCTGAGCTGTCTCACCAGCCCCGTTCCTTTGCTTTTGGAAAAAGTTTTTACCTTGCAGTGTAGACTGGCTGGGAACAAACTGTATAGCCACGGCTGGCCTTAAACTTGTGACACTGTACCTGGCTTTCCAAGTGTTATGTTTTGTGGGTGTGGGTATAAGAGTGGTGTGTGTGTGTGTATTGGTACACTTGCCCATGTGTGTATGTATAAAGGTCACAAGTTGCTGTTGAGTGTCTTTATTGCTCTTCACTATTTAATTATGTATGTATGTATGTATGTATGTATGTATGTGTCAGGGTCTCTCATAGAAACTGAGACTTATTAGTTTGGCTAGTCTGGCTGGCCTGTCCCTGACCCTACCTTCCCACTCAGCTCAGGGATTACAAGTGTGTACTGCCCTACTTGGGTTTTCTATGAGTGCTAGACATCCAAACTCAAGTCTCCAAGTTTGTTCAGCAAGTGCTTTGCCCACAGAGCCATATCCCTGGCTCCCAAGATTATATTTTAAAATATATAAATGTATCATATTCCAAGAAAGCCAACTGAACAGGAGCTCAGTAATGGGAACCCCAAAGGACTGTGTGATATGGAACATGAGGCTCATGGTGTCCAGGCCAAAGGTACCCAATTCACAGTAGGCCCATTCCTGTGGAAGTGCCTGGCTGTTGACAGACATGCATTTGTAGGTGTTAGCAATAAATTGTAAGAAGATTGAAGATAGCCAGGGTTCCTGTTTATGGCCAGTTGTTGGGACTGTACAATTCCTACATGTACTTCCTGTTGCCCACATTTACAAGAGGAGGAGATACTGAACTTCAAAGAGAGATTTGGGACGACACAATGCTACTGATCCTAGCTCATGGACTTCTGAATTCTATTCAAAGACCTCAGACCCAGGTAGAGCTGAGATTGATAGTTGCTTTCCCATGTACACCTACCCCCTCTCCAGCCCCCATCTGCCTTCTTTGAAAGCTTGTGCTGAGCTCCTGTTTGGTGGAGGGTGTGTAACCTGCAGCTTCCAGCTCTCTAGGAAGGTGTGGGGACTGCGGACTGATTGAGCGCGTAGTGTCTGCCACAGTCTCAGACCAGACACAAATAAGGAAGTGGGGCCGTTCTCTCAGGATTTCCCACCTTGGGTTTTCTCTTTTTTTTTTATTTTGCTCCTTTCATCTATTATAGAAATGGCCATTGATTGGAGAGACCAATGATGTCTGAAATTACTTATTAGATTGAAAAGACGTTGGAAAGTGATTTTCCTAACTTGGTTGTCAGGTTTTCTCAGGCAAGATCGGTTTGCTGATTGCTGTCCTGTGCATGGTGTTTGGGATGGACAAGTCAGCCTCTTGTCTGTGTATGAATGTTCATATACATGTAGTACATGAACATTCAGCAAGCTTACAGTTGCTTCTCGGGCTCCTATTCAAAGACATATGCACACAGATGGAAAATAACAAAGAAAGCCAGAAGACAGCACTTACTAGAGCAGAGGTTCTCCACCTTTGGAGGTTGAGCAACTCTCACAGGGGTCCCCTAAGGCCATTGCAAAACACAGACATTTACATTGGAATTCACGACAGTAGCAAAATTACAGTTATGAAGTAGAAAATGAAAATAATCACAGCACGATGAACTGTATTCAAGGGTCACAGCATTAGGAAAGTTGAGAACCATTTCTCTGGCATGTGTGCTTGGGACATGATATAATTCAGGTATTGGAAACCAGCCCTGCTTGCAGTTAGAGGGAGAAGAAACTTGTAGCTATTATAGAACACACACTTTGGGATATGAAGAAGGTTGTATTCTCAGTGCTAAGCAGGTAGGTGCTAGAGTGTGGGTTTATAGCTCAGCTCCTCCTGATGCCTAACCCTGGTCAAACCATGACACTGCTGTGTCCAAATCTTTGTAATATGGGGATAATGGGATGGCCCTTCTCAATCTGTGGGGATGATGAAATGAAGCCTCTTGTAGACGGTTCTTGGAGGAGAGTCAGACATTGCTTGCTTACAGAAGCAGCAGTGGCTGCTGCTCTTGCTAGTTCTAGCTCCTAGTGGTCCAGGTACATTTCATAGGGCACTCTCCTGACTCATCTAATCCAAACTTCACTGTTGTATGTCTGGTCATTGAGTGTGACAGTGTTTACTCATGTATTTGAGCATGTGACCTGTGACTTGTACATGTGATGAGCTTCAATTCTAAAGTCTATGTGAAGTTCAGCTGCCGAGGATAGATGGAGTTCTTCAAGTACCACAGGCTTGGATACAGCCTTGTACCCTTGAGCGCTGAGGGAGATTCAGTTTCCCTGCCTGTGGAAAGGGATACATTCATTTAGAAACACCCACACTTACTCTAGCAAGGCCTAGCAAAGGTGGGATTTTTTTTTTCTTTTAAACTAGCTAAAAAAATACTCCCACAGAGTAGAAGGGAAGTGTGCAGATAGAGTAAGGGAAGTCTGTGAACTGCAAAAAGAATGATGTTCCGGGACCTGGCTCCTGCTCTCCCATTTCATTTCCTGCTTTTGTGCATGTGAGACAGTCTTGGCTCTGCAAACTCTGTTTCTTTGTTGTCCTGCATTGGGGTGGGGGTGGGGAGGGGGAAGGGAATCCGCTCCTGGCCTTCCCAAGCATCCTTCCCAAGCATCCTTCCCAAGCATCCTTCCCAAGCATCCTTCCCAAGCATCCTTCCCAAGCATCCTTCCCCAGCATCCTTCCCCAGCATCCTTCCCCAGCATCCTTCCCCAGCATCCTTCCCCAGCATCCTTCCCCAGCATCCTTCCCAAGCATCCTTCCCAAGCATCCTTCCTAAGCATCCTTCTCTCCTCCACAACTTAGTTCTCAATGACAGGCTTTCTCCCAGTCCCAACTCTTGTGTTCCAGCAAGAAGAGTCACTTGGCCTGGGCTGAATTTGCATGGGTGGCTGAACCCCACAGCAACTCTGCTGCCTCCCCCCCTCCCTGGGATGAGCCTGCTGGGCCCCAGATGTTTGCAGTAAAATTTTAGTTGTAAACTAGGTCAAGAGCAAAGAAAGGGTCTCTGGTTAAAAACTTGGCCATCTGGCAGTACCCGTGAACTGTCACCTTTGAGATGGAGAATAAGAGGAATGGGTCCCAAGTCTTTGACCTAAGCCAGTGGTGCTACGCCCAAGGAGGGACTTTTGGGAATGCCAAGGGCCTTTTCTAGTGATAGCTCCACAGGCCCCACTGTCTCAGAAGTATTTGATGAGTGGTTCATCTGTTCAGAAAGGTTGCATACATAAAGTTAGAGGCATGTGAGGGTCTTCCCCCATCATTGCGGCCAGACTTGCAAGAACTCCGTCATTTTCAGGGACTCCAGTTGGAGCCAGGGGTTCCAAGCTAGACTTCTGGAGTGTTCCACACAAGTGACTCCCAAGGTCTTGGCCTAGCATTTCCTGTTCTGTGTCAACCCTCTTTTCTTTCTTCTTACCTCATGTCTATTTTCCTCTCCCTTTCTAACCCATGTGGTACACCCCCATCCTCGTTGGAAACCCTAAGTCTTACTTGTTTGGGGTCCTTGTCTGACAGATGGATGTAATTTTTTTTTCTCTCCTGTTAAATAGGAATTTCAAGAAAAGAAAAAGTCAAACACAAGATCAAGTGTTTGTTATTCTGAGCATAAAATGCCACATGGTACAGTGTGTAAGTGACCCTTTTACCTGTGGCTCTGTTATCATATTGGTATATTCTTTTATTTCTCCCTCTTCTTAAACAAGGTGTGAAGCTGGCCATCAGCTAGGGGGGTCAAAGTATTTTCTAGGGCCTGTGAACATTTTTTTCTGCATTGTACACAAATCTTAATCTTACGGTTATTGATTACTGCTGGACAAGATTGATCTCTCTCGGGGCTGTCAAGTGTGTGTGTCCTTGGGGGTCTTTGTCCACCCTGTCTCCTGTTCCATTGTGTCTTCTACCTTGTTCTCTGCATAATAAGTGCTGGGTCGTCTTCTTCAATTCCTTATTTACCTTCTTCCAACTCCTCCCAGCCCTTTGCCATACATAGTCTTGTTGTCCAGGATACCATCCCTGTGTCCAGTGGGACCTGTTGCCTGCATGTCCTGCTCAGCATAGCTTTTGCAGCAGTTTTTGTCATTTGGAAATAATTTTGTAAAACTGGCTCCGAGATTCCTAGCAACAACAGTGAAGGGAGAAAAGAATCTGTTGTAGTTTGCTTTGAGGGACCGAGGTATTGAGCAGGTATATAAGAGACCTTGATTCATTGGTACCCTGTGCTCAAACAGTTGGCCAAATAAATGCATCCCCTTGTTCCTCTGTTGAGATCTTAATGTATAGCTAACAATCAGCCAGGTGGTAGTGGGCTTCATGTCTTGAGGTCATAGGTAGGTCTGCTGATATACCTTGAGACAAATTGTGGTCCAAGAGGGAGTTAATAAAAGGTTGGGGGATAGGACCATGGGAGTGGTGGGGTGGGGGTGGGGGGGGCAAACCAATAGTGAGGCCTAGCTTCTCCAGTCACCAAAGTACTCATTCCATTTCTGACCCATAAACTCCATCCATACACTAAAGCACTTTCTATTTCTTTCCTACTTCATACTCGCATGTCACATTTGGAATGGAACTGCTGGTCACTTGTTAGACTGCTTGTCTAGACAGTATGGAGCCCTGGGTTTGACCCTCAGCACCACATAGACAGGTTGTGGTGGCACTCGTCTGTAATCCCAATACTCAGGAGGTGGAGGCCCAGGGATCAAGAGTTCAGGGTCATCTTTGGCTACTTAGTGAGTTTGAGGCCAGCCTGGGTGACCTGAGCTCCCATGTATCCTTCCCATGTACACTCATGTGCCTTCTTCTTCTGTGCCTTTGCTCCCTCTGCTCTGGATACCTGGGTGCTCTTGAACTAACTGTAGTCGCTGCCTTTTCCTTCCTCCTTTGGGCACATGCTGATCCTTATGCTGAGGTACCTTCTTAGAGATGCCAGGCCATCCCAGAGTGCCAAGTCCCAGCAGCCTCTTTCTACCCAGGCCCAGACCCACTGCACATCCCCCTTTCTCTGCATTTCTCCTCCCGTCCACAGTGACCTTACTCAACTTGTTTACCATGGTGTCTCTTTCCTTGTGCTGGGATATAAGCTGCAGCACTCCTGAGAGCGAGTCTCTCCTTCTATGCATAGGCCACAGGTTCTTATAAGGAGAGCTACTCAGACGTGCTTGTGAAGGGACTCCTGTAGAAGTGACCTGTTGACCACACAGCTGAGCCGCAGATGACCATGTGACTTAAATATATCCTTCACCAATTGCTTTGCCAACTTTTAACACCCTTTCCCCCTTCCTCAGGAAGCCCCAGGGCTTCCCAGCTCTTCCTCTGATGCTGTCTTTCTTCTTCTCCTCTTTTCTGGATCTCCGGGGGCCCTGGCTGATCTTTTCAGGGTCCAGGGCTTAATTTTCACTATCCCCAAAGACGCCATCACTTTAATGGACTATCCCCTCAGCTGCTCCATGCAGGTGTGTGGTCTCCTGGGGAGTTAGATGGTCACTCCTGGGGAGGCAGGAAGCAGTTTTGTTCTTAATCTTACTAGCATGTCCTTGCACAATGCATGAATCGAATCAAATGCCACCATACACCTCAAGGGTTGCACTGGCAGGGTCTTTTTATCAAGTTACCCAAAATCTGAATGCTTAGAAGCAGTTAGAACCTCAGAGAAACCCAGACATTCCTAGGGGACCCACTGAGCAACACGCTGTTACTGTTTGAACTGTCAGTGCATATGGGTATTTTGAGCATCCTTAAGTAGCCTAGGAGTCTTGAGAGACTGTCGCTGAGATTGTGTTTTAAAGGTACCATGGAGAAGCAGAAAAGAAGGCATCATGCGACACTTGTGTATAGTATGGGTAGGGATTTGGTAGAAGTAATTGCCATTTCATTTATAAGCTATTGCTTATTGATTTAACCTTTTTAAAATAATGAGTTTATTTACTGTGGTATTGTTATTTAAATTACATCTTATATTATTTAAGGATGATTTGTATTCTGTTTTGTAAACATGAATTTATTAAACACTAAAGTGTATTATGATAACAGTTCAGATTGGCAGTTAACATTAACAGGCAATAGACTTCCTTTCTTTGTCCACAAGAGGGCTCTCTTGTCTAACAAAAGGTAATTTTAAAGTTGAACATGTAATCGAGGTTTAGATTAAGCCTCTAAGAAGCATTTATCCCAGTAATGGATTAAAGTGGCCAATATTGTCTGCAATGGGTTTTGTCTTGCTATGCTATCCAGCTATGCTGCAATTTAGTGTGAGGGTCTGTCCAAGGATGTCTTTGAAAGGGAATCACAGTGTACTGCCCTTAAACAATGCTCTGTGATCACTCTCTAAGACAGGAAGGCACTTGACTGGGCTCTTAGTCAAATTCTAATTGACAGAAATCTGGAGAAGCCTCTTGGTCACGTGCTGCTCATTTCTCTGTGGGGAGGGCTACCTGATTAACCAATGCATATTTAAATCCTGTGTTATACATGGCAGCATCCTGGACAGTGGGTCTGGGCGGGGGCTCGTACAGCACATCCTTCTGTCCTGGAAGGTCACATAATAGTTTTGTCAGCAGTCTGTCAGCCACCCCTCCCCAGGAGGATTACAGTAGCAGAGGTACTGTTAAAAGTGCTTATGTTAATTAATTAAATATACATGCCATGTCCCTTGTATGGCGTGCACTCTGATTTTAAGACCTGAGAACTTTCTAACTATGCAACCTCTTCATTTCCACCAGGTGATATTCCTTCCTTCAGTGTTGTGAATATTCCTGACATGGAAGTTAGATCATATCATACCAAGCAGTTTCTGGATTAAGTTCAGAGTTTGGTGGCCCACGGGCCACATGCATGCTATGCTGATCTTTCATGATGGTAGCTAAAGTCCTTTGTCACTCTGTTTTGGTTATTTAAAAAATGAGGGGAACATTTCCAATTAAAGACTAGTCTAATTAAAAGGAATCAAGCCTCTACAGCGAGGATAATTGGGCCTTGAGAGATTTATGGCTAAATTGTCATCACCGGTCATATTTGCTCAGCCCCAGACCTGGCTAATTTTGCTTGGAAGACAAGCTGTGCAGCTGTGCTGGTTGACACTGGATTTTGTGAGAGCATTTTATTTTATGTGTCTCGCCAGATTCCTCTGTTTCGTGTGTTCTGGCTCCAACTGCAGCATCGTTGCTTAGGATAACTGCTTTGTGCTTCTCATGGTCACCTGAAGGCTAAGTGGCGCTTTCTCAGTGATGAAAAAGGGTTTGATCCCATCTCCTTTAGAAAGGAATATCACCCGGTGGAAATGAAGAGGTTGCATAGTTAGATATTTCTCAGGTTTTAAAAGCAGAATGCAAGCCATACAAGGGACATGGCATGTATATTTAATTAATTTAATTCAGCTCCAATTAGAAGAGCCTTCTTCAAGAACTCTACCCCATCATTCAGAGCAGAAGGTATTGATAACATATGAAATTAAAATGCCATTTATAAAATTCTTTAATTTTTAATAGACACGGTTATTGTCTTTAATGGCTCATTTACAATGTACTTGAGTATGCTGTAAAATGATCCAGTAGTAAATTCTTCATTGATGTTTTTAAGGAAGCCATAAAAAGGCAATTTGTGGCGTGCCTCTACCACATATTGGCAGAAAAGCAGGCTGTTTTAATGTAGCTGATGCCCATACTCTAATGGCGAAGTAATTCCACGCATCGTGTGATAATCAAAAATGAGCGGCTGGTGGAGGCTTCAGCCACGAAGTGCCGCTTGCAACACACTGGTCAAAGTCACTGGTGATCTGTAACTTTCATCAGCACATGCTTTGGCCTAAGGAGCTCATTAATTCCTGCTTCCTTTCAGAATAAATTTGCCAGAGAAAGGGTTCCACTGGCCATGTATTTCTTAGGTGGAAAAGCTGGGGGCAAATCACCAAAGACAGCCAATGCACTTGTTTGTTTGTTTGTTTGTTTGTTTTTGAGCAACTGAAAATGGAAACATCCTTCCTTGGTTCTGTCTGGAGGCCTGATGGGTCCTTCTGTGTAGGCAGATTCCCTTCCAGAGAGTGTCTAGTGGTTCCTGGTGAGGCGGTTACTCACAAGACTGTCTCCCCCCTCCCACCCCTCTTTCACTCATAAGATCCCTTTGGGTTCTCCAAACCGAGGCATTTATAAAATATTTTTCCACCCCATCATCTTCTGTCTTGAGCAGGAACAAGAGCAGAAAGGTGATTTATCACACTTGGAGACTCTGAAGCACCTTGCCTCTTAACAACAGTGGTTAGCACTGTTCTGCCTTGCACCTGGTACCCAAGGGCTGTGAGTAGAAGCCACCTGGCCATCCCAGTAGATGCCATCCTTGGAGGTCAGAGCGGACCTTGTGGTGATGCTGTAAACAGCTAATGACTGTATCCTCACCACTCTGGTGCTGATGCAAGAGGCCCTTGGAGACGTTCCCCACCAGTGGCCAGCAGGAGAGGCGGCTCAAACGGATGTCTTGTAACTAAGCGAGATTCTGCCATGCTAGATTCGTGTGAAAATGCTTCGGAGTGAGACTGTAGCAGGTAATGAATATAAGGGCGTGCACAGAAGACAAAAACCTCATTAGCTACTTATTTATTCTAGTTCTAATGTGTAGAGAGCTGTGTAAACCATTGTGAACCTAAGCCAGAGACTGCAGACTGAGTCCCAGAAGTTGTGGGTCAGTGTCTTCAGGGGCCAAGGAAACCTGGCTTGATTTTCCATGGACTTTAAATGCATGGGAAGAGCTGCACGTGTTTTGGGAATGTGTTGGTGAGTGTATAGTCTAGTAGATTTCAGACATTCGGTGTCTTGGTGCCAGGTGGCTAGAGTGGGAATCTTAGCTCATGTGCCTCCTAGCTGTGTGACTTTGGTCAAGTCTCTTGTCCTTTCCATGCCACGAGGAGGCAGACATTTTGAGTGACTGCTCAGTCATTCATTTGTTTGTTTTGCAGCACAGGGGGCTGAATGAAGGGCCTTATTCATGTCAGGAAAGTAGCTGGAAGTCAAGGTGTGCACCACCTTATTCAGGGGGAGTTAATATTTTAAAATGCTTAACACAGTGTTTGTGTGTTTGGTCTATGGTAGATCCTGTCTAAGAGTCTGCTTTTTAGGGGAGGTTGGGGATATGCTGTCATGTAGCCCAGGCTGGCCTGGAGTTTATTTACTATGTGGTAAAGATGTCCTTGAATCTTGTCTCTGTTTCCTCAGTGCTGACACTGCAGACATATGTATTTCACCATGCCTAGCAGTAAAAGTTATTTATTTAATCAAATACTATTCTGCTGGTTGATATATATATATATATATATATATATATATATATATATATATATATGTAACACATATGTAACATATATGCACTCACCACAGCACGTACATGGGGGTCTGAGGACAAGTTAGTTCTCTCCTTCCATGTGGTTCCAGAGATCAAACTCAGGTTATCAGACTTGGCAGCAAGTGTCTTTGCCCACTGAGCCATCTTGCTGGCCCAGTAAGAGTTTTAAACAATAAAACAAGCAGGCCTCCTTTGGTGATTGAAGGATTAACTATAGTGTTCAAGCTATGAACTCTTATTGCTTAGAAAAGATAATCACAGGGTCAAGAATTTTTAACATATCTGATAAATGGAAGCCTTTTAAGTGCATGCCTTGTTTTGATGTTGCTAACAATGGAGAATTGAAAGAATAGTAGAAAGCCCTCCCCTGTGCTTGCTCCTCATCTTTCAATTCATTCATTCATTCATTCATTCATTCATTAATTCACTCACTTATTTCCCCTTCCTCTTATCTTCCCTCAGACCCCACCCTCTTCCTCCTGCATATACCCGTTTCCATCTTCTCTCCTCTTTCTTTCTTTCTTTCTTTCTTTCTTTCTTTCTTTCTTTCTTTCTTTCTTTCTTTCTTTCTTTCTTTCTTTCCCTTGGATTCATTTGAAGTAAGCTGGAAGTATTTATCCCTTTACTTTTTAATAGTTCAGAGAATAGTTTTCTGTAAAAATGACATTTCTGAATGGCAATGCCATCAAGATAAGGAGTTTACAACGGAGAGTTTGAATGCTATTCAACATTGTGCTTCATATTCTCCATTCAGGTTTTCTGATTGTCATTTAATCTATAGCTGTTTGTGTGGACAGGGCTCAGCCTGAGAACGACGGGGGATTCTTCCATTGAAGTATTCAGATTTCTCAGAATAATTCTTCCTCTTTCTTTAGGTGTGTGTGGGGTTGGTTGGTCGTTATGATCCAGATAATTTTCTTAAGCAAACCTCAGTGCTTATATTCCAAATGCCCCAAATGCCTGAGTTCGTCTGAGTTTTCTTTCTGGATAGGATCCAGGTATCGGGTAACTCTGCAAGCCTGTCTGAAAAAGGAGCTGATGCATGTCTAGTGTGTAGGGTTTTAGAATAAAAATAAAACCAACTCAGGACGCATTAGGGATTGACATGTGTGCTGGAAGAGGTGCCGCACAAGCGCTTCCGATGGTGCTTACACCGAGTGAGCAGCCATCTTCAGAAGGAATCATTCCCCCTGGGAACTCACCCCGTTAACAGGGAAGGCAGGGAGATCAAGAGAAAGGCGAGGCGCAGCCTCTCTATTTCCTTGATAAGAAATCAAGGGCAGGCAGCATTCTTTGCTGTGTAACATGGAAATAAATTAAACATCTGAAGAATAGTCTCTTCTTCCCGGAAAC
The DNA here is from genome assembly GCA_902729485.2 of Mus minutoides. Taxonomy (NCBI): domain Eukaryota; kingdom Metazoa; phylum Chordata; class Mammalia; order Rodentia; family Muridae; genus Mus; species Mus minutoides. The sequence goes on from LR750485.1 coordinate 110,797, forward strand.
CTCAAAGTTTCTCAGTATTGAGAAACATGAATAGACATTCTCCTCTCTCGTTGTGAACAAGCGCCTGTCTCTGTATAATGCCACCGTGTCAGGTGAGAGAGGGGAAGCATGGCTCAGCATCCCAATGCTGTCCGTGTCTTCTCGGTGCATTCTGAGAATGACCAGACACTGGAAAACATCTTTAAACATCTTAGCCTCAGTGTGGGCAGCTCTCACCACTGAGGATTCTGGAAACTCTTTAAAAATAAATGAGTTTTGAAGCTGATTGATGGCAATGGTGATGTTAGACGTGTGTGTGTGTGTGTGTGTGTGTGTGTGTGTGTGTGTGTGTGTGTGGCTTGGCTGGTAGAGTGCTTACTTAGCAAGCCTAGAAGCTCTGGGTTTGGCCCCTAGCACCACGTAAAACTGGTTTTGATGATGTGTGTTTGTGGTCCACTGGGGAGACGGAGGCAGCAGGATTAGAAGTCAAAGGTCATCATTGGCTCCAGAGTGAGTTTGAAGCCAGCCTAGATTACAGGAAGAAGTATGCCATAGTTGGCTTGATGCTGCAAGGTTATCTGATGGTCTTGATCATAGTGAAGGTTACAAGGAGGAGTCCATCATTTTCAGAACTTGCCCAAGATACAAAAAAATCTGACTGAATGAGTCACCTCGCATCCTAAAATTGAACCCAGGGTACTTTGTCCGGCATGTGAACTATTCAATCACAATGGTGTCTTCACTGACAGTACATTTTTTTAGTGAATTGAAAACAGAATGCTCAGTGGCTCCTTCTGTGTGAAGAAAACAACATGAATATTAGCTAGGAAAGGTCACCTTTGTTTCCGGTATGAGAAGGAGTTGGCTCTGATAGATTATGTGATGCATTGCTTTCCAATAGCAGAAGGTCACGTCATGCCCTTGGGTGGCCATGGCAACAAAGATGCTCTCACAAAGTCAGAAAGACCTGGGACATGAACCTCCTGAGTAGCTCATATTTATGCAGCTGTTCAAAGCCATTTCCATTTTGTGGAGTGGATTGTTCCTGGCACTCTCTTTGTTTCCCACGACCCTCAAAGGAGTTGGTCTCGAAGTCCATCACTTGAAAAGTTCTCCCATCAAGCTGAGGGAATTATCTAATGAAGAGATATATCTACCTTGTAATATCATTATTTATGAAATGTCAAATCCAATAGTTTGTTAGTATGGTTGATTGTTTTTCTCTGTACCATGAGGAGGGGCATATTTCACTCCACAGTGTGCAAAACGGTGTGCTCTAGGGCCCATTTTGTTTTTCAGATGGCTTTGTTTTAGAAAGGTACTTTTTATTTTATGCAGTGCTGGGAGTGAACCCAAGGCTTTGCACCTACTTGGCAAGCACTGACCACTGGGCTTTTTCTGGCTCTTGGATCATTCAGTTCTTTCTTCTTTTATTGATTCCTTTAGGTGGAATAGTTTTGGTGCATTTGGGATATTGAGTGTCAACTATGGACTTACCTGAATTCTTTATAACTTGGTAGAATGAATTATGTTGAAAAGACCTTTTTTTTTTGTGTTTCCCATTTACATTTTTTTTTTTTAACAAAGGAGCCTTGAAGATGGTCTAGTGTCATTCCAGGTGTCAGTCACCTGGGATGGTTGGTCTCAGATGTCCTTTTTGTCCAATGGTCAGGAAAATGAAGACTGTGAAACCGTATGTCTTCGATGATTTGGGTCTCTCTGCCAAAAACTGCTGCTGAGAACATTTCTATTTTAAGTTTGTATTGTATTGACTTTGTGAGATTGCTCAGTTGATCAGGAAGGGACTTGAAATAGATCTCTAGAACCCACACAACAAAAGTAAAAAAAGCTCCACCAGGTGGTGATGGTGTATGCCTTTAGTCCCAGAACATAGGAAGCCGAGACAGATTGATCTTTGTGAGTTCAAGGTCTGCCTGCTCTACAGAGAGAGAAGGGTGTTTAGCTTCAGGGCAGCCATGGTTACACAAAGAAAACAAAACAAAACAAAACAAAACAAGTTTTATGTGGTAGTGTGGTGTTTGTAACTCTAGCTTTGGGGAGAGGGAAACAGATGGATTCCTGGGATTCACTGGCCATCCAGGCTAAGCTATTAAGAGAAATCCAGGTTAGTGAGAGGCCTTGTCATAAACAAATGAACAAAAAATAATGACAAAAGAAACTAAACCCAAAAGGGAGATGGCACCCAAGGAATAACACCTAAGGTTGTCCTCTGTCAACCACATGGGCATGCACACACATTCCTGTACACCTGTTTACATACATGCATACCTGCTTACATGCATGCACACACATGCATGCATACCTGCTTACACAAACAAGCAAATACAAACACATACTTATATAAAAAAACAAACAGAAAATTGTCTATATTGTTTGAACTAGCTTGTGGTTAGGTAATGAATATTGAATCCTCTCTGCTCCCTGGCCAGCATTACTGATAAGAGTTTGTTCATTTGTGGGCTGTAGACATCATGGTAGAAAGCCTTATTTTACTCCTAGAAACCTTAAATGCTAATTGATCCCTGGCTTTTTCCCTTTTGTCTCCTTTAAAGACAGGTCCTCCAAGCCCAAGCAGTTTTGGGGAGCTGCAGAGATGGTTGGTCCCAGTTACAAAGGGACATTCACGGTCACTCTCCAGGACCTTCTTGAGTAACAGTGTTTGACTGGATCCACATACTGTGAACTCTCCAAGGTAAAATAATTAAAATGATTTTAATAGACACCAAGAGACCAAGAGTTGATGAAGTTCTGAAAGCCATTAAAATGAATTATTATTATTATTATTATTATTATTATTATTATTATTATTATTATGTGTGTGTGTGTGTGCATGTGTGTAAAATTGTCAAGCCAGGCAGTGGTGGTGCAGGCCTTTAATTCCAGCACTCAGGAGGCAGAGGCTGGAGGATCTCTGGAGTTTGAGGCTAGCCTTGACTACAGAGCGAGTTTCAGGTCAGCTAGGTTACACAGAGAAACCCTTTCTTGAAAAAAAAAATCAAGAAAGATCAACATAAGGGGTAATTGTCATTCTTTTCATGTTAGCACTGTCTCTGAAATGAAGACATCTCAGTGTGTGAAGCTGGAACATTACATTGGGAGAAGATAAGGAGACACAGAAGTATGTCTGAGTAACTCCCTGCTCCACCGTCACTACCCAACCCTGGCACTTGAATAGGGCCAAAAATCATAGTATTTTTGGAGGGAATGAGGTAGGGAGAGTGTCTCACTAAGTAGACCAGGCTGGCCCTGAATTCTCACAGAGCTGCCTGCCTCTGCTTCTCCAGCACTGGTTAGAGGCACATTGTCACCATGCCCAGCAGTCACAGCTGTGTTTAGCAAACATTTGTTTTAGGAGCCCAGAAACATGGTATCTAGAACTGTTGCTGCGAGATTCTGGCCAAGGGACCACGGCCTGGGATTTGGAATGTCTGTTCTCAGGCTTCTGACTTAGGGACCTGTTTGGATTTGTGAAACAGAGGGAAGTGAACCAGAGACTGGTTACACATAGGCTAGGATCAGAGAAGCGGAACAAAAGATGGGGCAGCCCAGCAGTGATCCCTTTGGAAGCCAGTTTGGTGCAGTCTCCTCCTGAGTGTGTTACTATGGCTACCATGGAGCTCTCTCTGAGTAGATTCCAATCACAGGGCAAAGACAAAGGGATTTTGCAGGTGTAGTTAAGATCCCAGCTAATTGGCTTGGAGTTAATGCAGCGCACGCGCCCTCTGTTCAACTTAGTTGCTCAGGTAAACTCTGTGAGGAGAGTGCTATTTCTTTGGGAGAGTAGTTTAAGACAGGGTTAGGAGACTGCACCCATCAGACCTCTAGGGGCTGAGCATCCTTGGCCAGTACTATAACATGTCAACCTCAATTACAAAGACCAAGGACAAGTTTTCTATTATTCCAAGGATTGATTTCCCAGTCGGGCCTCTAGGTAAGGACATGACCAGCTAAATCCTTTTGTTTTACCCCTTCCTGTTCAGGGGTGCGGGGAATTGAACCCAGGACTCTAATATTGTGGACTTCCAGCGATGACTAGAGGACCCATACCAGAGTCCCAACTTGCAAAACAAAGCTTATATTTTTGATGTACTATTGCCTGCTAATTTTAGCCATTTACTTGGGAGTCCTCAGTACTCTGCCTTTCTGCTTAGGAGGGTTGGCATGAAAACAGAATTTTCCCACCTCCTCTGCTTCAGTGCACATTGTAAAGGGACCTAAGCCTTAGAACAGTGACTTGAAAGGTTAAGAAGAACCCCTGTGTGGACCTCATACTGATTTAAGACGCTATGATCTGCCAACTATGTATAACTTAAGGGAGACAAATTGAAAATTTTATATTTGATCTTTTTATTTTTTATTTTTTGAGACAGCATCTTTTGTAATCTGGGATAGCCTTGAACTCACTATTTAGCAGAGGATGATTGGAAACTTCTGATCCTCTTGCCTTCATGTCCCTGGTGCCAGGCTAACAGACATACACCATCATGCCTGTTTTCACATGGGGTTTGTGCATGCTAGGCAAGCACTCTCCCAACTGTGACGTACCTTCAGCCCCTTGATTAATTTTTAGTGGAATAGTCTCTCTTGTGCATAGTGGTTTAAGTCCCAACTGTGAACCCCCCCACATCCGTTATTCATCTAACTGCTCCAGAGTATTTTGCCTCTTATTCTAGGGTTAAAAATTGAGAGGTCTATAAGTTGGGTTGGCAGGGCCTTAGACACCAGCCAGTGGTGGGGACATGGAGACACATCTCCAGCTGCTGTTAACCACCTGGTCCACAGAAATGTGAGCCTCAGAGTTCCAGAAGCAATTTTTCAAGGAAATGGATTCTGATGTTCAGTTGGTACATTTTCTATGTAGGCAACCAGTTTGTTTAAAGAGTAGTGCAAATGAGTCTGGTGTAGAGGCAGAGGCAGAGGCAGAGGCAGAGGCAGAGGCAGAGGCAGAGGCAGAGGCAGAGGCAGAGGCAGAGGCAGAGGCAGAGGCAGAGGCAGAGGCAGAGGCAGAGGCAGAGGCAGAGGCAGAGGCAGAGGCAGAGGCAGATTTCTTTGAATTCAAGGTCAGCCAGGGCTACCTCTGTCTCGATGATGATGATGATGATGATGATGATATAGAAGCTGGACAAAACAAATGAAACACTTGTAGGCAGGATCCTTGGTTTCTAATTTGTAGCAATCAATGATTCAAACAGAGAATACTTGAACATATTAGTTCCCTATGGCTGCAGAACAAATCACCTAATTTAGCAATTCAAAAGGGCTTTGCAACAGCTTAAAGGGGCAAGAAGAAGTCAATGCTATGTGTCACATCTAACCTGGGCATCTTCTGAGATGATCTTAGGATCTCATCTCAGCCTGGCTGCTTCAGAGGCAGGCTCAGATGCATGAAATATCCATGAGCAATGTGACATTTCTCTAAAAGATGCATCTGGCTAAATATGAGAGTCTTGATGGGGAGTGATGGGACAGATCCTGTGTCTGGGAGTACTGCTGGAGCCTCGGTGCCTGAGATGCTGCTGTTCCCAGGAATGGAATACCCGCTCTGGTTGAGGCACCTGAGGGTGGACTGGCAGCTGGCATCATGCAGGCCTTTTCTTTTTACTCTTTCTAAGTGTTACCCAAATACTAACCCAATCCCACCTGGCCGGTTTATCCTCTACCAAGAGTGTATGTTTTTCCTAGAGTTGGCCTACTGACCCATGGACTCTGCATTCTTGGATTGACCAATTATTTGTAAAGAACTGCATCTGCATGAACATACACAGACTTTTACAATCCTCAGTATTTCCCAGACATTGCAGAAGAGCAGCTATCTCTGTAGCTTTTATATCTTTTGAGGAATCACGCATAATCTAGGGATGACTTTTTTAAAGTGTACAGGAGTTGTGTGGTTTCACAGGAGGTATATATATATATATATATATATATATATATATATATATATATATATATATTCTATAGAAGGTATTATACAGGAGTTATGCAGCTGCACAGGAGGTATGCACACATACAGAAGGCTGAAATTATACAGGAGGTTGTACAGGTTTGTGGTTAAAGACAAGGTGTGTAGCTACACAGGAGGCATGTAGCTACATAGAAGGTGTGTAATAATAGAGTCAGTGAGAGGTTATACAGATGGATGAGCCTGTGGAGGTGTGCAGAAGGTATATAGAGGAGGTGTACACAAGATATACAGAAGGTATACAGAAGTGGTATATAGGAGGTGTACAGAGGAGGTAGGAGGTTGTAGAAGGGGTGTGGTTATGGAGGAATTATGTGGTTATACAGGAGGGGTGCTGTTTGTTACAGAGGAAGTGTGTGCATGTGCAAGTGGTTTGTGGTGAGGAAGCGTGGGGTTATACAGGAAATATGCTGTTATACTGGAAGTATGTTTGTAATAGGCAAACGCTACCCTAATTTTTGGGAGGGACTTGGAGTTCCACTGTTTTGGGTGTCTGTGAGTCAGTAAGTCAGCAGAGTTCTAAGGCTGTTCATGGAGAAGGCTTCCTGTGGTCCACCGTAGGAGACATGTGCAGGCAGACTCTAGTATGCACCTGTCAAGGGCTTTGACTTTTGTTGTACAAACCAACTGAAAGACTGGAGGGAAAAGAGCGCTCACTAGTCTTGCAGAGGAACTGAGCTCTGTTTCCAGTACATAGAAGTTCACAACTGCTTGTAACTTCACGTAGCACTAGTAGATCTGTACTAACACTACACACACACACACACACACACACACACACACACACTCGCGCATGCAAATGCACATATACACCTTTTTTCAAAATGTTTTAAAAAGTCAAAGTGGAAAAAAAAAGTGAGTCAACATTAATTTCCTTACAATATTTAAAAGTCATAAAATTAGGAGCTCAGAATAAAAGCATTTTGGTAGTCCATTTTCCCCCCAAAAGTGTGTGTGTGTGTGTGTGTGTGTGTGTGTGTGTGTGTGTATGTGTGTGTGTGTGTAGGTGTGCTGTACATGTGCTCATGAATGTGCAAGTGTGTCTGCCTGTCTGCACACATGCAGAAGAGGACACTGACTATCCTGTTGTACCATTCTTTGCCTTATTCCCTTGAGACAGATTCTCTTACTAAACCTGGAGCTAGCTACACAGGGACCCAGAAAGTCTAAGTGGTCTTACCATTTCTGCCCCACACAGCTCTGGGGTTACAGGTGTATATATATGTGTGTGTGTGTGTGTGTGTGTGTGTGTGTGTGTGTGTGTACACACCCACATCAAGTCCTCATCTTGCACAATAACTGGCATCCCCACTGAGCCATCTCTTTAGCCCCTAACGTTCTTTTCATTCATACAATTTGTTTTTTGAATGAAGGGTGTAGCTAACTTGTGAATGGAATTACTTTCACTTCCATTTGTTCCAGTTTTTGATGATGGTCCTTTCCTCTGGTAGCCCAGGCTGGTTTGGACATCAGATAACCAATGCTGATTCAGTGACATTCTTATCTCAGCCTCTTGAGTCCTGGAATTAAGGCGTGAGTCCCCATGCCTGACAAGAAAATCTTTAGACTGGCAGTTCTTCCCACCTAATTCTGAGGTTTGTGTAATGAAGTGGAAATCACATCTTCAGGACCAGAGGATCTTAATCTATAGGCAGAGAAGCCCAGAGCTCTAGGGCCACATGTGCCCAGTTTTATGGGTATGTTAACAGAGAGAGCTCGTGTAGTCTATTTGAGAATGGCTCTTGTTCACACATATCTTGCACCATCTACATTTTGAGACATGGTAGACTATGAGCCCAAGCTTCGTCAGGGCAGCTTTAGCTGTTCCTTGGGGATTCCTATGCAGACTCTCACGGTGGTATGATGTTAACTGGGAAAACTCTTAATTATGAAAGACATGTGCTGAAACCCAAGTCAATGCTCAGGGGACATGGAAGTTTGATGGGTTTACAGTTTTCCTGGGGGGCAGGAGGATGAAGGATACACTGAGGCTCTTCATCAGCTTCTCTCTGTTTCTCTGCCTGGGGATGGCCAGAGAGCTTGGCCTTCCTTGTCCTCACTGACTGGGCTCCTGTTTCTCGCCAGGATGAGAGTCTGTGCTAAGTGGGTGCTGCCGTCACACTGGCTGGTTCTGGCCTACGTGTTAATGGTCTGCTGTAAGCTGATGTCCGCCTCAAGCCAGCACCTCCGGGGACATGCAGGTAAGCCGTTTGAGCTCATTATGCACTGCTGAGATCAATTAATAAAACACTTTGACACAGCAGAGTTCACTCTTTAGACACAGGTGATTGACAAGCGCTTTGGCTGGTGAGGCAGAGCCACGGACAGACGGTGTCTAATGGCTTATGCTGGAGCAGGGCTGTTCTGGGCCCCTTTACAAGGTGTTACCTGGCCTCTCTTTTGAGTTTTAGTTTTTACTTTCCTGGTGCTTCTGTATTAGTAGTGTTTTTTTTTTTTTTTTTTTTTTTTTTTTTTTTCTCTGAATGTCAGGAAGTCAATAGCACTCTGTGTTGAGTGCAGACATTCCTATAGCTCCCTGAAATTCAGGGCAGACATTCCTATAGCTCCCTGAAATTCAGGGAAGACATTCCTATAGCTCCCTGAAATTCAGGGTCAAGTTTAGATCTCAGTTGACTCAGGGATGTCCTGAGAGGACCTTTCAGGTAACTTAAGACCCTTTCTGAGGAGAAAAAATGCTGAATGATAGACATAATTAAGGAGAAAAGAGAAGAAATGACAAAGTAAAGAGCTGTAGCCTGTGCAAAGTAAAGAAACAGCAGGGGTAACCTGTGCATTTTCACGGGCCTCAGAGGGAAGTGTGTTGAAACCAGGAGGGACAGTTATTCTGGTAATTTTTAGTGAAATTCATGTCTGTACATTCCCTTTTAAAGTTAATTTTGTAGCATCGTGCAAAACAACAGGTCTCATGATGTGATCGTCATGACTGTATATCATTGTGCTTTGTTCAGAATGGCTGCTCCACTACCCTCTGGTGACCCTTTCATCTCCCCGTTACTCCCTTTCTTCCTTGCAAATAGCTCTTCTTGCATTCAAGTCATATCTGCATCTATGCAGGTGCTACAGGTGCTACATTCCGTACATGAGAGAAAATGTCATGTTTGTCTTTCTCTCTATTATTGCCCCTTATTTCTCCCAAGTTCCTCAGCACCCCTGGAAGTAGTTCCCCTTCTGGCCTTTTGTCTGTCTCCCACCCACCATGAAGAAGCCCTTGATCTCCACGATCCATGATGTGTCACAGGATGTATCAGACCAGGACCAGAAAGTTTAAACCTAATCACTTATGGCCTGACACTGGGAGTTCTAAGATGCTAAAAGATGTTAGTTCCTGACCAAAGGCAGGTTGGTAAAGGCTGTTGTATGGTTACTGGAGGCCATAGCATTTGTGGATGAAAGTGCTCATTGGAGCCACATGTAACATAAGATTTTGAGCGCAGGAAGAGGATGTGACTACGGCATTGGCAAAGGTTCAGTATTTCTTTTTTCTTCTCTTTTTCTAGTATTGGGGATTGAGACTATCACCTCATGCTCTCTACCATTGAGCTACATCCCCAGAATTTCAACTTTATTTACAAACCACAGGATACAGCTTATCATCCAGATACCTCTCCTAACTGCCAGATCACATACTGCCAACTGTGTGCTGAACAAGTAAAACCGCACATGTCTGATAAGGATAAAGAACCAAGACTCAAGCTGGCTCACGGCTTTCCTTGGTGATTTGGCGGGGAGCATTTATTTTCTCATTGTCTTTGGGGTTTTCCAAGACACTCTGGCTCAGTAGTAATAGCATACACTTTGCCTTGAACCATATACGCATAACCTCCCAACTGATGATAAAAATATCCCCCAGAAAAGTATTTCCCCCTTTGCATCATGGAAATGTTGACATATACGGGCATCTTTTAAAATGTAGGTTCTGCATGTAGGGGCAGTATGTGTTTTGAGTAGGGATCTTGATATGTGTTCTATTGCTACATAAGTTACTTTCTTCTCATCGATAGGACAAAACATCTCATTGATGTTGGCCAAGAGCAACTTAAGGGAGGGAGAACTGGGAGATGTAGTGGGAGAAGCTAGCAGCAGGGCATCGCTGTGGTAGGCAGGCAGCGGGGCATCGCTGTGGTAGGCAGGCAGCGGGGCATCGCTGTGGTAGGCAGGCAGCGGGGCATTGCTGGGGTAGGCAGGCAGCGGGGCATCTTTGGGGCAGTGGGAGCATGAGGTAGCTGTTCCTTGAATCTCAGTGTCTCAGGAAGCAGAGAGAGAGAGAAAGGGCTGGAACCAAGAAAGGGCCATAGAACCTTAAGCCACACCTAAAGTGATCCACTTCCCCCAGCTCAGCACCATCTTCCAGTGGTCCCACAAATGTCCTAAAGAATATCACCAAGCTGGGGACCAAGCATCCAAACACATAGCCTGTGAGGGACCTTTCAATCCGAGCCACAGTGCTTCCCATATTAGCTCCAAACATTTGGGGCTCAAGAGGTCATCTCGCCTCAGCCCTCAGAGCAGCTTGGACTATAGTCATACCCTACTGTCCTTGACTATCAGCAGGAAGACTGTGAGCTCAAAGCCAGCCTACACAGCATAGAGAGACCCTGTGTATCCCCTGGCCCCAGGAAAGTAAAGTTTAAACTTTAAGCTATGTCAGAAATGTAACTCCTCCTGTCTATAGACCTCTACGTGTGGGAAACTTGATTGCTGGGGTATCCCTCTCCCAAGGCAGATATCGCACCATGCTTTCCGTCCCTTTACTCTGACATGTTAAGGGTGGCTGCAGTTTTAGGCTTGAGATAATTTCTTAAATCACTCACAGCTCAATTTTCTCCCCTCAAGTGACGGGTTCGAAGATGAGAAAAATAATGATTGAAGTTTTAAGGAATCAGAATAGAAATCAATAGCACTTGGCTGTTGTGGAGCACCTACAGGTAGCTGGTTAGTGTGCTGTGCCTTTTGATGAGTTCATTTAGGGGGCCTGGGCCTTTGAAGTCATTAATCTTATCTGCTTAATGCACAGCGTTTTTGTTTTTTTTTTTTCTAGAGTAGAGCTGGGTAACAATGGGTGTGTTATCGGCAGATTTCCAGACATCAGGCTGGAGAGGGATGGGTGTTAAGGAGAAATTAAAACTTGAAGGAAGAGGGCTGGGGAGATGGTTCAGTTGCTAAAGCACTCACTATGCCATCCAGAGGATCCAAGGTTGGGCCTCCAACCCGCCATAGAGTCAGGCAATGGTTTGTACCTCTAAGCTCAGTGCAGGATGGTAGAGACAGGTAGAGCCTTGGGGTTTGCTGGCCTGGCAGCGTCCTAGAACCAGGAAGCTCCAGGTTCAGTGAGAGGGCCTGTATCAAACTCTCAAACAATACGTAGAAAGTGATTGAGAAAGACACTTGATGTTGACAACACACACACACACACACACACACATACACACACACACACACACACACACACACACACACACACACACACACACACACACACGAAGAAAAGAGGCTACTGCCAAACTTCCCATGTTATCTGTGATAATCCTTGTTTCAACTCCAAAGTCAGGAACTAGACAGCTCTAGAGCTAATTCTAAAGAGTGGCATTGTTCCCAAGACAGGCAGATTGCATCCATTCCATCTGCCATTCCGACAAAAGTTGGACTATGAGGGGGGATGGTAAGGGTGCTGAACAAATAGACGCTGTAAGCTGGACTGTCTATGTGGATTAGCTCCTTTGGTTTCTTGGCACATATGCCCCACCTGTGGCATTCTCTGGCTGTTGGAAGCTCTCTGTTTTTAGTCTTTGGAATTTTAATGCCCATTTGCTCTCTGTCTAGCTGACCACCAATGCAAGCAGGGCTTATCCCCGTGTCACCGTGACTCTGTTTTATAGTTGAGGTTTCAGGCTACCTGGAGAGCCATCTTCTATAGACGCTACATGCCTCCACATTCCCTGTTGGGCCTTCATGCTGCAGTTCAACAGAGTGAGGCTGTCTGAATCCCATTGTACCTTTTACTTTTCTGGAGGTCGTATGAGCTGTGCCCCCATTCCTGTGAAGCAGTGGGCATTAATCTATGAACAGAATTTATGACTAACCTTGTTCATTTGTCACCATGTGGTCTGCTAAAAAGTTTTACGCTGGCAGTAAAAATCACAAATAATTTACATAAGCATGAAAAAGCTATTCTCCTTTTGTTGGCTAGTCTGCAAAAAAAGAACATGTGTACACACAGGGATATTCTATCATGCTACACACCAACTTTTGTAACTTGCTCTTTTCCATTTAACACAAGAGTTTGGAGGTTTTCTGAGGTGGTGTTTGCTGGCATTTCTTCCTCTCTGGTGTGCTTAAATGTTCATCTACTGTATGAGCACACCATCAGTTATCTGGCCACCCCAGTGCTGGCTAGTCTATTATCAGATGTGTATGAGGACACGCATCCTGATGGAGAAGAGATCATGTCAGTGGAAAGGTTAAATTAGTACATGTGAAGATGCTAACGAGCTTCAGCTCATTGCTGGAGCACACATACCAAACAGAACAAATACGGCTTAAAACAAAAATGTCACTTCTTACTCATGAGCAACAGCTCCATTAGTAGTGTTTTGGGGCCCATGATGGGCGGGAACTCTTCTGTTCTCAGCTATCGCTGGCTCCTGGGAGATGGGGAAGCCTGGAAGTGTTGACTTGATTCATGGTAATGAGGCAGGCTGAGGTGTGGATTGCCACTGGCTACAGCATAGATGCCTGACCACACCTGCCCTAAAGGGAGGATGGACACAGAATGTAGCTGTGGTATCAGGAAGATGTGAACATGAGCATTTGCTGAGCCCCAGAGTGCCTTCTAGAACCTTCCAGTGTATGCACACTTCCAGGACAGCACCGGAGTTAGAGCTATTGCTAATGTCCCCACACCTCCCATGACTCTGGGTACTGTTGTCTTGAATTTTCCAGTACTGTATCGGGACGTGGTGTCTTCCCTCCCCCCCCTTTCTCTGTCTCTGTCTCTGTCTCTCTGTCTATCCAAGATGTAAGAGGTTAAAATCCTATTTTTATCCTGTATATGTTTTTCTTTTGGTTACATTCCTTGTTTACTTGTTGATTAGTGGAAGCTCTTTGTAAATTGAGGCCCCAGTCCCAGGAATTGGAATGATACACATCCTTGTTCCTTCTCAAACTCCTATTCCTTTTTGGACATTTTCCCTTAATGCCCATTAGAGGAAGAAAGCATCTTTTGCCCTGCAGTGGCTCTGTGGTATTAAAGTTCTTATTTTTATTTTATGTGTGTGGCACTTTGCTTGCATATATGTCTACATACCATGAGCACACACTGCCCTTAGAAGCCAGAATCTTCTGGAACTGGAGTTACAGATGTCTGTGAGTCGCCATGTGGGGTCTGGGAACAAAACCTGGATCCTCTGGAAGAGCAGCCAATGCTCTTAACCACTGAGCCAGCTCTCTTGTCCCATGTGTCACTTTTCTTATCATCGCAGCCCCCTTTGATGGAAAACTCAGGGACCAGGAGAGAGGAAGGGTGTGTCCTGTGATGATGTGAAACTTGGCCATCTTCACCCCACTACATGTATCAAAGGACATCTGACAGTGGAATACTGTTGTAAAGTAAGCCACAGGCGCCTGGCTGAAGTGGTCCAGAAAGGCTGTAACCCAGGGGTACTGGCTGATAATTTGGGGGCCGGGTTATTGTGTCTCAGAACAAAGAATTGATCAGAGACGTAACTGCAGCAGGAAGAGGCGGTTTATGGAGAGATGATAACCTTCTGAGGGTGGGGATGAGGGCTGATAATAAAAAAGGTTTAGCTTTCCTTCCATGTCTCATTAGCATCCCAAATCTCTACAGAGTGGTGTAGGTTTTAGTGTCACAGGATTGCCTACGTGTGTGTGACAGTGGACCATGCTGGTTTTATTCACCTTGGCTGTGTCGCTATGTAAGTGATGGCTTTCTCTGGGCTAACTTGTTTGTCCTGTATACTTATTTTGTTACCTTTGATGAAGTTTTCCAGAGCTTACTCTCCGTCCTGGCTTTGCTTTGCTCTGCTCTGTCTGCTAAAGCTTGTCAGTGAGGAGTTGTCTCATCTCAAACCCTTCTACCTAACTAAGCACATGGCTTGTTGGCCATTGTGTATAGCCAAGGAGGTGTTTTCCACTCAGCAGCCTAAGACCAGGAGCAGAGGAAGAAGGTGGGGGGTGTGTGTGTATGAATGCTTTTGAAAGAAGACATTGTTAGTTGTTCACATTTTTAAGTTCAAGCATTAGGAAGCATGCATGTAACCGGGTTAGGGGAGGAGTATGGGCAAAATACATAAGAGCCATCATATAGGACAATAAATATATGCTAATAATTAAATAAGGATACTCACCTGTTTTTCATCAAAGGCAAAATCTTCCAGTGTCACTTTTTAATACACTATTTCTGCTCTTCCCCGAGTCAGTAACCTCTTTTCTCCACAAGAGGGCAGCAAACAACGCCTTGGGAAGGCTGCAGGCTGGGAGGTGGTTCCTGAAACCCAAGTGACCTATGTGATTAACTGTTTAAAGGGGCTTGTGGAAGTTTGGTCCTTCGTAACCATGGTAACATTGAGATGCAAAGCTTCCTAAATCATAGGAATTGTCTCTAGGGGACATCGCTACATTTTTACCTTTAAAAACAGGCAGCTACTTTGCTGACTGAGGGGAGGCAGTTGGAGATTTGGGTGCTACGGGTTTCTTTGCTCATTTTAATAGTTCCATTTCTCCAGAAAGTGCAACGTCTGACGTGCGCTGTCTGACCAAATGGTTTGGTGCCTGTCTGGTATCTACTCGATAACTCACAGAAAGACACAGGAAAATGAGAGCACACCCAGCAACCAGGCAGTGCAGGAGACCAAGTATTGGGGACTGGGGTCAAACATGGCTCTAGCTCTGGCCCATCTTGGCTGTGTGTCCCTATCCAGGCCACTCAACCCTTCTGGACATGTTTCGACATCTATACAATGGAATAATAGTTGCACCTACCTTCTATCAGGCGATGGGAACGAGTAAATGAGGAAAAGCAGGAGGAAGGGCTAGCACACAGCAAACGCACCGGAAGCAGACGCTGTTTTCGAGATGTCCTGCACCAAAGGAGTGGCTGGAAGCTGTGGGTTCTCTGGGGAGATTGATAGGCGTCTTCAGAGGCTTAAGCTTTATGGTCTATAGGGAAACAAGGCAAACCAAACCAAACCAAACAACAAAACAAACCACGCTTGTTTATCATTGCCTTGGGAAAGCTAATGAAACGGAGAAAGTAACTTCTCGTTTATATAAACACCGAGCTTCTGCTCAGACTTTAGAAAGAGGCCTCACTCTGCTGGGGAGCAGAGTAGCTCAGGCTAGCCTTGGATGACTGGCTGCAAGCTGTAGAAGGGGGTGCCTCGCTGAGCCAGGAGTGGGGTGGATGCAGAGAACCAGGGAAGGTCTGCAATGCCCGTTCTACCTGGGAGCTCACAGGCGCTGCTTGCGTCTGCTGGGCACAGGGTCACACTGGCAGCAGGTGTCACGCTTCAGTTGTTTCAACCTTAGTTTCAAAACCTGGAAACTTTTGGGGCCTCAGACCTATCTTCTAAAGGTTAGGGATAGTGGAAGAGACTAAAAGTGACCCTCCTGGGGTTGAAAGAGGGAGCCAGTCAGCTGATGCCTGACAGTACAGAGGGCTTCCTTGGCTTTGGGAGCTCACAGGACGTGCTGGCCATCTATTTATTTATTTATTTATTTATTTATTTATTTGATAATTTCTTCATTTACATTTCAAGTGTTATCCCATAAGTCCCCTATACCCTCCCCACACCCTGCTCCCCTACCCACCCACCCCCACTACTTGGCCCTGGCATTCCCCTGTACTGGGGCATATAAACATTGTTAGACCAAGGGCCTTCCTTCTCCAATAATGGTCAACTAGGCCATCTTCTAATACATAAGCAGCTAGAGACATGAGCTCTGGGTGTTCTGATTAGTTCATATTGTTGTTCCATCTATAGGGTTGCAGACCCCTACAGCTCTTGGGTACTCTCTCTAGCTCCTACATTGGGGAACCTGTGTTCTGCCCTATAGATGATTGTGAGCATCCACTTCTGTATTTGTCAGGGACTGTCAAAGCCTCACAGGAGACAGCAATATCAGGGTCCTTTCAGCAATATCCTGCTGACTTATGCAGTAGTGTCTGCATTTGGTGGCTGATTATGTGATGGACCTCCTGGGTGGAGCACTCTCTGGATGGTCCATCCTTTCATTTTAGCTCCAAACTTTGTCTCTGCACCTCCTTCCATGTATATTTTAATTCCTATTCTAGAGAGGAATGAAGTATCCACGCGTTGGTCTTTCTTGATTTTCTTGTGTTTTGGAAATTGTGTCTTGGGTATTCTAGGTTTCTGGGCTAATATATGCTTATCAGTGAGTGCATATTAAGTGACTTCTTTTGTGATTGGGTTACCTCACTCAGAATGATATCCTCCAGATACATCCATTTGCTCAAGAATTTCATAAATTCATTGTTTTGAGTACTTCCTTCTCTGTTTCAATGGGGTCTGTTTCCTGGTGGCTTCGTGCTCTTTATGTGGTTAGAAGACCTCCAGTTTTTAAAATCTATTATAAATGTCAATACAGACACAAGGTGATGCTGGCTTGGTGTCTTGTGTTATTTTTAACTTTGTTTGAATTCTTTTAAAGAGTACTGCTTGCATTGTGGTAGTGCCCCGTGCGTGCTTCAGTCAGTCACTCTGCGGATACTCTTCTGTGACCTAGCTCATTTACACTTAACCATTTTTATGGAAATTGTAATTTCTGTAATTGCATGTAACTCTTCGTGTTAATTTTCCCAGCGATAAAGCGGCATATTTCTGCTGCTGTTATTTCAGTCTCAAAAAGTGATTTTTCCTGCATTGCTCAAGTTTGGACACTAGGGGACAGGCAAGGCTTACAATAACTAATAGCACCCCCTGTCCCTCCAATGTTTTATGGCTACTTTAAAACAACAAAGAAACCGGTAGAATTAATTTTACTAATACGTTTTTAAATAACATACATTCAAAATAGACACATGGCCCTTGTCTCTTCAAAAATCGATAGTGGGATGTCCCTACAGGTGACTATGGACAATAATTCAAGTTGANAGGCTTACAATAACTAATAGCACCCCCTGTCCCTCCAATGTTTTATGGCTACTTTAAAACAACAAAGAAACCGGTAGAATTAATTTTACTAATACGTTTTTAAATAACATACATTCAAAATAGACACATGGCCCTTGTCTCTTCAAAAATCGATAGTGGGATGTCCCTACAGGTGACTATGGACAATAATTCAAGTTGATGAATTTTTGTTGTTGTTGTTGTTATTGTTTGTTTTTGAGAGAGTTTCTTACTGTGTAGCCCTGGCTGGCCTGGAGTTTGCTACGTAGACCACACTGGCCTTGAACTCTCAGAGATCTGCTGCCTCTGCTTCCTGAGTGCTGGGATTAAAGGCTTGAGCCACCACACCTGGCTAGGGAATTGATTCTTAGCCTTGTATTCTTAAGTGTTAGAATTAACAGTATTGATATTTTCCTGGTTTATGGAGTGCATTACCCTTGTGCCATCATCTCACTAGTTCCTCTTACATTTTATATGTATTTGTTCTTCTTCCTTCATTATCTAGATATGCAGGGCTTCCACCCCACCTGAGGAAGAACAGGAAGAGCTTCGTTCCCGACGAGTTATGTGTGTATTTTCTGTGACAGCAGATCAGATTTTTTACATTAAAGAGATAATTGTGTGTTTGTGTGTAACACAGAGGGAGGGAGGGAGGGAGGGAGGGAGGGAGGGAGAGAGAGAGAGAGAGAGAGAGAGAGAGAGAGAGAGAGAGAGAGAGAAGATAGTGAGAGAGTTAACTGGTCTGGTTAGAATGCAGTTTTTTTTTTATTAGATTTACATTTCAAATATTATCCCCTTTCCTAGTTTTCCCTCTGAAAATCCCCTATCTCCTCCCCCCTCCCCATGCTCCCCAACCCACCCACTCCCATTCCTGGTCCTGGCATTTCTCTAGACTGGGACATAGAGCCTTCACAGGACCTAGGGCCTCTCCTCCCATTGATGACCGACTTGGACATCCTCTGCTTCATATATAGCTAGAGCCACAAGTTCCACCATGTGTTTTCTTTGATTGGTGATATAGTTCCAAGGAACTCTGGGGGTACTGGTTAGTTCATATTGATGTTCCTCCTATGGGGCTTCAGTCCCCTTCAGCTCCCTGGGTATTTCTCTGGCTCCTTCATTGGGGACCTTGTGCTCTGTCCACTGGATGACTGTGAGCATACACTTCTTTATTTGCCAGGTACTGGCAGAGCCTCTCAGGAGACAGCTATATAAGGCTCCTGTCAGCAGGCCCTTGTTGGCATCTGCCTAGTGACTGGGTTTGGTGGTTGTTTATGGGATGGATCCCCAAGTGGGGCAGTTTCTGGATGGTCATTCCTTCAGTCTCTGCTCTGAACTTTGTCTCTGTAATTCTTTCCATGGGTATTTTGTTCCCCCTTCTAAGAAGGAACAATGTAGGATGCAGATATTTAAAGAGATGCTTCTGTTTCTCACTTTGCTATTGTAACACTGAGAGAGTTGTCCTCAAGAAATTGAAATCCCCCCAAGAATCTTATGCTGGGACAACAGAAAGTCTGAAGAGAAATTCCCCCACCCCACCCCCACCCCCTGAGATATTTACAGTGAATCAGACCCACTTCCAGGAGACCCTTGGTGAATCAGTGGAAGGCAGGATAGTGCTTGGCCAGGACCATTTGTGTAAGTGTGACTCTGCCCTTTGTTAAGAATGCCATTGTACGGAAAGCACACACCACTGGATCTCTTTGCCCTTCTTCTCAGTGTGGTCACACTGCGTATAGCTCCTTTTCCTGTTTTTTACTGTGAGCTCGGTTGTTTGAATTGTTTGAGACTGTGGCCTGAAGTTTGGTTACAGCTTTAGAACCTGTGTACAGGAAGCTTACCTTGACCTACATGGGCATTTGCCCCCTGGACTGAAGCCCAATGATGCAGTTTTATTTATTTAACTTATAAAATTAAATAAATAGGACTCACTATGGAACCCTGGCTGGGGTGGGACTTAGTGTGTAGACCAGGTTGGCTTTGAAGTCGCAGAGATTCAAATGCCCTCCTGTTCCCAGGGCTGACATGAAAGCCCTGCCTTACAATAGTACAGTTTTAAATGGCTTCTCCCACAATTTTTTCTGTCTTTCCTCTTCCTGCCCCATAGATGTTTGCTTGGATAATGAATGAGCATCTCCACAGCTATTCTATAACATTGTTAGGTATTAAAAGCAAGACAGCGCCATTCTGTAGGTAGCTCATCAGGGTCCTGGGCCCAAAGTAATGAAAGTATCTCCATGGCCCACCTAAACTGGCAGTCAAGCCCAAGAACATAGAATTTTATAGTTAACCCTGTGTAATCAAAGTTAAACTCCAGGAACAAACCAAGAATTCAGAGACTAAAATTCAAAAGAATCCTGACTTACCAGGATGTGGCAGATCACCAGCATTTGTCCTTTTATGTCCTGAGTTTGCTCCCCCCCTGGGACTTTGGTGGACTTTTTGGGGTAGGATTTTTCTAAGTTAGCACTTTGCCTCCCCATCCTTTGACCAATCAGAATCCTTCATGCGCATTCAAGTTAACCAATCAGATTCCTCCCAACTTAATTTACATACCCTTTTCCAAGATACAAAATATCCTCACAATGCTACTTGCCCACTGGCTTTCGAGGATCTGTTAGCTCAGTTTTCAACAGAACCTGCTTGTCCTCTGCTGCCCTCTCGTGTTGTGCTACCCCATGGAAGACAAGGTCACCTCTGAGCAAAATGTGACCAGAGCAAAGGAAGCACAGAGGGATGGGGCTTCATGGAACAGCATCCATAAGAGGGTGCTCCTTTGCTTGTTTGTTTGTTTTATTGGACTGAGGAGGGTGGCACCATCATACTGGAAAATGGTAAGGCCATATCGTGGCTGTATTGTGTCTACATCTCACAAGGTGGAGTCCAGGGATCTTTCATTTAGCAGTTCTATCAGTCACCTTTTGACCCCATGGAAAGAGATGAGGGACTACTGACATAGAGGAAAAGGAAAGTGGGAATTCTATTCTGGCTCGTGTCAAGTTACTGTTATGGTCCGTGGAGTGAAGTGGCCCCGACTCCCGATGACCAGAGGAGAGGTAGGACTCAGTGTCAGCCACTGTCCCCAGTGCTCCAGAAAGACTGTGAAAACTGCTCTTTGTTTTGTACCAGTCAGGTTCATCCTGGCTGATAACTGTCTCTGGCGTGAGATTCTGCCAACTGTGCCTGGGCCCTGTGTGATTCTTCTCAGCTGGCATCTTGATGTGTCCAGCATGAGCTCAGTGCTTGTTAAGAGGCGGGAGGAACAGGTTACAGTGGTTCTCCACATCCTGAATGCTGCAACCCTTTAATACAGTTCCTCATGGTGTCGTGACCCCCCACCATAAAAGTCACTTCATTGCTACTTCATAACTGTAATTTTGCTACTGTAAAGAATGGTAAACATCTGATATATATGGATATCTGATATTCAACCCCAGATGGGTAGAGATGCACAGGGTGATACCCACTGTGTTAGAGTGTATTGAAGCTCATCTTCTTTTATGTCCTCAACTGCAAGTTCTCATGCAGTGTCCTTGGTCTGGTTGGCCAGGTGAAGTACCTGATAACTGAATATGGTTTATTTGCATCCTTTCTCCCATGGCAAGCAAGAAAGACTTTCTTTATACTTTCTATAGGGAAGTATACTTTCCATGCTCTCTCTATACTTCTATTTTTTAATAGGAAAATCCCTATACCTTTCTATACTTTTTTTTTTTAAAGTAGGAAAATCATACTTTCTTATAGGGAAGAGGATGCTTTTGAACTTCCTGCGGGGCAGGGTGTGTTGCCCCTCCCTTTGGTTTTGGAGGCAGAGCAGACTTCAGCTATTGAGCAGTTCTCTGGACAGTTAGAAGATTCTCCTTCCTGATGAAGAGTCCCCATCTTTCTTCTTTCTAGCCATGCATGTAAACTCACCTTGGCAAAGCCTGTAACTTGGAGTTTGAAAAGCCACAGGTCATTCCCTCATCTGCATGTCAGAGCTCTACAAGGAAATCAGAGCCCTTTGTTCCCTGTAAGGCAACCAAAACCATTGGAAAAAGCAGGGAGGGAGGCGACTGAAGAGGGGGCAGGAAGGGAGGGGACTGCAGAGGGGGCAGGAAGGAAAATGAGGTTTTGAGTTTTCCTAGGTGTTGCTTGAATGTTTTAAATATTTTGGCCCATATGGTGGTGTCAGAATAGGATGCTAGAAATAGTGGTATTGAAGAGGCATCTAATAACACATTTGAAATGATTAATTGGCTGTGGGAAGATAGTGTTTGCAATAGTTAAAAACAACTCCCAGTGACACGTGAGGTGACATTTTTGAGGTTAGGAAATGTCTGAATGTAGGTAGCCAGAGGCAAGTTAAAGGGCTCAGGGCACAGGACCAAGCTGGGCAGTTTGCCTGTTTCTCACTAGTAGTGGAGGTAGTCAGAGGTGGAAACAATAGGGAAGTTTATTTTAGGAAAAATAGAATTAGAGCATAGGCGATAAAGGAAACAAATGGTGTGTGGAGCACCTTTCAGTGAGAAGCTCTACATAGGTAGGGCATCACCGACTTTTCATGGCTACTGGTTCAAGTGGTAGGGTTGAGTGGGATCTGAGTAACTTAAATTGTCTGTAAGCCAAGAGCACAGGGTTAAGATACTCGGCCAAGCTTTCTGTGTTCCTACCACCAAGTCAGACTTTAGACAGTGTGCTGTCTAGTCTTCTTTGGATGGACTTGTCATTAGGGAAGAATTTTTGAGGATGCTTGGAGACGTTTGTCTCATGAAAAGCTTTGTAAGTCTGGCTGGACTTTAGCTTAAGAAAGGAGCACAGGAACATGTTGTTTCTTTCCATTCCCCAAATCTATAGTTTTGTCAATTCACAAGCTTTCAAGTAAGTGTGCGCCAGTTGCGGGTAGTAATTACTAACAAGGGATGGTCTTAGTGAGTGAGTTACTGCTACTCAGAGATTCTCATGGGAAATAAACCCTGTGGGAGAGGAGCGAGCGGTTTATAACTTTGGGATTCCTTCCCAGCATTGGAGGCATCTGCAGAGGTAAGGCAGACAGTAGGGTCTAGGAGAGCCTATGCAGAGGCTGTAAGGTTGGTGTATGAGAGAAATGAGCTGCCAAAGGGGAGGCTGGAACGTCCCCCACACGGGGGCTGACTGCTTAGCATAGCCGCACTTCAAGTGTGGGAAGATGATCCCAGGTGGAGGTTGAGGACGTTAAGGAGAAACGTGATACGTGAGAGTCTGTGGAACCACACTGAATGAACAGCATCCCTGAGTGAGTCCCTGCTGGGCAAATGACTCAAAAAGCCAGAGAGAGATACATGCACCAAAAATAAACCCAAACCCAAGCCAAGGAAACCCTCAATTCTTTGCATGGTGGTGCCATATTGATCTGCTAAGCAGTCCCCTTGCTGTATCCTGCTTCTCCATCCTTGGAAGTGTACTCTCTCGTCTCTTAAAAGCTTTAATTTTTAACATTTTATGTGTATGGCTGTTTCACCTCTGTGTCTGTGTAGCACATGCCTGCAGAGGCCAGAAGAGAGCTCTGGATCAGGGTTACAACTGCCAGATGGGCTTGGGGAATTGAACCTGGGTCTTCTGGAAGAGAAGAAAGTCCTTATAACTGCTAAGCCTTTTCTCTAGCCCAGCGTACCATCCCTTAACCATCTGTCCCTGCTCACTTCTTGTTCAAGGACTTAAGAACCCAGAAACCCTCCTGAGGGACTGTCTCAACCATGCTATTCTCTGATGTCAGAATGGCTGAGAATAGTTCATTCTTCTGGTAGTGTGCAGGTAGCAGACATACATTTGCATGTCTGTCTGTGTGTCAGTGTGTCTGTGCTTCTGTCTTCTGCTTGGAAGCAAGGTCACCAGTCTTTCTTTTTGCCTCATGGTGTCCTGATCTTGAATGTGCTCTCCAGTGAGCCTGACCCCCCCTCCCCCCAGACTCAATGTGTAACACAGCAGAACTGAGAGGTTCCCATAAGCTACTGAAACCTATATTCGAACTCTATTAATTTCAGAATTTGAGATGATCCAGAAATGATAAGGCTGACATTTACCCATGTGTTGTGTATGAAAAACAGATTTGCTGAGCAAATATATAGAAACAATATGTTTACCTAGCAGCTGTCATTGATCTCAGGGAACCATCCAGGGTTGATTCGCCCAGCAAATATTCATTTAATCTAACATTAAAATGTTTGTGTCTTTTCTACACAGAGACCTGGCCTTATGACTTTGAGAAAAGTTATCTAACTCTGAGCCACAGATATCATTACTGGGTGTTAGTCTCCTCTATCTCAGAGTGTCTTGGGGAGGTGGAACTGTCACATCCTGCCTCGAAGAGAGACACTTGTGCTCCTGTCTTTGGCTATCAGACTGCTGAAATGGGGACCTCAAAACAATGAACCCCAAAGAATCCTACCTGGGAGAAGGGAGGACTGACAAGCTCTGGGCCAGGACAGAGAAGGGTGGACAGGAAGGTCCAGCCTCAGGGGTACCAGGAGACGGTGGCACCTACATGTTCCTGGCCATGGCTTCTTCCTTCCTGTACAGTTGTCACATTGCTTCTGGGTGAAAAGGAGAAGGGAGACTGTGGCTGCCTGGTTTTGCCTAACTAAAGGAAATACCTTTTTCTTTACAAAGTTCTGTGTCTAATTTCTTTAAAATACTGGGAAACTAGGCAGTGGTCTCACACACCTCAGACCTAGTTTTAGCTTTATTTTTTCTCCTAAAATAAAATAGCTTAAGTTTTAACTTACATTGTAAACTCTATTTAGTGTTTATAAATGTTAACACATGCAGATTCCTGAAACCAGGTCCAGGATCAACAAAACAAATATTCATCCCTCACAAAGTTTCTTGAATTAAAAAAAAATTGTGTGTTGTTGGTGGTCACACCTTTAATCCTAACACGAGGGAAGCAGAGGCAGGCGGATATCTGAGTTTGAGGTCAGCCTGGTCTACAGAGTAAGTTCTAGAACAGTCAGTGATATACAGAGAAATCCTGTCTACAAAACCCCATATATATATATATATATATATATATATATATATATATATATATATATATATATATATATATAAATAAATATATAAATAATATATATATATATATATGAATGAATATATAAATAAGTTTTATATATATATATATATATGAATGAATATATAAATAAGTTTTATATATATATATATATGAATGAATATATAAATAAGTTTTATATATATATATGAATGAATATATAAATAAGTTATATATATATATATATGAATGAATATATAAATAAGTTATATATATATATGAATGAATATATAAATAAGTTATATATATATATATATATATATATATATATATATATATATATGAATGAATATATAAATAAGTTTTTCTGTCTCTCTCTGTTTCTCTCTGTATCTCTCTCCACCTCTGTCTCCCTCAACCCTTTCATTAAATATAAATGTGTACATGTGTCATGTGCCATGGTACATGTGCCTTCTGTATGACATATTCTTCTGTCTCTCCCTCCCATTCTCCCTGTAGGAGTGATGGCTTGTAGGTGTGCACTACAGGTCAGGTTTAAGTGGGTTGTGGGGTCTGAACCTGTGCCCTTGCTCTTGCATGGCGAGTGCTTTACCCACTGAGCCCTCTCCCCAGACCTCTGACATTCTTTTACAACCTGTCACAGCTGGCCCTTCCCCAGTTAGGTTCCTCCAGATCTTTGTGTCCTTTGGTTAAGTATGCGTTTTCTAGAATTGTGTTTAAGAGGAACCAGATAGAATGTATTGTTTTTCCTGATTCATTTCTGCATAATTATTCTACAATTTATCCATGCCACTTCAAATATTAATAGCTCATTTAACAACTTTCAAATTAAAAAACTACAATAGATGTATTAGCTTTTATTTATTTATTTGGTGAGTTATATTCCATTATATGCCACATATATCTGATTGATTAGCTAATCCCTTGATAGATATTTTGGGTTTTCTCAGGTTGGGCTAACAAATAGGTTAGCTGTGAAGTTTCTAAGCATTTATGGGGATTTTTGATTTCTCTTGGGTGAAGAAAATGCCCAAGGAAACCAAATGGTTAGTCCACACAACAGATGTGTGGTTGCTTTTAGAAAATAAAGAATCAAGAAACTGTTTTCTCACTACCACCAGCATGAGAATCCACTTCCCCCATGTTCCGGTCAGCCACCACGTGGTCTGTATCTCTCTCTTTTTTATTTATTTATTTATTTATTTTTTTTATTTGTTAAAAATTAGTTAGTTAATCCCAGTTAGTTAATACTTTTTTCCCCACTTTTAAAAAATTTATTATTAGAGAGTTTCTTCATTTACATTTCAAGTGTTATCCAAAAGTCCCCTATATCCTCCCCCTGCCCTGCTCCCCTACCCTCCCTCTCCTGCTACTTGGCCCTGGCATTCCCCTGTACTGGGGCCTATAAACATATCTCTTTTTTAAGCACATTTAATAGGTGTGCAGGGATGTTACTCTTCAGGTCAATCTGCATCTTAACGGCTAAGGATAATGTGTGTCTTTTCACTGGCTTATTTATCATCAGCCTGTTCTCATTTTAAATTTGTAGAATGGTTTTTATTTTTATTATTCATGTGGGTGTCTATGTTTGTGTATGTGTACACACGTGTGTGCAGGTGAGCATGGGTATCAGAAGAGAACATTGGCTTCCTCCGAGCTTACGAGGTGCCTGATGTGGGTGCTGGGATCTGAACTCTGGTCCTCATGATAGGGCAGCCAGTGTTCTTATCTGCTGAGCCATTTCTCCAGCCCTGCATGACCTTGTGAACTGTCTGTTCAAACTATTTGTCCACTTTTGTTCAGCTGTGTTGTTCTCTATTCTATATATTTGTCAGGTAATCCACTTGGATATATTCAGCCCCAGCCAGTGACTTACCTTAGCCACTTTCCTACTTGTATCTTTTTGAGAATAGGTTTTCTCTTTCATGGAATCTGATGTATAAACTTGTTCTACTACTTTTGATGCCTTTTGTATCTTAGAGATATTTGCCCCCAACCGAAGATCTCCAAGACTACTTTATGCCTCCTTTGGGATGTATTTCCACATCAGGTTTACATCTAGGTCTATGATGAATTCTGAGTTACTTTAGTACATTTCAAATAAGTAAAATTTTGCTTATTGTCTGAACAGCAAGGATCGCTGGCTACCACAGGAGCTAGAATTGAGGCACAGACTGAGTCCTGTATTGAGTCTGTCCCTCTCTGAACTTGATTTTACAAGCCACCCCTGTGAAAGCATGAGCCTGTTTTCTAAGTTGAAAGTCATTCACTTTTGAATGTGGATATGTGGATATGGGTGCACATGCACCGTGCTGCAGTTGTAGATGTTTGTGGAGTCTGTTCTTCTTCACCATGTGCATACTGTGGATTAAACTCATGTTGTCAGTTCTGGTGGCAAGTGCCTTTACCTGCTGAGTCATCTTGTTGGTCCTAAACTTGTTTTAAACAACAGCAGCAGCAGCAGTTGTAGCAAAGTTGTTCAGCATAAATTGTCTTCTTGTTATCTTGGTGAAATGATTAGCAGTATTTGAGAGCAATATAATAGACTTATGATACTCTTTAGGTTTTTTTTTTATCTTGTGTGTGGGTGTTTTGCCTATATATAATCTGTGTACCAAGTGCATACCTGGTACCCAAAGATGCCAGGAGATGTCACTGCATCCCCTAGAACTGAAGTTATAGATGAGAACCACTATGTGAGTGCTGGGATTCGAACCTATGTCCTCTGGACAACCAACAAGTGCTCACAATCTCTGTGCTTTCCTAGAAATACTAATGTCAGGCACTGAAAGTAGTAGACATTTTTGTATGTGTGTATATTTGCAGGTACGTGTTCATGTGTACATGTTTGCACATGTATGTATATGTGTGTGGACGCATGAAGATAACCTTGAGTGCAATTCACCTTGTTTATTGAGTTGGGTTATCTCATGACCTGGCACTCATCAAATAGGCTAGCCTGGCTGCCCACTGAACCTAAGAGGCTCCCCTGTCTTCACTGCAGCAACACTGGGATTAGAATCAAGCACCCATATATCTGTTTTTTTCAATGGGTTTTAGAGGATCAAACTCAGCCCCCATACTTGCCATGCAAACACTCTACTGACCGAGTTATCTCTGCAGATAACTATTTGCAATGTGCATTTCAAATATTAGCCTTTGCTTTTTAGAACACTTAGCGTGTCCGCACTGGACAGTCACTCTCTCCACTAGACTTTTTCCATGGGCCACAGTCTTGGGGCCACCACGGCTGCAGCAATGTGATTCTCTCCAAGATTGGCATGTGGCTGGTAACTTCTCAGCCTAAATTATTTTTATTATTTCCTGAGTCTCAGTCCATTAACCAACTTGGTCAAAAGGCCAGGAAGAGAGATGGCATTCTGGAATTATTATTAGCATTTTATGGCGAATGCTAACTATTGTACATTTACGGCCGATTAAGCTTTGCTCTCTCTGTTTTATTATGGATTATGACAGGGATTTCAAGACTGAGCTCTGTTAAATAATAAATAGAATCAGCAAGGTTATTTTCTACCTGACCAAAGAAATGCTTTGCAGTCAAAGGCACGGATTCAGGAGTCGGTTAAGCGTCTCTAGGGAATGGGGCTGGGGCTGGAGTTAAGATTTCCACAGGTGCTTAGGACATTTGCAGTGAGATATGATATTACTGTTTATTCCAGGGGTGCATTTCCTGCCCAAACTCTAAGGCAAAGGTCTCAGAGTGGGTGCTCATGAGTAATTTATCCCTATGCATGAACTTTGTCAGATTTGGATTATATTCATGGTGTGTATGTTTGTGTGTGTGTGTGTGTATGTGAGTATCTCTGTGTGTATCTCTACGTGTGTGTCCATCTGTATGTGTGACTGTGTGTCTGTATGTGTGTGTCTATGTGTGTGTCTCTCTATGTATATCTGTGTTTGATTGTGTATATGTCTGTCTGTGTGTATATCTGTGTGTATGTATGCATGTGTTTATACCTGTGTGTCTGTGTGTCTCTGTGAGTGATTGTGTATATGTGTCTGTGTTGCACATATGGAGGTGGCAGAGGGAAAAGGAAAAGGGCACTGAATATTTCTTCTGTCACACTCTTGCTCCCAGGAGACAGCGTCTCTCTGAACCTGGAGCTAGGCTGTGGGGCAGCAAGCTGCAGAGAATTAGGTCCTCCAGTTTCTGCCTCATAGGACACTGGCATTACAGGCTCATGTGTGTACATGCCTGGCTTCTTACGTGGCTGTTCGGGATTTAAACTCAGATCCTCACGCTTTGCAATAGAGCTATTTCCTTGGTCTCCCTGGTCATGATTTTTAAAATAGATTTTCATTAGAGAACATTGTTTCAAATAATGGGCTTCAATGTGACATTTTCACATGTGTATATAATACACTTTGTTCAGAGCTGGTTTTTTAAAGTTGGCCACATTGCTTGAAAAATCGTAGAATTTCACATAAAATTCTAGTTGTGGACCAACTCTAGGCTTTTTTCATTCACAGCATCTGCCACAGGTGAGTGCTGGCTCCCACCCTAGGAAGGGGCTGTTTTCATCCTCTGTATCTTCATCTGGCTTGCTCTCCTTATTTTGTTGACCTCCTTGACCTAACAGTAGAGGCAACTGAGTATGAGAGCTTTGACTGAAGGTAAAAATAACTAGAAGATTTTGTTCTGAGTTTCAGGTATCTTTATTACTTTATATCAAGGATTGTTCCAATTCTGGGATCCTGGATCAAGCTTAGGATTCAAGCACTGGTTCTGCCTGGGTTGTCTGTTAATTATGGGCGTGACTCCTCTCTGAATGAATGATTCCCAACACTGGTCCTTCCTTGGCTTGTTTGTGGTGGAGGTTCCATTGGCATCTGAATGGCTTCATATCTGCTCAGCACTGGCACACATGAACACATACTGCTCTGAGAAGTTGACAAACCTTTTCTTAGTTCGCAAATGAATTTTCATTGGTTGAAAATGAAACTTCTGCTGGTAAGAGTGATAAGTGGTAAGTGATAAGTGGTAAGTCAGTT
Organism: Mus minutoides; assembly: GCA_902729485.2. Classification (NCBI taxonomy): domain Eukaryota; kingdom Metazoa; phylum Chordata; class Mammalia; order Rodentia; family Muridae; genus Mus; species Mus minutoides. Next base: position 139,967 of record LR750485.1, read on the forward strand.
TTGAATGACAACAGGATTTAGAATCATCTAGGAGACACACTGTAGTGGTTTGTATATGCTTGACCCTGGGAGTGCCACTATTAGAAGGTGTGGCCCTGTTGGAGTAGGTGTGGCCTTCTTGAGGTAGGTGTGTCACTATGGGTGTGGGCTTTAAAACCCCCATCCCAGCTGCCTGGAAGCCAGTATTCTGCCAGCAGCCTTCAGATGAAGATGCAGAACTCTCAGCTCCTCCTGCACCATGCCTACCTGGACACTGCCATGTTCCTGCCTTGATGATAATGGACTGAACCTTTAAGCCAGCCCCAATTAAATGTTGTCCTTATAAAAGTTGCCTTGGTCATGGTGTCTGTTCACAGCAGTCAAACCCTAACTAAGATACACATCTTTTGTTATGAGGATGTTTCCAGAGAGCTTTAGTTGAGGGGAGAAGGCCCTCCCTGAGTGCAGGCAGGACCACTCCATGAATTAGAATTAGAGAAGTAATAAAATACAAAATAAGACAACAACAACAACAACAACAACAAAACTGTAGAGGAGGAAGACATCTGAGGACCAGCATCCTTCTCACTCTGCTTCCTGACGTGGATAGCACATGACAGCTCCCTCTTGCTTGTGCCCCATGAAGGACTGTGACCCCACAAAGCCTTCCTTTAGTTGCTTTTGTCTGACACGTTGTTGTTACAGACGTAGGAAAAGCAAGACACAAAGAAAATAAGAAGGGTGCTTTCTCTTTTATTCCCCATCTGCTGAGAAAGGCGAGGAGGAACATTTTTGTCTCATAGAGGCAGGCAATAAGATAGCTCATGCATTGGCTTGAGAGTGCAGCTAGTCATTATTTTAGCATTAATAGCAACACAAGGGAAAATGTGAAAACCAATAGACACTATCCTGCCTTGATACCTTTCAAAACAGGGAGACAAATGTTTCCTCCCAAACACCCTGTTCACATAAGCGCCCCTCTTATCTTTAATATGGAACAAATCACTTAGCGTGAAGATTCCTTTCTTCGGCAGGCTGGGGGGAAATGGACCTCTACTCACTGGGGACAGTGGTGGAGTGGAGGTGCTGTTTGGTATTTGATGAGCAAATGGAGGAGTCAGATAGAAATGAATGGGTGATGAGACGAGATGGAGACAAATTTGTCTGTAGCCATCGCGTCCCCCTCTTAGCTAGAGTCAGAGCTTAATGTGTCGTACTTCTTTAGCTAAGAGGACTCTCCCCTACTCTTTTGTTTCTTCTTTTAAAGGATGTTAGCTTGAGGAGCTAGTTAGTGCTGACACAGAACAGTATTTCGGAGGGCTCTTCATCCCAAGAGCATGCATGCAGTGAACTCTAGCATTCACTACGGAAGGAGTGCCTGCTTCCCACGATGCATCTTTGGTTAGCATACAGTTCTGTGATGATAAGTCATCAGAACAGTCATGTTGTTTTTAGAGCCATTTTTAATTCCAGTGATTGGAAATGATTTTGATGGCAATTAAGTGCATTATCAGAATGACTCAAGGTTGCCAGCCATGGCTCCTCATTAGCTGGCATCTAACCTCATTTCCTGCTTCTCTTTCCAAATTAACTTTACGTCTTACTGAGCGGGCATTGTTTTTCCATGTCTGCAAAGCTCCCTGTGTGCTTATTGTGCTCGGTGAATCCATCCTTAGTAGAAGAGGGTGTGGTCCTCTGGATTGTAATGCAGTTTGATATTAGTGCCACCCAGATAGCGTTGTATCTTCCCCTCTGCCCATGTGTATCAATTTCCACAGACTGGCAGATATCTCTGGATGCTGCTAAGGAGGAGGATAGGGTTGTCACGCTGTGAACACATGGCAGTGAGTGAGTATGATGTTCAGGAAAACTAAGTCTAATTCAAGAAGTCTAATTCAGGAAAACATGATCCTGGATCAAGCTTAGGATTCAAGCGCTGGTTCTGCCTGGATTGGCTGTTAATTATGGGTGTGACTCCTCTCTGAATGAATGATTCCCAACACTGGTTTAATATCTTGAATACTATAATTTAATATCTTGATACTATAACAGGCATGGAGGAGGTCCTCCATCTTTTGTGTGGTCTCATTTGATTCCTGTCCAACCCTGAAGGACTATTGTGACCTTATGTTTGTCCTGAGCCCAGACACCTGATTCTGTGTTGGAATCAAGGATGCTCAGCTAGCATGCCCCAGCACATCCCAGACTCCGCAGCTTCTTCGCAGAGCTCACCGACTTCTGCTCTGTGTACCATGATGCTTCACCAGCAATGAGCTTCTTTCTGTGTTGCTTCATTCCTGCATTTCCCATGCATGAGCAAGAAATAATTATTGTTCTTGCTTAGCCCATAGATTGTGGGAGTTATGACTCGGGCCTAGTGGCGTTCTCTGTAAGGACTGGTGCCAGCAGTGGCACCTACAAAATGTGTTTTCTTGTTGAGTGTATCTTCCCTCGCCAACCCTGTTTGGAGATTCATTTAATGACTGATACTCACACAGTCTACAGAGGTCATAAAGTCTGTTATCTGAGGAGACTGCCCAATGGGGTGAAAATGTAGCCTGAGGGTGCAGAGCAAATATAGGCCAAGAGAACTTTCTGGGAGACACCTGGATTTCTCTTTTTTCTTAAAGGGGAAGAGTGAGACTAAGGTACATGTGTTTAGGAACAGTGCCATTGGGAAGGCCTATCATGGTTCCTTACCTCGTTTATTTGTGTCTTACCAGTGTGCCTTTGCCACCAGGATGGACTGAGTGCTAAGAAACTGAGAGGCAGAACAAACCCTTCTGCCTTTAAGTTGCTTTCCAGGAAGTATTTTTTGTTAAAGTGATAAGAAGAATAACTAATTTAGTGCTATGTAAGACATTGGCCCTCCCTTATGATGAAAACAGGAGGGATTGTCATAAAATATTCTTAGCTAAAACATATTTTAAGGACAGATAAAGCCCACTTAAGTATGCACCTACGTTCTCCCCAGATATCCCCACAGTGTAGTCTGGTGTATTAGTTAGTTAGGATTTCTTTCATTTTCCCAGGATCTACTAAGTCATTTAGCCAGAGTAGCCTATTTTTCTCTCAGAACAAGACGTTTGGAGACATGTAATACAGAACTGGTCTAACTGTTCAAGGAGTCACATCTTGGCTTCTTTCTGCCTCTCCATCCTAGTTGAAGACCCGTGTTCCTCTGGTGGCAGGATGGCCGCTCTGGCTCTAGATCTTGTACCTGTTCTCCAGGCTAGAAAGATAGAGGCAGACAGAGGAGGAAAGTCCATGTTAGGTGAGTCTGGTCCTTTGTGTCAAGAAAACAAGAGTGCCACGGAAGCCCTGTTCACTAACACCCGTTAATATTCATTGGTTAAAATGGGGTCACAAAAGTCTTATTTCTGGTAGCAAGACATGTGGGGATGAGGGATGCTGAGTGGGAATTTCCCAATGTATGGCTCTAAACTCATTACTTCTCCATAATCTTACATGCACCTCTTCGCACATGAGGAACCTGCAGTGACCTTCAATAGAAAGGAAGCATACTCTTTTTTTTTTTTTTTTTTTTGAGACAGGGTTTCTCTGTGTAGCCCTGGCTGTCCTGAAACTCACTTTGTAGATCGGGCTGGCCTCGAACTCAGAAATCCACCTACCTCTGCCTCCCAAGTGCTGGGATTAAAGGCATGAGCCACCACACCCGGCTGGAAGCATACTCTTATGCCAGTTACTTTTGTGCCATGGTGGCAACATACTTGACCAAAACCACTTGGGAAAGAAATATTTCCTTTGTATTGCTGTTTCAGAGGGTTCATGCCATGCCAGGGAGAGCGTCATGGTGACAGGAGTATGTGGTAGAGGCTTGGTGGACAAGAAGAGGGGAGAAGGAGTGTAGGGAGGGATCAGGCAAGACTCACTTCTATGAGTGTGTACCCTGTTTTGGACTTTCTCCCACCAGGCTCTAGCTGCTACCCTGCCCTATATCCCAACAATGTCATCATATTATGAATCCATTGAGGAATTAACCTATTCATTAGGTCAGAGCCCCTGGGATCTTATTGACTCTAAAGACACCTCACAGACACACCAAGATACATCATTTCCTCATCTCCTGGACTGTTCTCAATTCAATCATACTGACACTATCGACCATCAGAACCCTAGACATTGCTTGGCAGTTTATTTCTTTCCATCAGTTTGACTTGGTAATTCTTTTTCCTGTCAGTTATATGTTTGTTAATTTACTCTGTTCAGTTCCTGTCTGTTTCCCTAGAGCTCACGAGTACTGCAACATTAAACCTTCTTTCCTTGGTACATTAGGCATTTAGGTTATATATTTTCACTCTGACATCGGATATTTAAATGTATACTATTGTAATGCTTATGTAATGATGTGAAAAGTTGTTTTTTTTTTTTTTAATATAAGGCATGTTCTATGTGAGCAATTGCTGGGGTTTCACTGTGGAAATCCATTTTTTTTCCTCCTAGTATCTCTGGAACATTGAGTAAGATAACGTGCTCCTGTTGTAACACCAAAACGTTGCTGATTTTTGACTGTTTTGCATTGAAGTCAACCCATGTTATACCATTGCTTTTGTTGTTAAAGCAGAGGATGCAGGAGGTAGTTGAATTTGTTGGTGTGACTGCTTTTGGGCTTTGTGGTGACATAGTCCTGTTGTGACATGGATCCTTTTGCTTTGCTTGGCTCTCACCCAGACCTTTTGTTATTTACCATTGTCAGTGTTCTGGCTGCTAAACACTCTGCTATCCCCTGTAATGATTTTACTTGTAAGGTCCATCTGGGACCCACGGGTCTTAGAACTGTATCTTCACCAAGAGTGGGCTGGTGTGCATCTAGACAGTTACAAGGAAAACGTCGCACTTTCATGTTGGGAAGCCATGACTCACCCTTGGCACACTCAGTGGGGTGAGCTTTGCTCCTCTTTTTAAGACTGCATTCCAGAAACTTCAGGTTGTTGGAAGTGGAGTTTGGTAAAGATAGCCTTGTTGTTAAACTTCCTTTGAGAACTAGTAAAAGAAACAAGCAAACCCCTAGCATTCAAACAAAAGCAGAGGCCATGTTAGACAATATGTGTTGACCGTTTAAGAGGAGAGAGACTTGAGAGCCTGATGTCGTCATTCATTTAGCTAGTGAGGGTTTTGGGAGGTGTTTGCTCCTCATCCCACATATGCTACATGAGAGCCTAACCGTCTCAAAACTCAACGCCTGCCCACAAGGGTGTGTGTGGAACGCTCACAAGAGCAAGTCGCAAGAAAACATCACTTGGTATCCATAAACATGCCCTTCCATATAGTGTCTTCTCACTGTCACAGGGCTCCCTGCTTACCTCCTTCTGGTGGCTTCCCAGTGATCAGTATATTAAAGTTACTAGTCATTGCCAGAACTCTATAGCCTTATCCCACCTGGTCCATGACATCATCTCTTGCCATATTCCTTCCTTCCTATGTTGGTTACAATGTCATTCTTGCTGTTGCTCAAGGAATGTCCCCACCTCTGTTTTGTGGTCCCCTCTGTCTGAGACACTCTTCTTTGAGGAACTCTTCCGTTTCATGGGATGTTGCTTCAGTGCCTATTTTCTAAGCACCCTCTTTCCACTACACAGGTCTCTCTCTATATACTGAATTGCCATTCTTACCTGCATCCAAGATTATCCAGTTTTTTCGTTATATTTTTATACTGTTTATTGTTTCACATGGAGAGTTCTTACAGTTACAGCCCCTGAATGATAAAGATGTCTACTGTACAGTACCTACTAAGAGAATATTTATTAAGCCAGTGAATGGGCTCTATATATGAGACGGGTATGGGGGTCTATTTTTTTTTTTTTTGTATTAACAGCCAGGTCTTTGATGTCCAGAAATAATGACAGGTGCCTCATATCAATTGCCACATGACACTCCGAGCCTTGTTTCAAGTGCATTGCCAGTATTAATTCATTATTTAAGGTGCCTTTGAGGTAAAGGTCCTGTTATTTCCCCCTATGTTCAGGGGCTAGGAAATGGAGACTATTTGGGCAGCTAGGTCAGTGACATGTAGGTAGAGCCTAAAGAATCCAGAGTGTCTCAACCTATGTTCTTAGCCATTGTTTCTGCTTCCCTTTTCCTCCTGTTGGACACTGAGTAAATACTGACCCAATGAAATGAATCGTTAATAAAAGGCTATGGAGTAGGGCTGGGAAGATGCCTGGTTTGTTATGTATTTGCTATATAAGTGTGCATATAAGCATGAAGACCCACCTCACACCCATCCAACTACTCACCCAACTCCCCACCCACCCACCCACCCACCCACCCAAACAAACAAACAAACAAACAAGCAACAAGAGAAAAATAGGTTATAAGAAGTACATCTTTAATGCCAGATAAAGAGGAGTCCTGGGGCTGGCTGGCCAGCTGGTCTAGCAGAATAAATAATCCACAGGTTTAGTGAGCGAATTTGTCTCAAAAAATAGTATGGCTAGATCAGGGACCGTGCTTGGTGTTGATCTCTGGCTTCCATATGCTTGTGTACCTGTAAACACAAGCGTGTACACACATGTCCGTGTGGGGAAAAATAGTGAGAGAATGGAGGAGCATAATGAAAGGTACTCACCGTGTTACATAAATGAGAAGTAGAATAGAGATTCTCAGACTGAGTCATCTCAGGCATGGAGAGATCAGCCGCCCCCCCCCTCCCCCATGCCTCTCAGTCTTGTTTCAAAGGAGAGATGGGATTCACTGGGGACTTAGAATAGTTCCTTCCAGTAGGCAAGGATGAGGCAAAAGGGGGGCATCCTGAGGATTGAAAAGGGAATGATAAGTCACGTGTATTAAACATATCTTTAAACAGACCAGAACGTTAAGGAGGAGCCACACCACAGCTGCACCTTCCTGTAGTCAAAATAGTAGAGGCTCATGCCTGTTAACACTGGGAGATTTATTTTTAGGAAGGTAGCAGGTGGAGGTTTTTTCCTCTCCTTTTGCTTAATTCTGTAGTAGATAATAATAATAATTAAAGCTAATGGAGATAAAAACATTGTGACACTCCAGCCTCATATCTATTTGACATTGTAAATTAGAGTATTACTCACTTGGAAATCATGTCGCCTCGTATATTATTACCATGTTCTCGCAAAGGGCTCACGTGACTCACAATTGGACCTTTGTGTTTCCCTTGAAGAACCCTTGGTTTTCCTGAGAAGGGAGCAGAGTTTATTAAGGAGGAATTACTTCAGAATACTACTGGGAAGCAAGCTGGAGTTTTAGATCCAAGAGGCTTAGCTAGGCTAATCTTGAATATGAGATGAAGTACGGTGTTTTTTGTTTTTTCTTTTGTTCTCTTTTTCTTCTCAGTGCTCACAGGAACTGAAGGTCTCACTATTGGTGGTTTGTTTACTCCTGAGTGTGTGTGTGTGTGTGTGTGTGTGTGTGTGTATGTGTATATGTGTATGCATGTGTGTATGCAGCTATTCACATGTGGGTATATATACATTTCTGTATGTGTGTGTGTGTGTAGCTACTCACGTGTGGATACATTCTCTCTCTCTTTCTCTGTATGTGTAGGTCACAGGACAACCTTGGCTATCAGTCTTTAGAGGTTGTTCACTGCCCCCCCCCCCCAGGGCCTTTTATGGCTTGGTACTCACTGATTAGGTTAAGTTAGTTGACATAGAGTCCCAGGAACTACCGGTCGTCTCTGCCTCCCCAATGCTGGGATTATGAATGGGTACTACCATACCTGCCTTGTTTACATAATTTCTGGGATTGAACTCAACTTCTCACCCATGGAAGGCAAGTCAATGCTTGATGTATTTCCTTAGCTTTGATTCAATTTTAATGGATAGTGATGAAAATCTCAGAATGTTCATAAACTACATTAATGAATTTAGATGACTGAGGAGTCGGGTCTAGTAAGCCTGAAAACTTGATCATGGGTATATACTGATTTTAATGCCAACCCGAAGATCTCATACCAATTCTAAACCTTAACCTGGAGTCCTGGTAGCTTGGTGAGTTATACTCCTTATCCCAGCTCTGAGAGGAGCAACCACTGGGACCCCTGAGATGAAAGATGCAGTTTGCCTTGGGAGCCTAGAAAAGGGCCCTTTGACTCTGCAGCTATGAAGGTTCATTTCTGTTCTTCCCTGAATTAATTACTTAATAGGAAGGTCGGTTTCAGTAAGAAAGGAATGGAGATGTGGCTTAAGAGTCAAAGGCAGGAAAGCCATCAGACCCAGGCCTGGGAACCAGCACAGTGCCATAGTAAATTATTTAAAGTTGTTATAGAGACAGTTCAGATCCAAAGGAGGGGGGCATTAGGACCCCCCCCCCCATGCCGCAAGAGAATTGTCAAAGCTTGTATGACTGTCTGTTTTTAGTCTGCCACAGGGAGTTAACATCCTTCAGATCAATATATGGATCAAAAGAATTTAAGAGATCTGAGAAGGAAATATGGGTTTTAAACAAAAACTTCCGTCCCATAATAACTGAAGAAAGACATGCAATAGAAACTATAAATGCATTGTATTTATCAGCAGGACTATCTATCCATTATTTGACTTCCATGGAAGGAGAGCTTAGTCTAGGACTGGGAAGTCTGTCTATTTAAGTGAGAAATTTTGTTTTTATCTTTGTCCTAAGTATTTTTTTTAATTGATTTTCTCCTTGGTAAAACTTTCCAATGAATCATGTTGATTTTTGTTGGGAGAGTTAATGAGGTGGGAAGGGGGAAGTCTGCCTCCCTCCATGATTCATGAGGGACAAAGGTTTCTACCCCAAATCTGTCATGCCTCAGGACAAAGTAGAGGGGCTGGGGACCTGCTCTATGGCCAGGGTGTAACATAGCATGGCCTTCACTTCCTCTCAGGATGGTAACACAGGTTATTGCCTCAGTCACTAATGTTAGATGCAGAAAGTATTAAAAGGCCCTGGGAATGTAGCCTTGTGTGTGTGTGTGTGTGTGTGTGTGTGTGTGTGTGTGTGTGTGTGTAGGAGGAGGAGGAGGAGGATGGAGATTAAATACGCGTGTCCATTTTGACTTCTAATCCACGTGCAGTATCATTGATAGGAGAGTGAGTTGACCTGCCAAGGTCCACAGTGAAAAGATCCTTGCATGTGTCTGTGTTGCTGATTCAAGATGTCTGCTTCCTGATGAGACAGCCATGCAGGTCACAGAGAACTCCAGCCACTTGTTTCTAAAGGTCTGAAAAAAGGCAGGAGTGAGACCATTGTTTTGTATTGGGTGATACCTGGTTGTCTGGGAGCAGAGAGAAAGCACTGTCTGGTGTATTCCTCGTATATCACTCATGCATTAGAGCAGCATGTGGATCAGGACCTCAGAACAGGCAGGAAGGTTAATTCTGCACATGTTCCACTTAACTTTGGAGCTGATGGATCCTGACAGATGCAGCCTACAGTGGTGGGGCAGCTAATGGCACAGGCAATGAAGTCAGACTCGATATGTGGAAATCTTAGCTCTCTTGCTTGAGAGTTGTGGAGACATCTCAACTGTGCAGCGGAGGTAAGAAGAGTTAGTGTTACGAGCATGAACTGCATATTGTAGCCACACAGATATAGCAGGTGCTACAGTGTGATGGTAGTTGGAAGCATCAGAGTTTGTATTCTCGAGGGCTGTTCCTAACGAGCTCTGCACAAAACCATAGGAAGAAATGGATGCATGCTTTCTGCGTGGATTTCATTCAATCTCTGGAGGACAAACTGAAAGCAGGCACCGCTCCCATGGATGGTGAACATTCCTAAAACATGCAGCACACACAGGGCAGTAACCAGGCTTTAATGAATGGGTAACTTCTCTCCGTAGTGTGCACAGAGCTCCTAGTTTGGGGCTGGTGGCATTGGAGATGCCCTGTTGTTCTCCAACTCCTCTAGTAAATCAATTGGAGGTGACATGGTGTGCATTGTGTAGGGTGATAATCAGGTGTTTGTGATTTAGCTCTGGGGCAGGTGGCCTTGTGCTGTCAGAGAAGAAGAGGGTAAGGACAGTGACAGAGGATGGTGAAATTCAGAGTCCTCATCCACATTCAAAGTCCTGTGGTCCAGCAAGGATGTAGCTCAGTTGGTAGAGGGCTTTTCTGATTTGTATGAGGCCATGGGTTTGATTCTCAGAAATACACACTCTCACCCCCCCCACACACACACGAGAGAGAGAGAGAGAGAGAGAGAGAGAGAGAGAGAGAGAGAGAGAGAGAAACAGAGACAGAGAAAGAGACAGAGGCAGAGAGCCTGAGAGAGAGAAAAGAGGGACACAAACAGAGACAGACTAAGAGACAGAAAGATAGAAAAAGAGAGAGACAGAAAGGAGAGAGAGAGAGAGAGAGAGAGAGAGAGAGAGAGAGAGAGAACTGCAGATGTGGAGTGTGTGAGGCACAGCAAATTACAGGTTACAAAAGTTGAAGCAACAGGCCCTGTGTGGAATGTGACAGTCCTAGTGTCTTCCAAGAGCAAATCACCAAGGTTCCTCATTGGCTATTAAATGGGCACATCCCCTGGGAGTAGACAAACTTTGCTATCTACTGTAACTTTTCTACAGGAGTAATCCACAGGACTCTATTTTCTCCTTTCTGTCTCCACATCACATGTATGTCATCTATGTCTAGATATTGACAAAGGGGGAAGCTCTTATATTTTGTAAGGGCACATATGTAGCATGCATTTCAGATTAACTACTGATGTAGACTTGTAAATATGTATTCTAAACTGAGTAAGTACCAAGCCCTTACCAGGTGGTTGGGGAATTCTCACTCATTCAGCACACTAGTACAAGACACAGTGTCCTCCTCCTCCTCTTCCTCTTTCTCCTCCTCCTCCTCCTCCTCCTCCTCCTCTGAGTTACTGTCATCTTTCTCCTCCTTCTTGATGTAAATGCACATAGGTGTGTAGATCAGAGGCCAACCTCAGTTGCTTTCCACATTTTAAAGTGTGAGACAGGGTCTTTCATTGGCCCACAACGTCGACAAAGTAGTCTGGGCTAGTTTGCTAGCCTGGCATAATGATCTGCTTGTCTCTGCCTCCTATCTCAGCATAGCTCTGATTACAAGCATGCGTCACTACGCTTGACTTTTTTTATATGAGCTTTTGGGATCACACTCGGGTCCTCAGGCTTTTGAAGCAAGTGCATTATGAACTCAGCCTCAGGAGGGCCCTTCCTTCTTTCCCACCATCTCCATCTTTTCTTGAGACTCTTGGCTAGAGGGAACAAAGCTGTCTTAAGTGAAAGAAGTGTGGCTTATAATAGACTTCTCTGAAAGCCATAGGAGCTTTAGAAGAATGTCTCAGGCAACTCTGCTTTCTCTCTGCAGCTTCCCACTTAGAGAACGAAGCTCTCTGTGGCTGTGCTGCATTTCCATGATGGCTCTCACAGGGTCTCTTATCCCCGCCACCCTGAGCCCAGTGTCTTGTGTCTGCTGTAGCTGATGGTCTGTTTACCTTTGGAACTTCTTTTTGCCTTACGTAGTCTCTCTCTTGAGATTTCCCCGAACCTCTGTTACAACAGACTTCTGTAATGAGGGTCAGGTGGGTTTCAAAGTCAACTGAGCTACAGGATAAATGGAGGTGAGAGAGCAGAGCTCCTGGTTCATGGAGTGATGGTTCATACAAGAGGCAAGGAAACACTTCTCCGTATGAAAAGGTTGCCAAGCCTGCTTGGACGTTAATAAGCTTTCATAATTGCTGGCTTTTCCAGGATCTACCTGTGGGGAAGGAAGTATTTGCATTTAACTGTATTGTAAATACTTAGTATCTGCTTTCCTGTTACTATTTGGGTAGCCTTTGCCGCCCATTTCCTCACAAGTTTCTTTTGTTTGCTAAGGGTTGCTTCCTGTGTTCTTGTTTCCCATTATGCTCCTTTAATAAGAGTTTTGCCATCTCCATAGAGAACACTTGCTCTGTCTTCATTCAGGCCTCTCCTTTAACCTAGTTATGGGCTTGCCCCATTTTTCTCTCTTGTCACTTAAGATGATCTGGGTGTGCTTTTGAAGTATGGTTTCCTGTATCTCGGGCTGGTCCTGACTTTATACTATGCTGCTTAGGATGATTTTGATCTTTCTGTTTTTATCTTTGAGTGTTGGGATGACAGGCATTTGCCACCAGGCCTGGTTTATGCAGGGCTGGGGACTGAACTCAGGGCTTGTGTGTGCTAGGCAAGTACTCTGCCCACTGATATATCTCCTCTTGTCTCTTTTATGGAGTTACTTTTCTTCACATGATTTCATTGCAGTCTACATTTTTTTGCATCTATCTGTTTACTCTGTGTGCTCCTCTACTAGAATTTTTGTTCTATGAGAATGCAGTCTCTTCTCTTTAAGATGGAGTATAGCCAGATTTCCCTGGCTGGCATTGAACTCTTGGGAACGATGATTCTTTGGCCTCAGATCCTTGGAATGCTGGGACCCCCAGGCCTGTGTCACTGTTTCAAGCAGTAGGCAATGGTTTGTCAGTTTCCTTTTCACTGATGGAACCACTTCACTGCCACATCTAAAATAGAGGTTGGCAGACTATGTCTCAAAGATCAGATCTGATGGATGACTTATCTTTATCCTGAGAATGATGACTTTTACATTATTAAAGGGTTAAAAGAAAAGGGGGAAGAAATCCCTTGGAGTCTGGATGGGGTATAACTGAGCTAGTAGAATGCTTGCCTAGTACACATAAGGTCCCAACACTGTGAAAACCAGGCATGGAGGTATGCCTGTGGTCCCAGCATTTAGGAAGTGGAGGCGGAGGCAGAGGTGTGAAATCAGACCTTCAAGGCAGTTTTAGAAATAGGGGGAGTGTGAGGCCAGTTTGCACTAGAAATCCTATCTTTTAAAAAGAAAACCAAAAATCTAAAGCAAAAGCATATGATTCAAAACTACATGGCCACAAATCACCAAATATTTTATTACTTGGTACCTTGAGTTAAACATCTGCTCACGCTTGACCTGGAACAGTGACTGGCTATTAATCAGGGCCTTCCAATTGAGTAAACGCATCTTGGGTCACTCAGTTTTGGATTCTATAAGTGTTCTTTTTCTTCTCTTAGGTCCTTGATCTAACCTAGAATAATGTCTTGTAAGCATTTGCTATTTAGTATACTTTCTTGAGTAAAGCCCTTGTACTGGCTGGAATATGCCTAGTCCAAGGAGTGCCATTATTTAGAGGTGTGGCATCATTGGAAAAAGTATGTCACTTTGGGTGTGGGGTCTAAGACCCTCGTCCTAGTTGTCTGAAAGCTAGTCTCCTATCTGCCTTCATAACAAGAGGTGGAAATCTTGGCTCATCCAGCCCCATATCTGTCTGAAAGCTGCCATTGCTCCTGCCTTGATGATTGATAATGGGTGGAACCTCTTGACTTGTAAGCCAGTCCCAATTAAATGTTGTCTTTTTATAAGAGTTGCTTTGGTCACGGTGTCTGTTCATAGCAATGAAACCCTAACTAAGACAGCCCTAAAATCATAAACACCCATTCTTGACCCTGAGTACAATAATTGTGATGTGTTTGCTCATCCCTCAGAGTCACAGCACTTAACCCATCAATATCCATAAAGGCATCTAGACCCATCACTTCACAAAATGAGGCTAGAGGAGGAAAGTGTTTGAGTTCTACACTGCAACATGGTGGCTATAGCTAACAGAACCATAATGTACCTCTAAAATGTCCTAAGAGAACAAATATCTTACAAATATCTCCTCCCCACAAATATGACAATTATGTATAGTGATTAGGTTTCTTGGTTTAGTCATCCCACAATGTATAATTATTGGAAAACATTATGTCATATACCATAAGTATATACAATTTCTTTTTATCAGTTTGAAAACAATTCAAGGGGCTAGAGAGATGGTTCCATTGGTAAAGGATCTAAATTTCATCCCTAGCACCCACATGAAAAAGCCAGCTGCAGTGGCAGGTATATGTAATTGCAGCCCTAGGAACTTAAAGACAGGAGGATCTCTAGGCCTGGCTGGCCAGCCAACTTAGATGAATTAGTGAGCTCCAGCTCAGTAAGAGACCCTGTATTAAAAGAGAAGGTGGTAACTGATTGAAGAAGACATCTGGCTTCCATACATAGGTATACACACACACACACACACACACACACACACACACCACACACACAGACACACACACACACAGCACATAATCAAATAATAATATAAAACCCCAAGTGATATCTGAATCTACATCAAAAGACTATTACTGCACAAAAGATCATTATATTCCTTTTTTTTAATTAGAGAAATTCTTCATTTACATTTCAAGTGTTATCCCAAAAGTCCCTTACACCCACCCCTTGCCCTGCTCCCCTACCATGCCCCTCCCACTATTTGGCCCTGGCATTCCCCTGTACTGGGGCATATAAACATTGCTAGACCAAGGGCCTTTCTTCCTGAATAATGGCCAACTAGGCCATCTTCTAATACATATGCAGCTAGAGACATGAGCTCTGGGGGTTCTGATTAGTTCATATTGTTGTTCCATCTATAGGGTTGCAGACCCCTACAGCTCTTGGGTACTCTCTAGCTCCTACATTGGGGACCCTGTGTTCTGCCCTATAGATGGTTGTGAGCATCCACTTCTGTATTTATCAGGGACTGTCAAAGCCTGCCAGGAGACAACTATATCAGGGTCCTTTCAGCAATATCCTGCTGGTGTGTGCAGTAGTGTCTGCATTTGGTGGCTGATTATATGATGGACCACCCGGGTGGGGCACTCTCTGGATGGTCCATCCTTTTGTTTAGCTCCAAACTTTGTCTCTGCACCTCCTTCCATGCATATTTTAATCCCTATTATAGGGAGGAATGAAGTATCCATGCATTGGTCTTTCTTGATTTTCTTGTGTTTTGGAAATTGTATCTTGGGTATTCTAGGTTTTTGGGCTAATATCCGCTTATCAGTGAATGCATATTAAGTGACTTCTTTTGTGATTGGGTTACCTCACTCAGGATAATATCCTCCAGATACATTCATTTACTCAAGAATTTCATAAATTCATTGTTTTTGAGTGTTCCTCTTTCTCCACATCCTCGCCAGCATCTGCTGTCACCTGAATTTTTGATCTTAGCCATTCTGACTGGTGTGAGGTGGAATCTCAGGGTTGTTTTGATTTGCATTTCTCTGATGATTAAGGATTTCGAACATTTTTTAAGGTGCTTCTCAGCCCTTTGGCATTGTTCAGTTGAGAATTCTTTGTTTAGCTCTATGAACAAAGCCATCTTACATAAACAACCTAAGCAAGATTTTAATTATTTAGGCTCACAGGTTCCAAACCATCAGTCGATTATGGTGGGGAAAATGTGGCAGAACATTTCACACATGTGGCCAGGAAGTGGGACATAGCAGGAAGAGGCAAGGACAAGATGTAGCTCTCAAATACACATCCCCTGTGATGACTCTCTACAACTTCATAACATCTCCTACATCTTACCACCTCTCAATAATCTCATCAGACTATGAATTGCTAAGGATTTAAACATTCTATTAGGCCAGAGCCCCCATGAGCTGATTGTTTTTGGAAATACAAGTTCAGAGGTCTGTGTTACTAATTTCCCAGGAGTTTCCTCCATCAAAATTAATCATTTTTCGTGGTACTTTAAGTGTTCAAAAGAGAAAAACCAGGCTGAGGGTGTAGTACAGTTGGCAAGGTATTAGACTAGCATATATGAAGTCCTGGGGTTGGATCCTAGCACCAAATAGAACTGGAATTGGTGATATATACCCATGATACCACTTGGGAGGCAAAGGCGAGGGGGCAGTCAGAAGTTTAAGATCCTTCATAATCATGTAGTGAGGTCAATGTAGGATACATGGGAACCTGCCTTACAATACAAATGAAGGAAATAATTTGTAGTGTGGAAATGAAGGTGGTATCTTGATTTTTGCTTCAACTCTATGGGATATACAGTGTACTTTTGCAATATATTTTTTTTCTGAAGCTCCTTGAGGTGTTTGTTTGAAAAGTGTGGCTACTCTGATTTTCTAGCTCATATTCATTTGGTCAGAGTTGCTACAGGGAGACCCCAGGAGTTTATATTTCTAAGAAGTTCCACCTGACATTATGATATCCACTGAGTTAAAGAAATCACTGTTCTGAATTCACCTATTGAGTGAATGGGAGGAAGGAAGGAAGGAAGGAAGGAAGGAAGGAAGGAAGGAAGGAGAAAGTTGAAGCTGACCATGTCTGTACAGTGTAAGACACTGATGTCATCATGGACTCACTCCAGTCTAGTGCTTCTCTAGCTCCAAAGTCACTTGAACCATACCCAAGGGTCTTGTTAAAATATCCATTCAGGAGTAGTTCTCAGTCCCCATTTTTAACAGGCTGCTGGGTAAATCTGATGTGAGGTCTTTTGGAAGCACCTTCAGTACAGAAAGGGTTAGTTAGACCAGGATCTTGCCTTTATCTTAAAGGGTCAGATAGTAAAACTATTTGCCTTTGTGGGCCACCCATCCTCTATAGTAATGATTTAACTCTGCCATAGTATTGAGAAAGCAGCCATAGCTAATACATACATGAGTGGATACACAGGCATTCCAACAAAACTTTAACACATGTCCAGCTGGATTTGGCTTATTGGTCATAATTTGCTGATTCCTGGAGCTGTGCTGACCACTGTTCTTCAGTCACTCAGCAGCTCCAGGTGACAGGTGGTTGGCTAGATGTCTCCATTTGCTTGTGTTAGTGTGTAATCCCCAAGACTGATGATCTAGAAGGCTGAAGGCTATCTAAACAATACACAGCTGTCAAGTGGAAGAGTCAGGAACCCTGGCCTCTGGGCTCCAATCTGTGTGTTTCTTCTTTGCATTTGGCAGGATACATGGTAATTATGATGGCTTGTGTTGACTGTTGAGTTGATAGAATCTAAAATCACTCTGGAGACATATCTCTGGACATCTCTGCAAGGGATTTTCTATATTAGATTAACAAGAATACCAAACTGTGTTTGGGACCATGTAATGGGCCACTTCATGTCCAGAGGTTCTAGAATGCATAAGAAAGAGAAAGCAAGCTGAGCAGGACCATTCATGTCTCTGTGTTTACTGTGGATGTGACCAGCAGGTCTCCTGCTCCTATCTCCATGCTGTCCTTGCCTGCTGCCATTTCTTCCTCACAATGATGGACTGTACCCCCTTGAACTGTGAGCCAGGGTAGGCCTTCCTGTGATGGTTTTTATATGCTTGCTCTAGGAAGTGGTACTATTAGGAAGTGTAACCTTGTTGGAGTAGGTGTGATCTTGTTGGAAGACATGTGTCACTGTGCGGGTGGATTTTGAGACCTTCCTCTTAGCTGCCTGGAAGCCAGTTTTTTTCCTGTTTGTCTTTGGAACAAGATATAGAACTCTTAGCTCTTCCTGTGCCATGCCTAGATGCTGCTACCCTCCCATCATGATGATAATGCATTGAAACTCTGAATCTATAAGCCAACAATTAAATGGCCCGTATAAGAGTTGCCGTGGTCATGGTGTCTCTTTATAGCAGTAAAACCCCAACTAAGAAACTTCCCCTCTTTAAGTTGCTTTCATCAGGTGTTTTGTTATGTTAGGGTCCCAGAATCACTGAACAAAGGCCAAAGACTCAAATAGTATGCAAAGACAAAGAGAATTTATTCTGCAGAAATTACCAGTACGTACGGGTCAACCATTCATGAAAATGGCAACCACGATTGAAGGTGTGCAAGTCTTTTATAGGAAACTAGGGAAATTCTAGCAAAGGTTAGGTAATCAAAAACCTCATTGTCGGGGTTGGGGAAGTTACATGGGTCAGTTTTTGATTGGCTGCTATGTTAGTTTTACTATATTTGGTGAGGACTTGAGAAAATTCCAGGAACAGACTCAGCTCTAGCTTCAGGATTTCCCTCAGCCAGATGTTCTAGTAACTGACTCAGCTCTGAGCTTATTCTCCCTTTGTCAGATGCATCAATGATTTTAAGCTCATTGTCAGTAGCTCCCTCTGGGGAGCCCAATCTGCTTCCCTGGGAAACTGAGACTTCAGTTCCATTCCCCAGGCTTTTGTTTTTTGGGAGGGATCTCTCAGTTACACTATAGATCTTTCTTTGGAAATAGCCTTCCTTTTGAGTGACTAATGGACTAGAGCCTCCAGAAAATGTAGTTTAGTCCTCTCTGTTTGTTCTGCCTGGGAGAGCACCTGGCATATAGTAGGTACTTAGTAAAATCACACAAACAAAAACAAAAATCCAACTCTGTGGTGGAAGATTGAACCTAGGTGTGACACATGAGTAAATATTTATTTATTTATTTATTTAAATCATCAAAATCATTTATAATAGTTAAATGCCTCTTAAATATACATGATATCTTCTGAAGCTAAAAGTAATATGTACTCAACCAGTTTTTAAAATCTGTTAGGAACATTAAACATGGTAGAAGTTGAAAAAAAAATCCCTTATGAAGTACTCTTTCATAGGAAATTGTGAAAAGTTCCTGATTAGACAAAAACTGTTCCATCTCTAAGGGAGAATACTCAGGGTAACTGTGGCTTCATAGAATGAATTGGGTAGTATTCCTTCTGTTTATTCTGTCATTTTGTGGAATAGTTTGAAGAGTATTGGTGTTAGGTTTTCTTTGAAGGTCTCATAGAATTCTTCTCTAAACCCATCTTGTCTTAGGCTTTTTTTGGTTGGGAGACTTTTAATGACTGCTTCTATTTCTTTAGGGGTTATGGGACTGTTTAGATGGTTTATATGATCCTGATTTAACTTAGGTATCTGTCTAGAAAATTGTCTATTTCATCCAAAATTTCCAGTTTTGTTGAATATAGGCTTTTGTAGTAGAATCTGATGATTTTGTGAATTTCCTCTATTTCTGTTGTTAAATCTCCCTTTTCTTTTCTGATTTTGTTAATTTGGATACTGTCTCTGTACCCTCTGGTTAGTCTGCCTAAGGGTTTACCTATCTTGTGGATTTTCTCAGAGAACCAGTTCCTGGTTTGGATGATTCTTTGTATAGTTCTTTTTGTTTCTACTTGGTTGATTTCAGCCCCAAGTTTGATTATTTTCTGCTGTTTACTCCTCTTGGGTATATATGCTTCTTTTTGTTTTAGACCTTTCAGATATGCTGTCAGTCTGCTAGTGTATGCTCTCTCCAGTTTATTTTTGGAGACACTCAGAGCTGAGTTTTCCTCTTAGGACTTCTTTCATTGTGTCTCATAAGTTTGGCTATATTGTCCCTTCATTTTCATTAAATTCTAAAAAGTCTTTGATTTCTTTATTTTTTCCTTGACCAAGTTATCATTGAGTAGAGTGTTGTTCAGCTTTCTGTTGTTTTTGAAGATCAGTCTTAGTCTGTGATGATCTGATAGACTGTGTGGAATTATTTCAATCTTCTTGTATTTGTAGAAGCCTCTTTTGTGACTGATTATATGGTCAATTTTGGAGAAGGTACCATGAGGTACTGTGAAGAAGGTATACTTTTGTTTTAGGATGAAATGTTCTACAGATATCTGTTAAATCCATTTGGTCCATAACTTCTGTTTGTTTCAATGTGTCTCTGTTTAGTTTGTGTTTCCATGATCTATCCATTGATAAGAGTGTGGTGTTAAAGTCTCCCACTATTATTGTGTGAGGTACAATGTGTGCTTTGAGCTTTTGTAAAGTTTCTTTTATGAATGTTAGTGCCCTTGTATTTGGAGCATAGATGTTCAGAATTGAGAGTTCTTTATGGTAGATTTTTCCTTTGATGAGTATGAAGTATCCTTCCTTATCCTTTTTGATAACTTTAGGTTGAACGTTTAGTTTATTTTATATTAGAATGGGTACTCCAGCTTGTTTCTTGGGACCATTTGCTTGGAAAATTGATTTCCAGTCCTTTACTCTGAGATATTGTCTTTCTTTGACTCTGAGGTGCATTTCCTGTATGCAGCAAAATGTTGGGTCCTGATTATGTATCCAGTCTGTTAGTCTATGACTTTTTATTGGGTAATTGAGTCCATTGATGTTAAGAGATATTAAGGAATAATGATTGTTGCTTCCTCTTATTTGTGATTTTATTTTTATGTTTGTGTGGTTATTCTTTTGGGTTTGTTGAAAGATTATTTTCTTGGTTTTTTTTTTTTTTTTTGTGTGTGTGTGTGTAGTTTCCCTCCTTGTGTTGGTGTTTTCCATCTATTATCCTTTGCAGAGCTTGATTTGTAGAAAGATATTGTATAAATTTGTTTTTGTCATAAAATATCTTGGTTTCCTCCATCTATGGTAATTGAGAGTTTTGCTGGGTATAGTAGCCTGGGGTGGCTTTTGTGTTCTTTTAGGGTCTGTATAATATCTGCCCAGGATTTTCTAACTTTCATAATCTCTGGTGAGAAGTCTTGTATAAATTCTGATAGGTCTGCCTTTATATGTTACTTGACTTTTTTCCCTTACTACTTTTAATATTCTTTCCTTGTTTTTTGCATTTAGTGATTTGACTACTATGTGTCAGGAGGAATTTCTTTTCTGGTCCAATCTATTTGAAGTTCTGTAGGCCTTTTGAATGTTTATAAGCATCTCTTTCTTTAGGTTAGGGAAGTTTTCTTCTATTGTTTTGTTGAAGATATTTACTGCCCTGTAAGTTGGGAATCTTCACTCTCTTCTATCTCCTTCTATATCTCTTCTATTATCCTTAGGTTTGGTCTTCTCAGTGTGCCCTGGATTTCCTGCATGTTTTAGGTTAGGAGCTTTTTGCATTTTGCATTTTCTTTGACTGTTTTATCAATGTTTTCTATGGTATCTTCTGCACCTGAGAAATTCTCTTCTTTCTCTTGTATTCTTTTGGTGATGCTTGCATCTATGACTCCAGTCTGTTTCCTAGGTTTTCTATCTCCAGAGTTGTCTCCCTTTGTGATTTTTTTTATTGTTTCTGTTTTCATTTTTAGATCCTGGATGGTTTTGTTCATTTCCTTCACCTGTTTGGTTGTGTTTTCCTACAATTCTTTAAGGGATTTTTGTGTTTCCTCTTTAAGGGCTTCAAGCTGTTTACCTGTATTCTCCTGTATTTCTTTAAGGGAGTTATTAATGTCCTCCTTAAAGTCCTCTAACATCATCATGAAATATGATTTTAAATCATATGTGATTTTGCTTTTCTGGTGTGTTGGGGTAACCAGGGTTAGCTGTGGTGTGAGAACTTGGTTCTGATGATGCCAAATATCCTTGGTTTCTGTTGCTTATATTCTTGTCCTTGCCATCTGGTTATCTCTGGTGTTAGCTGGTCTTGCTGTCTCTGACTGTGGCTTGTCCCTGTTGTATCAGAATTCCTGGGAGACTGGTTCTCTCTGGGAGGAATTTGGGTATGGACAGCTGTGGCACAGCTGGGGTGCAGATGGAAACTGGAAGAATCCTGTCCCTTGGTTCCTGTGTCCTGAGGATACCAGCAGATTCCTCTGAGCAGAAGTGGTGGTTTTACCTGTGCTCACAGGTGTATCTGTACCCTTGGGAGACCAGATGTCTCCCAGCAGTATTTGGGTTTGGAGAGCTGTGGCACAGGAACAGCTCCGGGTCATGACTAAATATTTATTGAATGAATGGTTATTTCATAGTTGATTATAAGCAAAGGACATCTCGTAGTATTTCACTTCCAATGTCAATTTTTTTTAAATTTTTTTAATGAAAATATTTGAGAGGGAAAGCATACAACTAACAAGCTATCCAGTAAAATTTAGAGTAAGTCCTCGAGGCCAGACTTCTCTACGCACATGCTTCTCACCCAGTAGGTTTCTGACATGCTTGAGAAGCCCATTGCAGGGATCTGAATGTTTTACTCAAAATATTCCTCCCTAGTTATTTTGAGACTTCACTGAATTGAGAATAGAGCACTGTGTGACAAACCATCCTGGAGCCTAGTGGAATGGGGACAATGTCCATAGTGTGACACTATTGACACAGCCCCTATGGTGTGGTGGAAAATTGTTCTGAAACCCAATTGTCAGTCAACTTGAATTGCATTAACCACTGGAGTTGAGGGGTTAGAGGTGTGTGTGTGTGTGTGTGTGTGTGTGTGTGTGTGTCCGTGTCTTGTAGTTTCTTATTTTAGAACATCTGATGCAATTCATAAAATAGAATCCTCAGATTTCTTGGTAAGAATATGTCATGATGAGAGAAAACATGCTATAATTTGAATGCAATTTGGATGTCTTCTGACACAAAGTGAAAGGACAGTTCAGTTTGTATGTTGAAAGCACTGCAACTAATTCTGAAGAGAGTTATGTAGGAGATGAACACGATGGCAGCCCTGAAGTGAGATTTCCAGAGGTGAAGAAGCTGCAGAAGGGTGGGGTTGGCCTTGATCCAGAGGATGTTCTGAGGCAGCAGCTGCAGCAACAGGTAACTGCAGCCAGGTAGATTCCTTAGCATTTTTAAGCACACTTGCCCCTAGTGACCTAATTGTGTCCCTTACACGCTGCTCAGCTCCGCACCCTCCTGAGACTGTCACAGGGCATCTGGGCTTTGTAGTGACTTCACATCAGCTTGTTTCTCTCTCTGTTCTAGTGGAACAGCTAACTTGGTTAGTGTGTCTCAAAACAAGAAAATGTAACTGTACCATTCTGAGGTTTATGTATTCATGACATTTATTATTTATCATCCCTCCTAGATGCCTGCCAGCAGGAAAGAAATGCATTTGTTTCTATGGTATACATCTACCGCATCCATCCACCCATTCAGCAAACAGTCGTAATACTGCCTGCATGTCAGACACTGTTCTCAGTGGAGAGAGACAGTGAACAAATGGAAAAAAAGGAACTTTGGATAGAGTGAGGAGAAAAACAACCAAATCAAGGACTTGGGGGTCTATGAAGGGTGTGGGGGAAGGACTCGTTTGCACGAAGCTCTGAGGATACCAGGAACCCAGATGGCAACCTCTTTAGACTCTAGGGAGAAGGGAAGGGGAGAGGTGGTAAGGATGAAGGTTAAGGGTACAGATATCCCATCCCTTGTGGTGCTTTGCCTTCTATGGTGGGTGACATGCACGAGACTGGCTTGGGGGAGAATTATCAGGAAGAGCAGCTGGAGGAATGTTGAAATCGCTTGGCAAAGATGGAAGGTAGCTTGGATGGGGAAGTAGCAATAGATGAAGTAAGACCCAATCATGGTTGTGGGGTTGCGTTGGTAGCATTTTTGTTTAACAGATGGAAGACGACTGTTAAATAGAGAGAGGGTGCCAGTAATCTTGCTTGAACATCCAAGAAAGGGCTCTTGTGTCTGAAATAGGGAGGTGTATTGGGGAAAGTTTTCTCCTCTTCTCTCCTGTACTGCCCTCCTCTCCTCTCCCTACATCCCACCTGTGTGTGTTTTGACAGTGAACATAGAAATTAGGGCTTTAGTTTGGGGGGCTATAATGCATTGAAATGCCTATTAGCTAACCCAAATGGACATGTCAGGAAGGATATATTGTAGCAAAGACCAGGTTAAGAAGGAGGATGACAGTACTAGCCATCAGTGCTGCATGCATACTGTTGGGGATGTGTGAGCACATTAAACAACCTTCTTTTACCTGTGACTGAATTTAAAGCCAGCGCATAGCCACACAGCCTCTCAGGCAGAAAAATGAAGTTTCTTGTTCTTACTGCTAACACCCTCACAGCTATTAGAGAATATAGTTTTGGGTCTTTGGCAAAGAGGACTTGATTTAGTTGGGAAATCTACTAGGCATAGCTGGGTCAGACATTTCTAGGTGTCCTGAACAGTGGAGGAATTGGACAGCTTGCTAGTCTGTGCTTAAGCAGGCAGTTCTTAAGAGAGCATTCCAGAGGCTGAGAGTCCAGTGTTTAGTTTCCTTTTTTTAAACTTGCCTATCAACAGTCTATACATCACCCCTCCCCCCAGTTTAGAAGGGATCACTGAGCCCATGGAGAGAAACCAAGATGAGCATTAACTCTGGTGAACAGAGTATGAAGGCCTAGCATGCATCACTCCCTGCCCACATCTGTGAGATTCAAAGCTTTATAGTAATTCTTTCATTGACCTTAACATTTTATGACCACATCATAGGCAAGATGGGTGAGGTTTAAAAGGCCAAGTTTTTCAAGATCATGTAGACTTGAGAAGTATGAGCACAGTTTGCATTTAATGCTTGCCTCATGTTTTTCGGTTTTGTAAAGTTATAAACAGTGAAAAGCATGCTGAATTTATTATTTACTTATTTCCTTAGCACTACACACAGGAGTGTGTGTGCATGTGTAGTTTTTCATGAGGTGAATGCCATATAATGGATTAAAGAAAATATTCTCCTCCCCCCCTTTTTAAAGAATTATTTATTTTCTGCATAGAGTACACCATAGCTGTCTTCAGACACACCAGAAGAGGGCATCAGATCCCATTACAAATGGTTGTTGGGAATTGAACTCAGGACCTCTGGAAGAACAGTCAGTACTCTTAACGGATGAGTCATCTCTCCAGCCCCAGTACCTCCTTTTTAATTTATTTATTTTTCTATTTTTTAAAACTTTTTTTCAAGACAGGGTTTCTCTGTATAGCCCTGGCTGTTCTGGAGCTCACTTTGTAGAGCAGGCTTAAACTCGGAAATCTTCCTGCTTCTGCCTCCCAAGTGCTGGGATTAAAGGCATGCACCACCACCGCCCTGCTCAATTTCTCCTTTTTAAATTAAAAATTTCATGCTATTAATTAAATGAAACCCTTAATTTTTATTGTTATTGGACATTAGCATATGATCATCCCCCCCAGAGTCCTGCAAAGAAGGAAAGAAAGATGTATTTTTGGCTTACAAATTTATCTCATAGTGGTTTGATTCTATTGGCTTGGGTAGAACTGTCTTCTGATCTGTAGATAAATAGACAACTTTCTTCAAAATGGAAACCTTTAGAAATTATATAGGACTCACTTGATCTCAGGTCTGGTTGTTCTAATGATAGTACTGAAACAGAGGTGGAGGTAATGGTTTTAGCCTACTGACATCCAAAGTGTTGGGTCTTAGAAAACCATGAAGGAAAACATTACATTTGTCCCCAGGTGGTAGATAAAGGTAGTTCCAAAGAGTATAGGAAGAATGAGTTAAGAAAGGGTGACACATGTGGAAAGTCACAGCTCTAGTAGGCACCTCAGGTAGCTGCTACTAGAATCTGGTTGGCAAGAGGAATAATCCTACTTCTGCCCATGCTGGCTGTATGGGCTTCAACTCTGAGGTCAGAGCTCACCAAGTCTCTCTCATCTATGAACTTTCCAATATTACAAACCCAATGTATTGTTTTGCTATATAAAGCATGATTTCTCAAATGTCTTAAGGTAGGGGGATAATGGCCTCCCAAGAGACCTTCATTGTGACTTTTGGAATCTGTGAGTGTTACCTTGTTTGGCTTCCCAGAGAAAGGGATTTTGGATATGTGCTCAAGATACTTGAAATAGGAAAATGATCTTGCACCATCCACTTGGACACAACATAAGCAGAAGGTTGCCCTGACAGGATGGTAAAGCCAACATGAGCAGAAGGGTCTCCTTGACAGGATGGTAAAGCCAACAGATCCTGGTTGCTTTTCAAATCAGAAAATAAAATCAGTAAGATGACAAAGGAAGCTAATTACACTGAAATCCTGTGAGCAAATAGTGGAAACGAGTGTGTGATGGAAGAAATTGGTTCCTAATCCACACATTTCAAAAGATAATGTGTTGGGCTCATAATTGCAGCAATGTTGGACAGTGGTAACCGCATCTGCAGCTGCTGATGTGAAGCCCAGATTGGGGTTTCTTCTAGTAGCAGTTGCAGGTACTGCAAGCACTATGGTGTGCTTTGTTATTTATAGTCATCATTGAGGAATGGCTGGGTTTGCAGGGACTAGTGGGATAGAGAAAGGACCTTTGCCTTACCTGAGTTTAATTCTGTGGACCTCTTGAGGTTAAGGTACCTCAGGTTAGAATCCCATGGAAGGGCCTTGGTAACAACCACAGTGAAGCAAGCATACTGAAACCACCAGATCCTAATACATACATTAAGATCTTATATTTTGGGATGGGGATATAGTTCAGTTGATAGAATGTAGCATGCATAAAGCCCTGGGTCTGATGTGAAATTATTTTCTGTGTGTTTTTAGGTATAGCTAATCTCTTTCAGTTGGATTTTTCTTTCTCTCTTTCTTTTCTTTTCTTTTCTTTCTCTCTCTCTCTCTCTCTCTCTCTCTTTCTTTCTTTCTTTCTTTCTTTCTTTCTTTCTTTCTTTCTTTCTTTCTTTCTTTCTTTCTTTCTTTCTTCTTCTTCTTCTTTTTTTGAGAAAGGGTTTCTCTGTATAGCATTGGTTGTCCTGGAACTCACTCTGTAGACCAGGGTGGCTTCAAACTCAGAAATCTACCTGCCTCTGCCTCCCAAGTGCTGGAATTAAAGGCGTGTGCCACTACTGTCCTTCTTGGATTTTTTTTAGTATCTTCTGTAGGGCTGGATTTGTAGATAGATATTGTTTAAATTTGGTTTTGTCATGGATTATTTTGTTTTCTCCATCTATGGTCATTAAAAGTTTTGTTGGGTACAGTAGTCTAGGCTGGCATCTATGGTCTCTTACAGTCTGCCAGATATCTGCCCAGGCTCTTCTGCTTTTTAGAGTCTCTGTTGGTAAGTCAGTTGTAATTCCAATAGGTCCACCTTTATATGTTACTTGGCCTTTTTCTCTTGCAGCTTTTAATATTCATTGCTCTATACATTTTTATTGCTTCGACTATTAGGTGGTGGGGGAATTTAATTTTCTGGTCCAATTTATTTAGTGTTCTGTAAGCTTCTTATACATTTACACTCATCTCTAGGTTAGGGAAATTTTCTTCTATGATTTTGTTGCAAATATTTTCTGGGCCTTTGAGCTGGAAATCTTCTAGTCCTTTTATCCTTAGGTCTTTTCATTGAGTCACAGATTTCCTGGGTATTTTAAGTCAGGCACTTTTTAGATTTAACATTTTCTTTAAACATTGCATCAATTTCTTCTATTATATCTTCTGAGCCCAAGATTCTTTCCTCTATTATAATTTGTTGGTGATGCTTGCATCTGTAGTTCCTGTTCTCTTACCTAGATTTCCCATGTCCAGGATTCCCTCAGTTTGTGTTTTCCTTATTTCTTTTATTCCCATTTTCATGCCTTGAATTGTTTTTATTCCCTTTCTTTACCTGTTTGATTGTATTGTCCTATGTTTCTTTAAAGGATTTATTCATTTCCCATTTAAAGGCCCCTATTATCTTTGTAAGATTGGATTTAAGGTAATTTTCTTGTGCTTCATTTGTGTGGAATATCTTGCTGCAGCAGGTTAGCTGGGCTATGGTCTCGCTATGGTCACATTTCCCTGGCTATTATTCATTGGGGCCTCTAGTTATTTGTTTGGAAAGTTATTATAGGTGTAGGTACTGACTTCTCAGTTCCTCTTTGTTAGATCTTTTTAAAAAAAGGTTTTCCTCCTGATTTCTGTTTTTTCTCTAGTCTTCTGTCCTGAGTAGTCTAGGGTTCTGGTGATCAGCCAGTCTCCAGGTCCAGTAGCGTGTCTCTACTGGGATTTTTGTGGCCTATGTGACCTCTGGGGTTTTGGATGCCAGCATTGCCTCTTGGGTCCCTAGAACCAGCATGGCCTCCAGAAAAGCTGGAAAAGGGATCCCAGGGGATGGAGTGTTTTTTATGGCTGTTGGGTGCCCTTTAAGGGGTGTTAGCAGGCATATGAAATATTGCAGGGTCTTACCTGAGGTCCCTGGTTCTGTGTTGGCCTGCAGGAAAGCAGATGGAGTGAGCTGGACAATGTAGCAGAGGAAACAGGGATTGCTGTTGTTGTTATAATCACTATTACTGCTAGCTCGGCTAGAGTGTCACTTAGCCAAATCTGTTCTCAAACTTATTATGCAGCCAAGGCTCGGCTTGACCTTCTCATCTTTCACCTTCCAAGTGCTAGAGTTGCCAGTCTGTGCCACCATGCCTGACATTGTAGGTGATTTTTAATAGACGGTTTGGAAGATTCTATTGGTCAACAATGGATAAAAAGATTGAGGGAACTATAACTGGCAGTGAGACATGCAGGTTAGCTCCAACCAGAGCTTACAGCTTGTTGAATCCGTTCTCGAGAGCTCCTTTGGTGCACTATTTAGTTTTGAATGCACTCATTGGTTCGCACATAGTAGCTCTCCAAGTGCTTCTTGTTTAGACTCTAGAACATTTTATGTTACGTTCACTGTTTGAATTAAGTGCTAAAATAACATCAGTATTGAGTTTCTTCAGGTGGCTCAGAAAGCAAGTTAGAACAGCCACAAGTAAACAGGTTGCTCTGCAATCTGCCCACGCCCACTATATAGAGACCACAGGTCCATACATCTTTGTATTGTGAAAATGGGCTCAGTAGGACTGTAAAATTAAGTCGAGGTTTCCACAGGTATCTCTCAGCCTAGCATTATTGGCAAAGTGTTCACAGATATCTTTTTAAGTGATGGATTTGACAATATTTTCTTTTAATGGAAGACAGAGAGCTGTTAAGTTCGTACCCTAGTTTAAATGTGTCAATATTTTTCCATTTTTCTCTTGACTAGAAAGTTACTTATGGGCAAAACACTTGATAAAACTAGAAAATGCTCCTTTTACAGCTTCAGTCTTTGTGTCAAGGGAAAAATTTAGGGTGACAGTGTTGCTTGTTGCTTTGAAGTACTCCCGGAATCTCCAGTGCACATCATTCTGGTCCTGCTTTCTGCAGGATTGACAGCGTCTCCTGGTTTCCCATCTTCAACCATCACCTATTGCTTTGATGCTGTATCCGACCTCCGCCATAACTGTCCCAGCTCTGTGTCTGCACTCACATTAACAGCACGGTGTGTTTTTGGTTGTAGTTCAAAAGGTATTGATTTTGGGCCCTGTTTTTCAGCATTGTTGAATGTATGGATGACATTATTATGGAATTTTAAAATGATTTTAAATTGTGGGTATTGACCGTTAAAACAACAGTAGTGAGGAAAATTATTTACAGAATCCATTTCCACAGTCTAACAAAATCTAAATTGGTGCGTCAAATGGAGTAGCATAAGTGGAGTGTGTAATTCCCTGGGTGCAGCAGCTTTGAATGGATTCCATCACCTCAACCCCCACCAAAGTGTGAAGTTTTTACGTTGTCTCCAATTTTGTATATGTAGAAAGGCTAATAATATATTATTTACTTATTAGAGAAAAATTGTATATAATTATGGTGTACAGTGGGGTATTTTGCTATATACATCCATCATAGAATTACTAAATTGAGCTATTTAACATACACATTACTTCACACAATTACCATTATTTTATTATTGTGTAGAGCATTTAATATCTCTCTGAGGAATTTTCAAGAATAATTATGTGATTAGCTGTAGTCGTTGCTGGTGTACGATAGATTTTTCTGAATATACTGCTGTTGAGTTGAAATTACATGTCCTTGACCAGTTTCTCCTTAGTCCCTCTTAGCTGCTGGTGTAGTCCATGCTGGTGGCTGTCTTGATATTGTTTATTCAATGTGTTAATAAGGTCATATAACATTTGATTCTGTGCCTGTCTCATATCACTTAGCATGATAACGCTCAGATTTATCTATGATTTTGTATAATGACAGGAATGTACTTTTGAAGGCCAAATCACATTCCATTG
Source organism: Mus minutoides (assembly GCA_902729485.2). Taxonomy (NCBI): domain Eukaryota; kingdom Metazoa; phylum Chordata; class Mammalia; order Rodentia; family Muridae; genus Mus; species Mus minutoides. The sequence goes on from LR750485.1 coordinate 169,478, forward strand.
TATATTTCTGAGTCTAACCATCTGTTTATCCTTAGGGTGCTTCTAGATCTTGGATATTATGAATGATACTGCAAGAAACAAAGGGTTATGTTTTTTTCTCCACCTTCATTTTTATTTTATGGGTATAGGTGTTCTGACTTCATGTATGCTAGTGTGCACCACATGTGTGCAGTTCCCATGGAGGCCAAAAGAGGACATCATATCCCTCAAGGCTTGTCTTACAGTTGTGAGCTACCATGTGGGTACTGGGAATTGAACTCAACTCTAGCCAGTGCCATTAACACATGATTGTTCCAGCTTTGGCAATGTGTCTTTGAGAGATTTCACATTTTTTGGGATGTGTACCCAGAAGTGATATTTCTGGATCTGACAGTCCTATTTTTAGTTTTTCTAATGAGCGTTGGTAGTTTTCCATAGCAGCTGAACTAATTTACATCTCACCATGGCTTCCAATATATTTTTTCTTCTCCACACCCTCACTGAAACTTAGTATCCCTCATCCTTCCTATAAAAGCCATTGTAATAACTTTAAAGATTATCATTATTATCATACTTGAGCTTTTACTTTTCATTTCTCTGACAATAATGCTGATTTTTTTTATGTTGTATATCTGTTGATCACTAGCATTTTTTCTGGGAAATTTCTATTCATGTATTTTATCCATTTTAAAATCAGATTGGTATTTTGTTGTTGTTGTTGAGTGGTTCCTATTCCTTCTATAGTCTTGATACTACACCCACATGTTTGGCTAGGAAATACATCCTGAAGGGACTATTCATTCAACAAACTATAGTCCATGAGTCTATATTCAGTGACTAAAATCAGGAAAGTTTTCCCCTTGGGGTTGTGGTATCATGAAAAAGATGGATGCTACCTTATCAAACCAACATGGGAAGTTCTAGCTAGAGTGACTAGAAAAGAGAAAACAAGGAAGGGAAGTGAGTTCTAAGACTTCACTTCTTCCTTTGATGGTTGGTCATATGGTATTATGAATAGAAGACCTTAAAGACCCCACCCCAAACCAATTAAAAATGAGAAATGAATTTTATAAGTCTGTAGACTAAGCAGTCAACACGTACAAAGCAGTAGCTGGGTACTAACAAAAATACAGCAATGAAACAAAGTTCAGAAATGAGCCTAGTCAATTGTGGTCAACTGAGTTTCAGCAAAGCTGCCTGTAACAGAATGAAGAAAGGCCAGTGTCCCTTCAGTCATCCATGCCATGAAGTTAAATTTCTATGTGGGGAAGAGTGAAATGAAACTGCCATCTCCTACCACTTGAAAGTCACCTCAAGACTCAAATTACAAACCAGAAAGGAAAGCGGAGGGAGAAATATGTGATACTGGTCTGGGCAAAGGTTTTCTTTCTTTCTTTCTTTCTTTCTTTCTTTCTTTCTTTCTTTCTTTCTTTCTTTCTTTCTTTCTTTCTTTCTTCCTTCCTTCCTTCCTTCCTTCCTTCCTTCCTTCCTTCCTTCCTTCCTTTCTTTCTTCCTTTCTTTCTTCCTTTCTTTCTTCCTTTCTTTCCTTTCTTTCCTTCCTTTCCTTCCTTTCCTTCCTTTCCTTCCTTTCCTTCCTTTCCTTCCTTTCCTTCCTTTCCTTCCTTTCCTTCCTTTCCTTCCTTTCCTTCCTTTCCTTCCTTTCCTTCCTTTCCTTCCTTTCCTTCCTTTCCTTCCCTTCCTTCCCTCCTTCCCTCCTTCCTTCCTTCCTTCCTTCCTTCCTTCCTTCCTTCCTTCCTTCCTTCCTTCCTCTCTTCGTTCCTTTCTTCCTCCCTTCCTTCCTTCCTTCCTTCCTTCCTTCCTTCCTTCCTTCCTCTCTCTCTCTCTCTCTCTCTCTCTCTCTCTCTCTCTCCCGTTTTTGGAAATGACCCCAAAAGCTTGGGCAATGAAATCAAATCTATACAAATGGGATTAGATGGAACTAAAAACCTCTGTACAGCAATATCTTATCTTACCAGTTGCAATGTGCAGGCTTCAAAACTAAAGATTGCAATCCAGTGGCATTGGCAGCAGTTGCATTGGGAGACACATAACTTGAAAGCCACATGCTGGTAGAGCAAAACTTAAGAACCATGCCCAAATTGTTTTGTTGTTCTGGAATTTAATTGCCTCAGAAAGGAAATTCCAAGCCTGGCAGGACAGACAGACATCATTTGTAATGAGCCATCCTGGGCTTTTAGTGCTTTGATTTGTACGTTCAAATCCTCAAAACGCTACCATTGTACCATCAGACCCATGCCACAAACACTATTTACAAGCATTAGCTTGTAAGGGCTCACTGATGAGTGAGCTTGGCATTATACAGTAGAATGTGAGAACATTCTTAGGAAATATTCACTGAGTATTTAGGGTCATAGATATTAATGTTACTAGTTGCCTTTGCTTGTTGATGTTGCGTGTGTACAGTCAATGTGTCTTACATTAGCAAGCAATTTCTAAGTGCAAATGGCACCTGTACCTTCTGTTTGGAGGTTGGTGGTTATTCCCCTGTGTTCTTTTTCTTATACCATGTTGAATGGCAATGTTAAAAAAAATTTCCTTCTATCATATGTGTCGTATCAATGAATATGATATTGAGTCAGGGGTGTTGTTCACCTGTGGTGGACCTTGTGCTAAGTGAAGAGGAAATTATTGCTGCCATCCTCTAAGCTTTGGATGGCTATAATATTGTTAATTATAGTGTCTAGGTTTTTAAAGTACCAAAATGTCACTGAGGGGTATGGATTTTTAGAAGTTGAGTTGAATCATAAGAGAACACACAGAACTTACTATTAGCAGTGAGCATGGACATTGCTTTAGAGAAGTCAGAGGAAGCAGGGATGTGAAGGTGGGAGTTGGGACTATCTTTGACCTACTTAGCATGCAAAGGAAACTAGAGTGGTTGATTTGGCAGAATTGGGTAGGTAGTAAATTATTTGGGAGAGATAGCCTGAGTCTAGATTGTATCTACTTGACAACAACTTAGAAAGGTTTTGGATAAGATGAAGACACTAGAGATGATGTTTCTTAGAACAATCTCTCCCATTCAAGTGCTAAGCAGCCATATTTGTGCATAGCTTCCTGGATCAGCCAAACGTGGGTGTTTTCAGAGTGATAGAGATGATGTAATGGAAGATAGATTAGAAATGGGATAGGAGACCAGAGTCTCTTTCCAATGTTCCGACCCAGCAGGAAGGGTTGAAGGCCTCCACCAGCTGGGACCTGTCAAGGAAGGCTATTTTTAGGGGGCTTCTCTTGAAAGTCAGAGATTTTTTTTTTTCTCAGCTGCTCTGCTTTTCCTACACGTTTCTTTTGCATTCCAACGCCATAATCCCCATCTTTTCTGTCTCAGTAATTTTCAAGCAACTCAAACATAGTCCTGTGCTTTTTAATATTTTATAGCAATCCCTTTGCTAGTCTAATCTCCAATTCATACATATTGTAATCTATTAATACACATAATTAAACACCCCTCTAGCACAATGTCCTACTATATTGTAAAGGAGAAACAGAAAAATAGAATAATCTGTGGTTCAATATGTAAATTTTCAGCTGAGACAACACTAGTGGACATAATAGCTTGATGCTAATTTACATGGTAACTGCACTCCTATCTCTAATAGACAGTGATATCTTAAACCTTTTAAACATATCCTTTGTTTGTGTTCAAAACAGAGGCAGGCTCTAAGCTCTTTCTTTCTGTGACAATCCTACAGGGCATTAAGAGTCATGTGGACCATGCAAACTTTATATGCCCCAGTACAGGGGAATACCAGGGCCAATATGTGGGAGTGGGTGTGTAGGGGAGCAGGGTGGGGGATGGGGGATGGGGGATGGGGGATGGTTTAGGAGACTTTCGGGATAACATTTGAAATGTAAATGAAGAAAATATCTAATAAAAATCTAAGAAAAACAAACAAACAAACAAGCAAAACAAACAAACAAACAAACAAAGAGTCATATGGACCTTTGGGTGAGTCTTAGTCTTAGGACTTCAGATTACAAGATATGATCACTATTGTTCATATCATTTGTGACTCCCTCTCCCCCTGATGTGATCCATCTGTTTCTGAAATATACTTTGTAGTCATTCTGGCTAAGATGTTGGAATGGTTATTCTGCCAGCTTACAGTTTCTGCTGCATGGTACAACTAATGTTATCTAAGACCCCACAGAGCTTCACTGTCCTCCTTAGAACAGATTCCATGAACAACTTTAGCTTTACTTTCTGGTGCCTTTGTCCTTGGCTTGTATCTTGTTCAAATTTTAAGGAATAGAAGAAGATAAACCTAGTTTGGTAATTGGTGGTGGTGATGGTGTGCGAAGGAGTGGTGGTGGTGGTGGTGGTGGTGGTGTGTGTGTGTGTGTGTGTGTGTGTGTGTGTGAGTGTGTGTATGTTGGTAGCTTAAAATTCTAGTTCCAGTTCCTGTTACTATTAACTGTACCAGAACTATCATCTGTAGCAAAGGAGCACACAGAGATAGCATGAGCTAGCTCGCAATGGACACATCGGATTGGCCCAGCACTTTATGTGTGTCAACTGGGGAAAGGCACTAATGAGGGAATTAGTTTGGCGCCATTACCTATTTTTAGCTTCTGAAATAGTTTTCAGTTCCTGTCATTGTTCAGCAAATGTTTTAATAGACTATCACTGCTGGGTATGTAGGCACACACTTTTTATTTTATTTTATTTTATTTTATTTTATTTTATTTTTTATTAGATATTTTCTTTATTTACACTTCAAATGTTATCCCCGTTCTTAGTTTTTCCTCTGAAAATCCCCTATCCCCTCCCCCTCCTTCTACTCCCCAACCCACTCATTCCTATTCCTGGTCCTGGCATTCCCCTATACTGGGGCATAGAACCTTCACAGGACCAAGGGCCTCTCCTCCCACTGATGACCTACTAGGCCATCCTCTGCTACATATATAGCTAGATTCTACCATGTGTTTTCTTTGATTGGTGGTATAGTTCCAAGGAGCTCTGGTGGTATTGGTTAGTTCATATTGGTGTTCCTCCTAAGGGGCTTCTGTCTCCTTCAGCTCCCTGAGTATTTTATTGGGGACCTTGTGCTCTGTCCAATGGATGACTGTGAGCATCCACTTCTGTATTGAGGCACACACTTATAATTCTAGCATTCTGTTAGCTGAGGGAAAAGAGTTGAGTTTGAAACTAGCATTAACTTCCTAGTAAGACCCTGTTTCAAAAACAAAACAAAAACAAAAATAAAAACAAAGGGCTTATAAAATGGCTCAGTTACTACTAGATCCTAGATGACCTACCACCTAGCAAGGTCATCTGTGGTGGTTTGTTTAGGTTTAGCCCCCATAGACTCATGCATTTGAAAGTTTGGCCCAAAGAGAATGGTGTGATTGGGAGAGGTGGCCTTGTTCAGGTAGGTGTGGTCTTGTTGGAGGAAATGTGTCACTATCAGGGTGGTTTGTTGGGGTCTCCTATGCCTATGCTGCACCCCGTGTAAAACCAGAGCCTCTTCCTGGCTGCCAATGGAAGAGAGTCCTCATCTGTTGCATTTGGATGAAGATGTAGAGCTCTTGGCTCCTCCAGTACCTTGTCTGCCTGCATGCTGCCATGCTTCCCAGCATGATGACAATGGGCTGAATTTCTGAAACTGTAAGCCAGCCCCAAGTAAATGTTTTTCTTTATAAGAGTCACCTTGGTCATGTTGTCCCTTCACAGGAATGATACCCTAAGATACCACCTAAGTCTGATTTACAAAACCCAAGAGGTGAAAGGAAAGAACTGAATCTTTAAATTGTCTTCCAACCTCTTCATCTGCACCATGGTACATGCACATACATTCACATACACAACCCCCCCCCCACACACACATACACTTACACACTCATACACAGATGCATGTAGACTTTAAAAATGAAAGAAATACTATACATAGGATAATATGAGCAATAGAAATATATCTGTTATAATCTCAGAGGCTAAAGGTTTTGAGACAAGGGTATCACTGTGGTTGGTTTCTGGGGAAGGCCTGCATCCTGGCTATACATGGAGAACTTTCCATTGTATCTTTATATGCTAAAAACCAGATGGAAAGCAAGCTTTCTCGTATCTCCTATGAGTGCTCTGGGGCTCATAAGATGACTCAGCGCATAAGGTGCTTATTGATAAAGCTAATAATCTGAGTTCAATCTCCAGGACAGACATGGTGGATGGAAAGATCTGGATTCTGAGAAAACCACCTTCTGATCTCACCACATACACTATATCCTGCAGGCCTACACATACACATACAGTAAATAAATAAAAATCTAGGAGGCACCACTGACATTTGCTTATTATCCATGATGTGTGTACTCTTGGATATGTCCTGTGTAAAGTAATTGTGATGAAAACTTTACAATATAAGTAGCCATACAATAGAGTATCTAATGTATGGTGCAGATGTCTAACAGATTGGTAAGCTGAGAGGTTAGAGCTTGCTTGCTCTTCCTTAGAAATTAAAACAAATTATATAAATTTCCTCTCTCTCTCTCTGTCTCTGTCTGTCTCTCTCTTTGTCTCTCTGTCTCTGTCTCTCTCTGAGGCAGGAGTTCTGGGTGGCTTAGAACTTGCTACATAGAGAAAGCTAATCTCAGATTCAGAGATCTACCAGCCTCAGCCTTCTGAATACTAGGAATTAATAGCAAGTTTGTATTTCTTGTTTACTATTTTTAAAGCTGACAGAATGTGTGGAAACCAATATAAGAGCAATCTTCTTCTTGTTAGTGATTTTGAGAAAAATCATTTTTTCTTATGCAAAAATAATATTCATACATGTCACAGACTGAGCAGAGAAGTCTTGTCTTGTTCGTACTTTCTTTTCTCTCTCTTTCTTTCTTTCTTTCTTTCTTTCTTTCTTTCTTTCTTTCTTTCTTTCTTTCTTTCTTTCTTTCTTTCTTCCAGCATGTAAGCAGTAAGATGAAATACTGCCCAAGTCACTATATATTTCTTTTCTGCAGTATTCAAAACCACTCATATCAAGAACCCTGGGTATTCCATTTATAATTTTGGAATTACCTTCTCATGATAGTGTATGTCATTTTCTATGTAATTAAACCCTTTCATGTATCTGACTCCAATGCCATAGTCTTGTATGGTGAGTAGAGAATCAGAGTTCACTTTAAGGGCTCCTGAAAGGGTTCAATACAATTCCTGATGCTTATAAGGCAGTGGGCTAGGACTTGTTTTCTATTAATGGTTTAATTTTGCAAGTAAAATTTCAGAAAAAAATTAGAGAACTCTCTATATAAGACCCCTCTGGGGAATAGAAACCATTGTTTTAAAAATAGCACTTGAGGAACCATGAACGACAACCTTCATTTTCACTACAGAACCTAATGGTGAGTTAATATTGGAGTCAGTGAGAAAGAATGGTATACGTTTTCACAGGGTAAAACTGGATCAAAAATTGAAGCTCAGGTCCTAAGTTCCAACAGAGTTCCTTTGCATTTAATGGCTGAGTCAGCCCTAGATAGATTTCTTGATACTTTCATTCCCACACCAAGATTGCTCTTTGGGACTCACACATGGCAAAAGAGACTCACGTTAATGATCATGGCCATTAGGACCTTCCTCATGCCCTTCAAAGAGTGAATGTGTGAGTGAGTGAATGAATGAATGGGTACTACAAACCCCACAGCAATGGAATATGTTGGTTTCAGCTGTCTATTTGAAACAATGTAGGCACGTGGGATGAGATATCCTCACTTGAGGAACTGCCTAGATTAGATTGGCCCATGACCATGTCTGTGTGATATTTTCTTCATTGCTATTGTATGAGGGCCCAGTCTACAATGGGCAGTGCTATCCCCAAGCAGGCAGACCTGGGATGTATATGAAAGGTAGCTAAGCAGACCAGGGGGAGCAAGCCAGAAAGCTGGGTCCTACTGTTTGTTTATGCTTTGAGTTCCTATCCTGCCCTTACTTGATGATGTACTATAACTTGTAAGCCTGCTACACCCTCTGCTTCTCTCCCATGTTGCTGGTGGTATTTATTACAGCCACAGAAAAGCCTAACAGACGAATGTATAGGCCAATCCTGTACAGGAGAGCATTATGGACAAGTGTATGTCACTCTTGTCATTTTGCCTCTCAACCTGAGCTCTATTCCAATTTAGAGGAGTGAGAACAAGCAGGGAACAGTGTCAAGCCAATTGTCTAGTGTCACTGAGAGTGGAGGATTGGCCTTTTAAATTATTCATCTCTTTATTTCTAGTGACTTAGCACAGGATATCGTTGACATTAACATAGTTGGGTGAATCTCATATACATTTATTTATTGAAACCACGTAACTAAGAAAGTTACTACATCTACAAAATGTGCTACTTGTGATTTTTGCCGTGAAGGGCATTTTCTCATCTAATTATTAACCAGGTAACCTGCTTAGCTTCCAGATTAGGGGAGATTGTGTATGTCAGGAGGGAGACAGTCATGGAGGGTTTCTTTTAATTATTTTATTTTATTATGTATGGATGTTTTGCCTGCTTGTATATCTGTATATCATATCCATGCCCAGTGCCTGCAGAGGTCAGAAGAAGACATCACGTCTCTGGGACTAGAGTTACAAATGGTCATAAGCCACCATGTAGGTGGCGGGAATTAAATCCAGATCCTCTGGAAGGGCAGTCAGTGCTCTGAACCACTGAGGCATCCCTTCGCTCATGCAGGACATTTTTAATAACTATCTTTTTGCATAGTACTTGAGATAGGGAAGATGGAGGGAGAAAGGAGAAAGCACACAGTGCCTCGGCATTGGTGCCCAGCACACTAAAGCAAGCCCATTCCCTTGCATAGTATATATTACTCCTCACCTGTGGTTTTGGCAGCCATTTTGCAAGAATTAAGATGTATAGAGCACCATTTCAAGCTCTGTATTGTAAAAATGTAATTTAATGGAGTGATTAACATACTTCCCTAACCTTTAAGAAATGGGGTGGTCACACGTGTCAGCGCTGTGTTGAAAATCTAGGTGATGGCTCAGCTCTTGCGTTAGGATGAGAAGTTCTACTGCCCAGTGGAGGACTGTTATATCTCTGTACATGTCAGACAACCCCATGTGCTATGTGTTGCTCAACACTCCCATGCCGTGGCTGCTCTCCAGTGCAGCGTGTTTATAAGGCTTACATATTTATGATGACTTCAGGCCATCTGCTGCTTGCCATTGTCAGAGAATGGAGAACAATTGTCAACTTAAACCAAGTCAGACTCAGCACACCAAGGCGCTTCCCATGGAACTTATTTTCATTGTATTCTAATTTGTTGTTCTAAACCCACACTGCAGTGTTAATCGGCACCCCTCCCCAACACATTTAGATTCATCTTTCTTGCCACTTACAAATAATTACCAAACCCAATAAGCTGCCTTGCATTTCTAGGCCACTGTTCAAGGCAATAAACATGACTGAGACTCATTTTGACCTTCAGATGTAGCATCAAAATTAGGATATGTGAAGCAGAAGGCTCTGTTGTTTCCTTCCAGTTTCTGTGCAATGCCAACAGATTGGTATGAACCAAAATGGAACACTCAGACACACATACCAATTATAAAATGTCAATTCGAGAAGGCAAAGCAGCATGTCGAAGTTGGTGAAGTGGTTATATCTATTAGAGGACTGACTTGAGAACCGCCCTTATCACCAGAGGAAAATACAATGTCACCTCTGTGTTGTATGGCATTTTCCTCTGGTGTTAAGAATCTTCCATCTTGAAGGGAAACTTCTTAGGAGATAGGATACAAAGAGAAAGTGAAAAAAAAGTATTTCAGAATAGAAGTTTATAAGGAGGCAAAAAAAACCCCAAAAACAAAAAACAAAAAACAAAACCCCAGGGTGTTCTGGAGGTGGTGAAAACTTCATACTCAGGGAAGCTCATTAAGGCCAGAAGTAAACACCTTAAGATAGCTCCAGAAAGTCCCTGAAACTGAGCAGATTCACTAGGCCCATCTCTCCCTAAGAGTAACAAGTGCTGAGAGTCACTCTCAGACGAGCCAGCCTGTGAAGGAGACCCTCAGTGGAAGTCCGCTCTCAGTGGCCTTGAGCAGCTGGATTGCCCAGAAGATGCTCAGACCAACAGAGCCACCTGGAAAGAATGCTCTCCAATTGATTGAACTTCCTGCAGGCTGTGCAGGGTGCTGCAGGTTCCCAGCTTTGGTGGAATGTTGCCCACGCTTCGGTGGACTTTGGCAGTGCTGCCATCTTTGAGTCATTTCTGCTCATCCATATTTCTGTAAGCAGTCACCATACAACTTACTGGTTCACCAAACTGGACTTTGGTGCTACTCCTATTTTGTAATGTTGTCAGCCCCCTGCCTGATGTAAGGAGACATTTGTCCCTGGCTCTCTAGGAATAGCATTCAGCTATATTCTTGTTTGTTATTGTGAAAAACTTCATGAACATGCACATATTACATTTATGTGGGTGGGGGAAGTCTGCTGACATTAGTGGCTGGTTTTCATCTTGTACCAAGTCATGGATTTTTTGGACCATAGGAAAAATGTGGATTTTTTTTGGTTGTTATTTATAATGATTTTGAATTATCATAGAACTTCTCTGAAAAGAAAAATTGTGGGCATTCCTTCCATCTATGACTAGACTGTGTGTGCGTGTGTGTGAGTGTGTGTGTTTATGTGCTTTACATGTAGGTGGAAGCAAGATGGCCATCCTAAATTCTTAAGGTAACATGTACTTTTTTTCCTCCTGGAGACAAGATTTCTCAGTAACATGGCCTAAAATTCACCAAAGCACTCTAGCCCCAGGGATCTACCTGTCTGCCTCTCCAGGGCTAGGATTACAAGTGTACGCTACCATACCTGATAATTTATTTTTTAAATGTGGATTCTGAGGAATTAAATTCATGTTCTCTTGCTTGCAAGGCAAACCCTTTCTGACTGAGCTTCCAGCCCTAAATAGGATTTTTTCCTTTTATTGAAAATAGACTTTTCCCCCCACATCATGTATCTTTTTTTTTCAACTTTTATTAGATATTTTCTTCATTTACATTTCAAGTGTTATCCCGAAAGTTCCCTATACCCTCCCCCCCTCCAGGCCCTGCTCCCCTACCCATCCGCTCCCACCCCTTGGCCCCGGCGTTCCCCTGTATTGGGGCTTATAAAGTCTGCATAACCAAGGGGCCTCTCTTCCCACTGATGACCAACTAGGCCATCCTCTTCTATATATGCAGCTAGAGACACAAGCCCAGGGGGTACTAGTTAGTTCATGGTTATTCTTCCACCTATATGGTTGAAGACCCCTTCAGCTCCTTGGGTACTTTCTCTAGCTCCTTCTTCCTTGGGAACCCTGTGTTCCATCTAATAGCTGACCGTGAGCTTCCACCTCCTTTTATTGAAAATAGACTTTTCCCCCCACATCATGTATCTTAATTAAAGTCTCCCCTCCTTACCCCCCCTATTTCTCCTCTCCTCCCCTCCCATCCAGATCCACCCCATTTCTGTCTCTCATTAGAAAATAAACAGGTTTCTAATGGACAACAATAACATGCATATGATTAGATAAAACAAAACCTAATATATTGAAAATGGATAAAACAAACAAACAGAAGGAACATAACCCCAAAGAAGGTACAAGAAACAGAGACCTCCTTGTTCATACACTTAGTAATCCCATAAAAACACTAAACTGGAAGTATATAATATATAATATAATATGTAATATGTAATATATAATATACAATATATAATATATATGCAAGGAACCTAGATGTAGACTCGTGCAGCCCCTGTGTGTGCTATTCTAGTTGTCGTGTGTACTGATCCTGTTGACTTAGAAGGCTTTGTTTCCTTAGTGCTCACTATCCCTCCCTGGCTCTTATACCCTTTCTGCCACTTCTTCCACAGGGTTCCCTACCCCCTAAGGTGAAAGATTTGATGGAGATATCCTGGCTAGAGCTACTGAGCCAAGGTCTCTCACACTCTTTATAATACCTGACCATGGGTCTCTGTATCTGTTCCCAAATGCTGAAGGAGGAACCTGATGGCTGAGCAAGGTCCCTTCATTCTTAGGAGTCAGCAAGCACACATTTTCTTTTAAAACTGCAAAAGAATTCAGAGACCTGCCTGCCTCTGTTAAGCATAGACAATAAGATAGCTGGGTGGGACCCCATCCTGAAACTGAAATTACCATTTTTACTACACCCAGGCCTGAATGTGCTGTATCCCAGGCTGACCTTGAACTCAGGAATCTGCCTACCTTTGTATCTGCCTACTTTTGTATCTTTCTGACAAGCTGGCTCAATTCAGCTGCCTTTGTTCCTTTAGATTTGTAAAGTTCCTCATAATTCATATTGCATCCTTATTTTTTGCATAGTTGAGAAATTATATATTTTTGAACTTATGTTTTTAGAGTCCTTTACTACAGCCTTAAAGGTTGTCCTGAAGGCCCCAGTGTTTTATCATTTTGTTGAGACATTAGCCACACACCATTGCATCCTGGACTCATGCTCTCTGATTATCATGGAGTCATTAATTAGGAGGAATGTGAAACTATGTACATTATACGAACAAGCCTTATGCCCATGGCAGCCATCGATACTTGTGGAGACCCACATTGGCTGGCCCTTTCCCAGGGGTAGGAACAGTGTCATTCTGTCCTCACCAAGGCCATGCCAGACTTGGCAGTAACAGCCTAGGTTGTTTGGGGATTCCCACAGGACCCCTTTAGCCAACAATTCAATTAGAATTCAATTAGATGTAACCCGGTTCTGGTACTGGAAGCTTCATTTGGTGACAGGAGATGGCCAGTTGGAATTCTTTCTTCCCATAATTAGATAATTTCATCTAGATCACTGTCAAATGTGTGTGTGTTTATGTATATGTATATACACATATATATATATGTGTGTGTGTGTGTGTGTGTGTGTGTGTGTGTGTGTGTGTGAAAACTGTATTAGGTTTCCATATTACCACTCAAACAGCATGAACTGTCACTTGTTTTACTGATCTTAGCCATCCTGACAGGTATAAGATGAAATTTCAAAGTAGTTTTGATTTGAATTTCCCTGAAGGCTAAGGATGTTAAACATTTCTCTAAGTGCTTCTCAGCCATTTGTGTTTCCTCTATTGAGAATTCTGTTTAGATTTGTATCTCAATTTTTAGGGGGCTATTTGTTATCTTGCTATCTACTTTCTTGAGTACTTTATACATTTTAGATATTAGCTCTGTATCAGATGTATAGGAGTTGGTAAAAACCTTTTCTCATTTTGGAGGCTGCCACATTGTCCAAATGTCCTTTACAGAAGCTTTTCAGCTTCATGATGTACCACTTATTAATCGCTGATCCTGGGGCCTGTGCTAACAGTGTTCTGTTCAGAAAGTCATTTCCTGTTCCAATGAATTCAAGGCTAATCTCCATTTTCTCTTCTATCAGGTTCAATGTATCATTTTTGTTGTTGCTGTTTGTCTTTTGAGATGGGATTTCTCTATTTAGCCCTGGGTGTCCTGGAACTCACTCTGTAGAGCAGAGTGAGTTCTCAAACACAGAGATTTTGAACTCAAAACTGCCTCCTGAGTACTGAGATTAAAGGTGTCCACCACCAGCACTACTAGGATGGATATATATATATATATATATATATATATATATATATATATATATATATATATATATATATATATATATATAAATAAAATTTTAGGATGCTTCTACTGTATTAGTTTCCATATTACCATTCCAATGGCCCTCAATTTTAGCTGACCTCCCTTTGTTCCCTTCCTTGTCCCTTTCTCAGTGTATCTGGTTTTAGCCCAAGGTTTTCATCCATTTGGAGTTGAGTTTTGTACAATGTAATAAATACGTATTATGCAGCCATCCGGTTTGACCAGCACCATTTGTTGAAGATGCTATCTTTTTACTAGGCTGTATTTTTGGCTTCTTCATAAAAAAATCAGATATGCATAGGAATGTGGATTTATGTCTGGGTCTTCAATCAAATCTCATTGATCAATGTGTCTGTTGTTGCCAATACCATACTGTGTTTTTTACTATAGCTCTGTTGAACAATTGAGCTCAGGGATGGTGATATCTCTTGTAGCTCTTTTATTATTCAGAGTTGTTTTAGCTAGTGTGTGTGTGTGTGTGTGTGTGTGTGTGTGTGTCCATATGAAGCTGAAAATTGTTCTTCCAAGATCTGGGAAGAATTGTGTTGGAGTTTTGATGAGGATTGCATTGAATCTCTAGATTGCTTTTGCTATGTTAATCCTATTGATCTGTGAGCATGGGACATCTTTCTATCTTCTGATAGTTTCAATTTCTTTATTCAATGTCTTAAGATTTATTATACAAATCTTTCACTTGCTTGATTAGATTTACCCCAAGATATTTTATATTATTTGGGGCCATGTAAAGGTGTTGTTTTGTTGATTTTCTTTTCCTCAGTTTTGTATATAGGGGGCTACTTATTTTGTGGGTTGAATGCTGGAGTTTGGCTGTGACTGTCTGTGGTCTTGTGGTTATACTATAATCAGTAGGCAGTGATTGGCCTAGTGATACTTGAAAGCCCAATTAGCCTTGCCATTGTTGAAGGGGATAGCATCTTCTTCCTCTTAGAGGAAGGGTCTCTTTTCATGATGATAGTGACAAAGTGGATGTCTCATTGTTTTGATCTAATTGTTCTGGTCTTTCCTTAGCCTCATTTTCAGTCACAAGTTGCTTTAATGATAATTCTTGTCCCCAGTGCTTGGTTTCTCATTAATTTGTCAAATATGGACCTGGCAGAACTTGCCTGTCAAGCCTTCAAAGGCACCTGAGTTAACATTGCATGAACAGCCTCCCCATTCTGGTGCAAAGCTTTCTGAGCTTAGAAGCAGGCTCAGAGAAGATCTGATAGAGCAGTGAATGTGAACCAGGGAGGCAGAGAACCTGGATTTCTAGAGTGGGATGTTTTCCTGGAGAGCCTGAGGTTCAGCTTTATTTTTTATTTTTACCCTTATAATTAAAATTGAGTGGCTGTTCAAGATTCACCCCATGTGTCCGTCATTTTGAAAGTTTGATTCTGTAGTCCTGGGATTGTGGGCCTTAAGGACATCTGTTTGCTGCTCAGCCTGTTCTCCTCACTGATGAGCACACAGCGTTCCTGTCCTACTGTTGCTCTAACAAGTAGGCAAGAGCTCAGTAGCTTAAAACATTGCCACTCACCAGTTTCTAGTTCTAGGGTTTTTAAATCCTTGCATTGGAGTGTAGACAGGTTGGGTCCCATGTTGGGTGCCATTTCTGCTGTGGTTCTCTCCACTTCTTCCCTCTCGGGGTGTCCAGACATGCTGCATACTGGGCTGGAAGGATGAATCTGAGTCCGAAATGGGTGGGGTTCTGCAGGATCCTGGTCTTGCTGGGAGTGAGTGAGGAGTGTGGGGGATGGGGGATGTGTAGAATTCTCCAAGGATCTTAGTGTTACAGCTCTTTTAGATGATGGCCTTCTCCAGCAGTTTTCAGTGAAAGAGCTCTCACACAATCTTAGTAGGTGCGAATTCCTTTATTCAGGGTAAACTTGCATGTGTGCACTTTACGT
This sequence comes from Mus minutoides, assembly GCA_902729485.2. Classification (NCBI taxonomy): domain Eukaryota; kingdom Metazoa; phylum Chordata; class Mammalia; order Rodentia; family Muridae; genus Mus; species Mus minutoides. The sequence goes on from LR750485.1 coordinate 184,992, forward strand.
GGGGGGGTAAACCAGGGGTGTATATGGACCTTGGAGAACGGGAAGGAGTTTTCAGGGTAAATGAAAATCTTTGGCTAGAGTTTAAAGTTCTGTGAATGGAGGATTTGTATGGAGAGGCATTCCAGGAATCCCAGGTACCTGCTGAACCTGTTCTTATGTTTCAGGGGAGCGTGTAGGTCTGCTAAGGACTACTCAACTTTCTCTTGATAGAGAGTATGGGGAGTTGGGATCCCCAGACAGTGTCAGAGAAGAGAAGCCCTGCTGGTAAAGGGATTCCTCCATTTTGTACTGAGCTCAAAGAATCTATCTGGTCATGGTAGACTGCGGCCTTAATTAGCAGTGTTTCCCCACACTACAGAGCTCTGTCCTTCCTCTTGCTTTTTCCATACTTGGCAGGCTGTCTTCCTTCTATATGATGCCTTCTAGGGGTGTGTGAAAGGTTTGTTTTCTCTGAGGATTAAGTAAGTGAAAGGAGAAGAAGTAATGTTTGCTTAGCCAAACTTTATTTAAAGCAAAAGTAAATGAGAAAAGCCATATGTGGTGATACATAGGTTTAATCTAAGCACTTGGGAGACAAAGGCAGGAGGATCTTGGTGAGTTTGAGGAACGTTGGGTCACCAAAGTAGATTTCAGGTCAGCTAGGGGCTACATTGTGATGCCCTTGCTCAAAACCAAACCAAACCAAACCAAACCAAACCAAACCAAACCAAACCAAACCAAACCAACCTAAGATCTGATCCTTTATTTGAGGGTGGATCCAGAAACTGGGAATTTTTTTTTTCTCAGAAGGTTTTCATGTTTTTATTTTGGGTAAGGGTCTAATCAGAGTGGATGATCTTTGGTCATGCATCCTCCTACTGGCCTAATTTTACTCAAAGGTGGAAGGGCTGACTGGTGAGCAGGCTACAGGACTACACACAGAAGACTATGCATGTCTAGAACCATAATTGGTGGTGGGTAGGACCCTAGAAAAATAACTTCCACCATGTGTTCTCTGGGAAGAACCATGAAGTTGGGCACTATCTTGTCCATCTTAGGACATGTGGAGCAAAACTATATTCACCCAGCACTCTGATTTTCCTTTACTGGCTGACCATCAAAAGGACTACCTGACTACTTATCTCTCTCTTGGATTTTCTCCCCCTTGATCTGGGTGTGACATTGCCCTCTCTCTGACTCTTTCTTGTTTTCCTCTTGTAAGGAACCACATGACTTATTTGGGATTCTCCTGGCTTCCAGGACTGTCTTTCCAAGATCTTGAACTTCTCTTACCAAGGCCTGCATGCTGACTATCTATTTTTCCTAGAAATCATGTGTGCACATAGAGTAACCAAAGTGATGGCATTGGGAGATGTTTCCTCTGATGATAGTGCTATATGAAGGGACTGTGGATAGCTGCTGACCCTTTCCTTCAAGTGGGGGCATCAAATAGGTGCTGGTTCATCTAGGAAACCAGCTCTCACCAGCATTTAATTGGTGCCTTGATCTTGGATTCAATAGCTTCCAGTACTGTATGAAAGTGTATTTGTTATTTACAAGATATCTAGTGTGTTTGTTATAGCAGCTTGAATGTACTGATGCAGCATGTGAGCTAATTATCCCACAGGTTTGGGGGATTAGGATGCTATCATGTTGAAGGGGATAAGAAGGGGATAAGATAGGGATTCCTCCTATCACATATGCCTACCACTTTTCTGCTTAAAGCATTTAATAGTCCTGGGGGAATGGCTCAGTGGGTCACTGTGCTTGCTCTGTAAGTGTGAGGACCTGAAGGCCTGAGTTTATACCTCTAACACTAGTGACCAAATGTTTCTGCAACTTCAGCATTTGTGGGCTGGGGCAGGAGGATGCTGAGATCTACCTGGCCAGTTTGTCTAGCTGAAAAGGGAGCTTCCAATTCAGAGAAATACCCTGTATCATAAACACCATCTTACTCAGGCCTGTGCATGCACAGGACATGGTTGTGTGCACTCCCACACTCACATGCATGTACCACCTCTGATGTATGTACACACACATAGAGACATGGACACACACACACACACACACACACACACACACACATGAATCTAAACATAGCAGTTTCATTTTGTTTTTAAAAAAATATTTATTGTTTTATTTGTGTGTGTATGTGTGTGCATGCAGATGTGTGTGTGTGTCTGTGTGCCTGTGTTTGGATTTTGGTTGTATATGTGAATATAAATAATCACGGGGGCCAGAAGAGCATG